>JAPKLW010000050.1:784747-795145 GCA_026898455.1 Plectranthus barbatus | reverse complement strand
GTCAGATATTACCAGCAGAATTCCAGATTCTCTCTCCCCGCGTAGTAGAGACAAGAAGAAGATTCTCTGAGGAATCGACTGACAAAGGATGACTTTAAGGAAGGATAACTTAAAGTCTATCAGTCACAAGACGCCAGTCTTATTCCTCGGACTGACTAATAGAGCCGTTCTGACACAAAGAGATCTGTGTCAGATAAAGCGGTCTTAGGTATGGCTCTTTTCCGAAAAGCATACCTGCCGACGTCAGAAGGACATCCGAGGTCTGACAACTTTCCGGATGCGTCCAAACGGCTAGAAAGTTTGAATCGGTTCCTGCGGCTATAAATACGTCGCAACCACCAACGTTCAAACATTAGATCTATTAGATATCTCTGCTCAACCACCGAAAGAACTGAAGTTATTGCAAGACGCATAAAGTACTTTCGAGGCTTTTCATAAAGCTTTCCGTGTGTTGATTTATCAAACACGAGACTTCAAGCTTTAAGCTTGTAAGTTAAAGATCTCACTTGGTGTTCTTTCTTCTTCGAGAGAGTTCACAGCAGCTCCTGTGCTCACCAGCACTTGAGTTATTACGGGCTTTCTGCCGTAGAGTCTGTTACGTTCTTGGGAGAACTAAAACACCCAGCTAGTTGTGGAGGTTGAAGTGACGTGCTCGCACTCCATCAGCTGTGAAGAGTTGAAGAAGGATCCAGGACCGGGAGCGGTTGATCTAGTGAACTGGTGGACGAGGCATTCACCAGTTAGAGATAGATCGTAGGATACCTGTACCTGATTACTCTTAGTGGAATATCCAGTGCTTCGACTGGAGAGTGGACGTAGATCGATTGATCGAACCACTATAAAATCCTTTGTTATTTATCAGCTTTCTGCATTTCATTCATATTTTAAACCCAGCACTCAAGTGCTGGAGTATATCCTGAAACTGATAAATAACTGTGCAAACAAGGCTAAATATTCTAAGTTTTGAATCACCAGCTGACCAGTTGTCAGCTGCGTACTTAGTAACCAGCACCAGCTGACCAGTTGCAAGCTGTCAGCTGTGAGTAAGTAGCGTGCAAGAAAACAATTAACTTTATTTCCGCTGCGTATCGAAACATTTTATACTCTGAAAAACCGGGACCAACAACCTTAAATATGTGGATCATGTTAGTTTAATGCATCCCGTTCCTAATAACGTGGTAATAAAGGGGCGAGTCAACATTGTTACCGTGGTGAAGGTTAAAACAATGTTTTATTAATTAATTGTGTTCTGGGTTGAACAAGGAAGAATTAATTAATAAAGAGGGCCCACTTTATTATTTGCATTTGATCCTGGTTTGGCCCACACACTGCTCAAGCCCAATTAGGGTTAGGGTTTCTCAAAACCCTAACACTATAAATAGTCTCTCCCTCTCAGATCAGATGTAGCACACAATACAATATACACTTAATATTCAATTAGAATATTGAGATAGAGAGGGCGAGATTGGGCGATCAGAAGGAGGGATTTATTCTGATCAAATCCTCCGGCTTTCTGATTCAACTTGGTGGATAATCCTCACCAGATTTCCAAGGAGCTAGGGAACAGATCAGAAGATCAGATCTGTAGGAACACAATCGAAGAAGAGTTCCATTTCGTTTCAGATCTAACTTCATCGTTCATTCTCCGATCTAGATCTGTAGATCAAACGATTGAAGAAAGGTATTTCCCTTAATCCATCCTATGCAATTAAGTTTGTAGGAGCATGCATATGATTCTCATGGTTTATTTAATTGAATTTGTTTTTGATATCCTAAGAACGGTCCTGCGAATTAAATAACAACTCATGTTGTTAAATGTAGACTCGAATCCTACAATTGGTATCAGAGCCAGGTTCCAGATCTTAGGTTCTGTCCTTGATAAATTTAATTAAATAAATTTGTATGTTCATGGATGGATTTAAATTGTTGTAAATGGTTTTGTTCTCGTGGCCTTCTCGTTTTTGTATTTGTTTTTACCACAAGAAAATCCGTAGTTAGATTTGATAGGGAAAACCATTGTAATAGATTTAGATCTATTTTTGTATTGTATTCAAATCTGTAAAATTGGAACCGGAGAGAAGGATGAGAATTGAAGAACGAAGAACACAACATTGTGGGGATCGACGGCGGCGGCGCACGGCAGAGAACGGCAGCACATGGCAAACCCTAGGGTTTGGCCGTGCGCGGCTAGGCCGAACTCCTTGGCGCGCGCGCGCGTTCAGCCAGGCTGCAGGTGGCGGCCGGCCGTCAGGGCTGTGCAGCAGACGGAGGCGAGCAGCAGGCGGTGGCTGTGGCGACGTGGGTGGCGGCGGCGTGCGGCTGCAACCCTAGGGTTGCGCCGTGGGTGGCTGGGCTGCGTCTGCGTGCGTCGTGGCTGTGTTGGCCGCCTTCCTCGCTGCATGGCCTGCCGGCGGCGTACGCGGCGAGCACCTGGGACGGCGGTGACCTCCTGGCGGTGCGAGCCAGCCGCAGGCGGCGGCTGGAAATCGACGGCGGCGGTGGGCTGAATGGAAGCGGCCGAAACCCTATTTTCATGCTAGGGTTGTGGTACGGGCCCGTTGACCCGATGGCAGTCCGTATTTCTGAAACCCTAATTCAGCCCAAGTGTTGCAGTTTCAGATTAAAGAGTGGGAGCCCAACTTGAAGATCTGTAATAAAATTAAATCTTGTAATAGTTAGATTTAATTTATTTAGTTGTAATCGCATCTGAGGGGCCACGAGAAATTTATTTGCTTATTTAATTATTTCTCGTATGATGTGATTTATTATGTGCGCACTAGTAAATAATAGGAAAGCATGCCTATTTGCTTTAATTATTTACTTTTATAAGCATGTTGCAATTTATTTTTGAGCATGTCTTATGTGATTTATTTTATGTTTTAAATTATGTCTATAAATTCCGAATTCATATTAATTTATGATGGAATTTTGGGTTGACGTAATTTATGGCAACATAAAATAATGTGTGCACATGAAACCTTTAGAATTAAAATACTAAGCTGGATTTTGGTTCTTTTCTAACCAAGATCATTAGACCTCTACAAATACGACCTCTCATTTGAAGTGGGGTATCTCAAAGCGTAAACGGTCTACTCGGGTAGCTTACGTTAGGGGTCCCTCACAAGTTCCAATGCGATGAGGTTTCCAAAATAAAACACTTATTTTAAGATGAAAAGTGGGAGCCTCTAAGCAAACGGTCTACTCGGGTAGCTTGCATTGAGACAACTTTCACTCATCTTTAAGATTAATCTAAATGGGATAACAAAGGATGTTAAGGGCAGGAGGCATGGGTCTAGTACGTATGTCGAATTGCCTTTTAATGTCCGGAGTTAGGCTTGTGGTTATTTTGGCTTAGATGTTGTCTGGAGTATAACTCTTTTGAGATGTCCCTGCTCCAGATAGGTGAACATGGTCTTGAGATCTCCAATGTTAATTTCTTTTGCTTAAGATACCTGGCATGTTAAGAAATTAAAAAATCATTTGATCTGGTTGAGCGTTCATTGTAAACGGTCTACTCGGGTAGCTTGCGGTGAATTAGCTTGGGCAATTGGAGGAAACAAATTGTATTGTTTTATCTAAAGGTTACTATGCATATTTGTTTCAACTGTTCTGTTGTATGTTCTTAATTTATTTATTTATTCATTTTCATATATGTCTATCATTATTCGTATTTTGGCACAAAATCCCTTGAAGGGTTCGAATTTCCTGGAATGGAAATGGCTCATGGAGCGATGCATGTTTGCTACACAGACTGTTTTTGTGTTACTTGTGCCTTGTCCAGCTGTACCTCTCATTGAGTCCTCAGGTTCCTCTAGGAGCTCTTTTGAAAAATGGACGATGAACAACGATAAGTTATTATCAATGCTCAGGTCATCCATGATTGAGGAGCTCCAACTCAAGTATACGTATTGTACTTATGCGGTTGAGATTTGGAGAGATCTAATCAGGACTTATGGTAGGCATGGGCAGACTGCCAGTGCCGAGTTTATAATGCGAATTGTAAACTGTAAAATGGCAGAAGGTGGTAAGGTTAGGGAGCATGTGTTGCACATGGATCACCTCAGAAGATTCTATATCTTAAATGGTGGAAATATGAATGATCAGTTATTCACTGATGTCATATACGACTCCCTTCCAGAATCCTTCTATGACTTCACTTCCATAGTCGAAGACAAGGTGTTCACTCTGGATTAGTTGATCAGTTTCTTGGAGGCTGCTCAACAGATCAATGATTACTTGTCTGCTGTGGTGCTTGACTATCACTTTCCACTTCCGAGTGTGGAGGATGTGAGCATGAAGGAATCGACTAGTGAGGTTGCTATAGAAAGATTTGGAGGCAAAGTTTACAAAAGAAAGGTCTGTTCTGCATGCAAAAGGAAAGGTCACTGTAAAGTAAATTGTCCGGTGTTTGTCACCAAGGGACAAGGTACGTCATCTTCTGCACTAGTCATTGAAACATGTTTAGCATCAGTTTCTATCCATTCGTGGATAGTGGATACTGGAGCTACTGATCATGTTTGTTACTCTATGCAGGGGTTCGAGCTGACTAGAGAGTTTGAAGATGGCGAGGTTACCATCTCCATGGGAAATGCTGCTAGAGTCTCTACTGCAGCAATTGGAGATGTTACTTTATGTTTTAGGAATAATGTTTTAACACTATGTTTTGTTTGTGCCGACTTTTCGGCGAAACTTGATTTCAGTTTCCAAACTCTTTGATGATGGATTTTCTGTTGTTTTTGGTAGAGTTGTTTCTATCATGAGAAATAACATTGTTATCTGTCATGGGTTACTGAAAGATTCTCTTTATGTTATTACATGTTCAAACAAACCGACAGTGAAAGAGGCATATAATTTGTCTAACCAACGAAAAAGAAAGTTTTCTTCAAGTGAGGATATAACATATCTTTGGCACTTGAGACTCGGTCATGTCAATCTTAAAAGAATCAAGAAACTCGTTGACTGTGGAATTATGGATCCAATCCAGGTAGTTCCACATAGAGTTTGTGAGTCTTGTATAGAGGGGAAGATGACGACCAGACCTTTTAAGGCAAGTGAGTCTCGAGCAAATGATTTGTTGGACCTCATCCACTCTGATCTGTGTGGACCTATGTCAACGCAAGCCCGCGGTGGGCACAAATACTTTGTCACCTTTATAGATGACTACTCTAGATATGGACGCGTTTATCTACTTCACTATAAGTCTGAATGCCTTGATAAATTCAAGGAATTCAAGTCTGAATGATACCGACCCATGGACATACGATGAAGCTATGAGTGACAAGGATGCCGATCAATGGCGCCAAGCCATGGATTCTGAAATTGAATCGATCACGGTTATGGATGTGTACCAGAAATCTTTACTTCCTGATGGTTTTCGAGCCATAGGCACTAAGTGGGTATACAAGAGAAAGAAAGATTCGAATGGTAACATAACGACATTTAAGGCCAGGTTGGTGGCGAAAGGTTATATTCAGAAGGAAGGTATTGACTATGATGAAACCTTCTCACCTGTTGCAATGTTAAAATCCATTCGAATACTTCTGTCCATAGCAGCACATATGGATCTTGAGATCTGGCAAATGGATGTCAAAACTGCGTTCTTGAACGGGTACCTTGAAGAAGGTCGTGACATCTACATGCAACAGCCAGAAGGGTATGTGTAGAAAGATCAAGAGCATCTTATCTGGAGGCTTAAGAAGTCACTGTATGGACTTAAACAAGCTTCAAGGTCATGGAACAAATGTTTTGATGATGTGATCAAATCCTATGGATTTTCACAGTGCAAAAACGAGAGTTGTGTGTACCGTTTATGTGTCAGTGGAAGCGTGGTTTTTCTTGCGCTTTATGTAGATGACATTATCCTATTCGGAAACGATGTGGAAGTGTTGTCAGGCATAAAAGGTTGGTTATCCAAGCAGTTTCAAATGAAAGATCTGGGAAATGCTGGTTACATCCTTGGGATCAAAGTCCTGCGGAATCGTAGGAAAAGGATGTTAAGCTTATCTCAGGGCTCTTACATTGATACTATGTTGGCTCGTTTTAGCATTTAAAATTCAAAGAGAGGCTTGCTGCCTTACTGTCGTGGAATACGTCTTTCGAAGTCACAATGTCCTGTGACAGAGAAAGAGAAGAATGAGATGTCTTTAGTACCATATGCTTCTGCAGTGGGAAGTCTCATGTATGCAATGCTTTGTACTAGGCTAGATATCTGCTATGATGTTGGCATGGCGGCAAGATATAAATCCAATCCCGGTCAGGCGCATTGGAATGCGGTTAAACACATTCTCAAGTATCTAAGAAGAACACGAGACTTATGTCTTGTATATCAGTGTGAGAACTTGTGACCTGTTGGGTACACGGATTCGGATTTCCAGGCGAATCAAGATGAGAAGAGATCGACCTCTGGATATGTGTTTACCTTGGGAGGAGGAGCTGTATCTTGGAGGAGTGCAAAACATAAATGTATCACGGACTCTACCATGGAAGCTGAATATGTAGCAGCTTCAGAAGCTTCAAAGGAAGCTGTATGGTTTTGGAACTTCCTCCTAGAGCTGGATATTGTTCCGAGTCTGCCTAAAGCAATCACAATATATTGTGACAATGCTGGTGCAGTGGTAAACTCAAAGGAACCCAGGTCTCACAAGGCTTCAAAACACATAGAAAGAAAGTACCACATCATACGAGAAATCGTAGCCAGAGGCGATGTGCAAATCCAAAAGATAGATATGAAAGAGAATCTAGCTGATCCATTTACAAAGGGCTTGCCTCAGAAGATCTACGAGGAACACGTTCATGCTCTTGGACTGAAGATCTGAGGCTGGACATCTCATGTCCCATTTTGTAATAGCTAGATTGAATAGACACACTTAATACTCTGTAAAAGTAATGGTATTATGCTTTGAGTATAAGTGGGAGATTGTTGGGATTGTATACAGAAAGCATAAATGATTAAGTGTTTGTATACTGGCCTTCATTTATGTGTTACATCAACAATTCTCGCTATCTGATAAATGTGAACATATAACGAACTATAATATCCTTTTATCTCGTAGATAGGGATGACCATATGGTGTGAAGGAGATCACAGAGGATCGTATGGTTCGTTTGACCTAGCGAGATATAAACAGTATCACAGCTGAAACAGTCCCGGATAGGCTATTGGTTTAAGCTGCGGCACATCGGTTCATAAGTGGGCTTATCCTAGCTACTTGATGTGCGGTACATGTTTATGTATTGATGGGATCAACAGTGGGATGTGCCATTCTCATTGACATATGAATGAGCCAGATCCCTAACATAATTCCTATGATCTTAAACCTTACTAAAGGATAAGAGGCACACATGAATTGACCACACTTTGATTTGCTAGGATGGCGAGACTTACATGGACTCTAATATCTGCATTTTGGGTGTTGGCAGTTTGTGTGGGGTCTGCTTAGGCTGGATGTATAGGTAAGCATATCCGTTTCAGGAAGGTGACATTCCCTGATGAGCTCACAAGGTTCTTTATGCTAAGTCCTGCAGGCTGAATGATTTGTTCAAGCATAAGAGAAAAGGAGTGAGTGGTATTAATCAGGAAATAAGATATTAATTAATTGTGGTTAATTGTCATAAACCAAATTAATTAATGAATGTCTAAAACCTTAAATATGTGGATCATGTTAGTTTAATGCAACCCGTTCCTAATAACGTGGTAATAAAGCGGCTAGTCAACATTGTTACCGTGGTAAAGGTTAAAACAATGTTTTATTAATTAATTTTGTTCTGGGTTGAACAAGGAAGAATTAATTAATAAAGAGGGCCCACTTTATTATTTACATTTGATCCCTGGCCTGGCCCACACACTGCTCAAGCCCATTTAGGGTTAGGGTTTCTCAAAATCCTAACACTATAAATAGTCTTTCCCTCTCAGATCAGATGTAGCACACAATACAGTATACAATTGATATTCAATTAGAATATTGAGAGAGAGAAGGCGAGATTGGGCGATCAGAAGGAGGGATTTATTCTGATCAAATCCTCCGGCTTTCTGATTCAACTTGGTGGATAATCCTCACCAGATTTTCAAGGAGCAAGGGAACAAATCAGAAGATCAGATATGTAGGAACACAATCGAAGAAGAGTTCCATTTCGCTTCAGATGTAACTTCATCGTTCATTCTCCGATCTACATCTGTAGATCAAACGATTGAAGAAAGGTATTTCCCTTAATCCATCCTATGCAATTAAGTTTGTAAGAGCATGCATAGGATTCGCATGGTTTATTTAATTGAATTTGTTTTTGATATCCTAAGAACGGTCCTGTGAATTAAATAACAACTCATGTTGTTAAATGTAGACTCGAATCCTACAAGGAGTGTATACTTAAGGATGTAGGACTTAAGGATCTAGTTTTCTGAAGAGTGGATGTAGGACTTAAGGATCCAAACCACTATAATATCCTGTCTCATTAGCTTAACAGCGAATATGTTTGTCTTTATCATTAGCCATAGCCAATGTATTATCCAAGTTGATTACACCATTTCCAACAACACCACCTCGATTTGTAATCTTTTTTTTTTGTTCACAAACTTTTCACACCTGAAGATTAAAACACTACAACACCTTGTTAATCATACAAGTAAAAATAATAAAAACAAAATGAAAGCAGTAATCAAGCAATATAATAGCATTTAGACTCAAAAACAACACTCCCCGGCAACGGCGCCAAAAACTTGTTGTGTGCTGCAGCAGGGTATCTACAGAACTATGCGCAAGTATACACAATCGACAAGTAATATAGTCTAGGAGACCAGATATCGAACCCTAGAGAGTGTATGATCAAGCCGTGCACACAATATTGCTTGCAAAATAGGTTTGGTGATGCATACTCAAATTAAAAGTGCAATAAATTGAAATGGAAAGGAAACTGAAATGAACATGATTAGCAACCCTTCCGATCATAAACTAATCACAAATAACCACTAACAGGTGCAAACAAAGGAAGAGAAACACACTTGAGTTATAGATTTTCAATCTTTCACTGTCCTATATGCTAGAGCATAGGTCTCATTGTTAATGCCTTGACAATTTCATTTTCTGGCCTCTGATTGAGAGTGTCACACAGCGGTAAGCCTTGAGGTCTATTTCTCAGCTCGGTTGTCAATTTCCCAACTTGCACTTCCAAACTTCTAAGTGAAGCAGCTTGGCTCTGAATAAGGCCATCCTGACTCTGACTCATTGCTGCATTTTTTATAACAAATTCCTTGAGCATATCCTCCAATGAATTCAGTTGCTTCCTAGGTGGTGCTTCTGTTCTTTGCTGATTTTGCTGTTGGAAACCAGAACTCCCAGACTCGTGCTGCTCAGATGCTGCAGCATTGGAATTTCCTGACTCATACCCTAAAAGATTGGTATAGTTCCTCCACTTTGGGTTGCATGAGTTAGAATATGGATCATTCCCCTGGTTCTGCTGATAATTCTGATTTTCTTCAAAGCATCCAGATGTTGGATGAGCTGGACACTCTTCAAACTTGTGTGCTTCTCCACAATAAGCACATGATACCACCTGCAACAATGGTTGGGGATGATTGTTATGCTCAAAACTCTCAGTTGCTGAACTCATTGCTGCTAATGGTGCAGTAACAGCAGTGAGAGCATCCACTTGTAGAATTCCTGACACTTTTTGAGTTAATGATGGAGCAGCTCTTGAATCTTCCCATTCATAGTTGTTGGATGATATCAGGTCCAGCAATGCACATGTTTCTTCATAGGATTCGGACAATAAGGATCCACTTGCTGATGCATCCAACATCATCCTTGAATTCAAATTTTGCCCAAAGTAGAATGTCTCAATCAGAATTTAATTAGGAATCCCATGGTACGGGCACCTTCTTAGCAACACCTTAAACCTTTCCCAAGCTTCACTCACATATTCACCATCTTGCCTAAAAGACATAATCTCATTTCGAAACATGGCAATCTTTGCAGCTGGGAAGTACTTCATCAAGAATTTTTCGGTCAACTCATTCCAAGTGGAGAAAGAATCGGGTGGAAATGAGCTCAACCATGATTTGGCGTTGTCCCTCAATGAGAAGGAAAATAGCCTCATCCTTAGTGCCTCTGGACTCACACCTTGCAGCTTGAAAGAGTTACAAACCTCCAAGAAAGACCGCAAATGAATATGGGGATCATCGGTGGGTTGACCACTAAATCGGCCCATGAACTCCAGCATTTAGAACATTACCGGCTTCAACTCAAAATGGTTAGCTTAAATTTCAGGCCACATAATGCTTTGTTTGAGCTCCTGGAACAGGCGGTTGGCATAACAGCGAATAGGTTTGTCTTTATCATTAGCCATAGCCAAGATATTTCCCAAGTTGATTCCACCATTTCCAACAACACCACCTCGGTTTGTCAT
>JAPKLW010000050.1:728687-784737 GCA_026898455.1 Plectranthus barbatus | reverse complement strand
TGCAATAAATTGAAATGGAAAGGAAACTGAAATGAACATGATTAGCATCCCTCTTGATCATAAACTAATCACAAATTACCACTAACAGGTGCAAACAAAGGAAGAGAAACACACTTGAGTTATAGATTTTCAATCTTTCACTGTCCTATATGCTAGAGCATAGGTCTCGCAAGAACTCTGAGTCTTAAAACCACACACAAAGTGCCTAGCAAGTTTTCACTCTACTAGATCTACACCTTCATATCATGCATCATATTCCCATGCTTCCCATGACAATCAGATGAATAGAATTCAGATCTAGGTTATTTATTAAGTTGTATCTCCTCATATGCCTATGTAAGAAATACAATTGTTTATGACTTCCTCAACCTACATCTCCTTTCGGTCTCAATAGGTGATATTTCTCTATCCACTTTCGTGCTCAAGAGAACAATCATTCCAAAATCATAAACAAACTCAGATTCAAGCAAAAACAGCCATTAACATACATTCAAGATCAAATCAAGAATCCACAACCCAAGTGCAAAGTGACTTAGCTCATATTTAAAATAAAAACAAAATAAAACTTAAACATGTTCCAACTATCCTTCATTGTATTAGCTCAATACATAAACCAAGAAATAAGAAAACCAGCAACACTGTGCCCAGCTGCTGCTGCTCTTCTCCTTCCTCCATCTTTGCACAGCCCCCCAAGTTTCCTCTCTCTAAAATTATGGCTTGTTGAAGAAGAATGGTTATTGTCTTCTATTTTCTCTCTCTTTTCTCTCAAAATATCTTCACTCTTCCAATGAATCTCCATCCTACACATGGTCTCCATCCTGCCCTTTGACTCTGATAGCTCACACAGTTGACACCTGTCCAGCTTTTGAGACAGAATCTGAAAAGTGAGCTGATGCTGTCTGCAGGTGGTCCCCCCTGGTGTAGTCTCTCAGCTCCCAGTAATGCTACTCCTATGCTGCAGCATAACATTCAGCGGATTGCTCTTCACTTCTTTGGCATGAAACCTGGTTAATCTCATTCCTTTTCCTTTCAAAACAACTAAAAACAGCAAAACACAACTATACAAGACATAGAATGCAAACAATGGTAAATACAACACAATAACAACTTAAAACGGGTTAGAAACACTCAAAAGAACATAAAAGACACCTATAAAACACTAAAATAATAACTCCTAAAGGGAGTTATCCCTGACGCAAGAGGAGACCGTCACTAGCTCACGTTCTCATCCTTGGGACTAAAGGAATCACCTTTTATCCACTCACCGAATGGTAGATATATCTCTATTGATTTCATCATCTGGTGTCTCGCATACAAAGTATAACGTTCAACATATAATTGACTGGTACTGACCTTTGAGAACTAATGATGAGGCTAACTCTACAAACATAAGTTTTGTCAGAAGCTGACTGAGATAATCACATTCTTTGCGAAAGAGAGCATAGAAGAGATTTTTAAAGATCCAATCAGAATCTATCGATATAAACTTTGTTGTCACGACACCAACTTTGAGGATATGATATTCCTCATCTACAGGCTTAGACTGACATTTTGGAGAAGAGATGAAGATTGGGCCATGTAGTGGGTAGGCCGCACTAATGTCTGCCCAATCAAGCTAGATGACCATCATTCAGTATTCTCTAGCCAAAGGATCAATTGGCTTACCTGTAGCTCGCTAAGCCAATGAAGAAACTATAGGACCAGCTGAAAATTAGCCAACTGGAAAGGATGTTGGAAAGTCAACTGAAAAAGAGTTGGAAGAGACAAAAGATAAAGTACCAGCTGACATTAAGCCTTCTGGGGATGCTATGCAAAAGTCAGCTAACAAAGTGCTATTTGAGCAAAATTTAACTGGAAAAAAAATTATATGTGGTATCACAAAGCAGAAGTCACCGACTCTGGAGGGATAAAGTGCTACATCAATCTATTGAAACTGAGATGACCACTATTAAGCCCGTCCTCTCCACACCAGCCACAAATCCCACAATGATGATGTAAGTAAAAACAGTCTCACCGGGATGACTGCATTACAATAGAATGTTACTGACTCTCTGGCAGAGATATAGTTCTATTTGTCAACTGGATTGGCTTGCATACAACATAATATGTCTGCTCTTGTTCATGAAGTCATAGGGGGAGATAGACACAAAAAGAGGAGGCCACCAAGAAGAGAAGGAGGGAAGAGCTAGAGAAGAAGAAAGTGGAGAAGGTAGGGAAGATGAAGAAGGAGGAGGAAGACATGGACAAACTAGCTAGCATCTTGGTTTCCCATAGCTGAATGATTAAGTTGTAATAGTTAAGATCCTTTATTCTTATTGAAAATGTACTTATCTAATTTAATGGAACAAACTAACACTCTTTGATCAACAATATCTCATTGTCTTAAAGTCTCAAACATGTGTTCTTTGCTAATAGAACTGAGTATACACATTTAGTGCAATTAGTTTTCAATTACAACTCCATCCATTTTATTTTTATGTTTATCATGTGGTATCAACATTAGGGGGAAGAAGATGTTAAGAGGCAAGTCCACTTATTCAACATAGAACAACTGGTGTTTATAAACCTGTTGATGGTCAAAATCAAATCATAGGCAAAAGTTGAGCAGAATTCATCATTTGGGTAAGAACCAAAAACCACCAGTGATTTCCAATATTCACCAAGCTATAAAAGTTCAAAGCTAGCAAGGGTCAAACTCAAACCCAACCAATAGGGGTAAAGAGAATGGGACCATAACTGAAGCTATAATATCAACTTAGTGATCGACCCATGACAACAAAGAAAAGACCCTACACCTCAAGGGAGACCCAAATAGGTCGAGAAGTCATATTCACTCACTTTATAGTACAACGGAATATTTTGTAACAAATCTTGAGAGTCCCTGGATTAGCCGATAACCCCATGATGATTATGACCCCTAACTAGGCTAAATACACTTGACTAAAAGGAGAATGATGGATTAATAAAACATTACAACAATTTTTATGAAATTTCAATAGTATTTTGGTCTCTTGTCAAGTCCATCTATCCCTTAAGTTTTCAATCACCGAAATCAAACGTTAGCAAATTGGCACCGTGTATGGGAACTTAAAGGATTATTTATGGAAAGTGTAGGACAATCAATGATTTAGGGCCCTAGCTCCATTGAGCTTTTTCTCACGTCGATGAATCAATAGATGCAGTAGATTAATGTAAACCAAGAAATGGAGTCAGCTATGAAGGAAAATGAGATCAAGGAGCTTCGTAAGAAAATAAGATCCATATGAAACACGTAGGCGTCAGTGACAAGGAGCAACAAGATAAAACCTAGGAACTTCGAAGGGACTTTCAAAGAAGTAGGAGAAGATGAAGGTAACGAGGATTAGGAGGCAGGAAATGAGAATGCTGGGAAGGCAGCGAGGATGACTAAAATAATGAAGAGTTTGAGGATGAGAATGAGGATAAGAAAGAAATTGAAGGAGCCGATGAAGAGGACAATGAAAATGAAAAGGAGATACACGAAGGAGACGAGAATAGAGCGAGGAGGAAGTGGAAGTCCGTCTACATCAAGTCAATGAAAGGCTCAAGGTCCAATAAAAAACAGATAATGGAAGGCGAAGAGGAGAAGGCATGCAAGAGCTTTGAGCTCGAGGATCTGAAAAGGCAACTTTCATTTCTAAAGAAAGGTTACGCTACTCTCACAGGCTCTTTTCCCATTCCAATACAGATAGACTCATCTAGCTTCTACAATTCACCCTTCATAAGAACAATTTTGCAAGTCCAGATACCACAAAGATACGTTGCGCTAGTCCTTGATCCTTTAGATGGGTCAACAGATACTAATGACTTTATGACTCTATTCAAACTTATGATGCATACAACCCCCATCAGCAGCACAAACGAAGGAGTCTGTATATCAACATGTTCGACTCCTTTTTGATTGGCCCAACACTACAATGGTTCATATTCCTACCAAAAATTTGATCTCCTAATTAGCTGAACTGCATCAGAACTTTGTGTAAATCTTCTCAAATAGAAGGAAACCAGTAAAAAAGTTGAAGGATCTCTATTCTATCATACATGGCGAGACTGAACCCTTGAGGGATTACATCGCCCAGTTCAACAAGAAGCGTGTAACGATACCGAATTTCCAAGAAGACATGGTGGTGTAAGCATTCATGTATGGGCTCAATGGAGACACCGCACTATTTTGAGAATTGACGAGATATTAGTACTTGACCATCCTGGAATTGCAAGCTAGGGCGGATCTGGATCTTAGGGTAGAACCCTAAAATGGAGGGAGACCGAAGAACACATCAAACATCGACCCTACTGACAGTGGGATAGTAGAAGTGGTTAGTGTTGGTATTATATACTAAAAACATTTATGATTAAGTGTGTTCGTAACAATACAACGTTGTAAACATTGCTCTACATAAATGTGTTACATCAACATGATCGCTATATGATATGACAAACATACAATACGAACAATAATATTCTATTATCTCGCCTATAAGGATGATCATATGGTGTGTAGGAGATCATAGAGGAACATATGAATCGTTTGACCTAGCGAGATATAAAAAGTATCATGGTTGACAGAGTTCCTTGATAGGGTGTCAGTTTAGGTTGCGACACATCAGTATATAAGTGAGCTTTTCTTAGTTACTTGATGTGTTGGTACATCTTTATGTATTGATGCGATCAACAGTGAGATGTGCCATTCACATAGACATATAAATGAGCAAGATCTCAACATACTTGTTATGGTCTTAAACCTAATAGAAGGCTAAGGGGCATACACAACTTGACCACACTTTGACTTGCTAGGGTGACGAGTCTTACATGTACTATAAAATTTGCATTTTGAGTGTGGCAATTTGTGTATGAGCTACTTAGGCTAGACAAATAGGTAATCATATTCGTTTTAGGATGGGGACATTCCCAGAGGAGCTCACAAGGTTCATTATGCTCAACCCTGCAGGTTGAATTATTAATTCAGAACAAGTGAATAAGACAAATTAATTAATGGATGTCCAGAACCTTAAGTATGTAGATCATTCAAGTTTAACGCAACCCATTCCATATAATGTGGTAATAAAGGGGTAAGTCAACATTGATTTCCTTGGTGAAAGCAAATTAATGTTTTATTAATTAATAATGTTCTGAGTTGGACAAGGAAGAATTATTGAATAAGGAGAACCCACTTTATTATTTGCATTTGGTCCATTGTCTGGCCCAGAAACTGCTCTTAGCCCATTAGTATTAGGGTTTGCAAACCCTTATACTATAGAAACCCCTTCTCTCTATCAAATCAAAACGCAAAAATACAATTCATTATTCAGTACACAATACAGAATAAAGGAAAAGAGAGAGAGAGAGAGAGACGGCGGCGACTAATCAATAAGGAGGAGCTTATCGACATCTCTGATTTTTTATTCAATTCAGTAGTGCATCCTCACCAAATTTTTGATGAGCAACGGAATAGATCAGATCCGTTGGAACACAGTAGCATTGATTGGATCCCACATTCAGATTTCTTCAAACCACCGTTCAGATCAAGAGATCAGAAACTAGAGTTCAGGTTCTCCGTAAATCCATCATCTAAAATTAAATATTAGGAGCATGCATAGGGTTGATAAGCTCACATTTATACTCACTTATCTATATTTTTCTCCATTGTTTGAAGTGTTTTATATTATGTTTTTACTTATTATTGTGCATGAGTCTATTTTAGAGGGTGTTATGCCTTTGATGGGTGATTTTTGCAGGTTTTAGGCCAAATTCATTGGAAATCCGTACCGAAAACAGATGATGTTCAAAGGAACAGTAAAGAATTCTTCCACACATGGAATCTGAGCTAATGGATCACGGAAATAGAAAGATCTTTGAATTAGCTTTCCAACGCAACTAGAATCGGGTCAATCGGAGTTCGGGAGCAAGAGTTATAGCCAAAGCCGTGAGACTGCGCAGACTGATGTTTCTGTGTCGAGAGAAAGGATTTGTGTCGACCGAAACAGAGGTCAAAACTCCGGAAACTTGTGATGTGCATTCCTGTCGACCGACAGGATTTGTGTCGATCGACACGGAGGCCCGAAAAGGCTTTTAGGCCTGTTTTGGCAGTTTTTGCTATTTTTACCCAATACTCAAATTAGGTCTTTTCCTCCCTCTATAAATATGAACTCTTAGGCATGAAAATTACACTGTTTTATCTGACTTTTATGCATTATTACACTTAGAATAATTGAGCTTTGGAGTTTTTACAAGACATTCAAGGTTCCTCTTTAATTGTAAGTCAATTAATTTAATGTTTTCTTTCATTCTAGTCATGATTTGTGGCTAGAACCCTAAACAGGTTCTAGGGTTATGATTTCTTTTCTGATGCATGTTAATTGATATCAACACTTTGGCATGGTTTAATTCTCTGATTTAATTTAATAATCTAGATCAAAAGAAAGACTGAGAGGTGAATTGAGATTTAGGTTTAAAGTTAATTAATCGAAGGACCGAGAGGTGAAGATTGTTAATAGGAAGAAAGAATTAAATATGTTTGTTTTCTGTCTCAAAAGGAAGAAACCTACATAGGAATAATTAGATAATTATGAGATTGATTAATTTGGTGTTCTTTAGACCGAGAGGAGATAGTCACTAATTAATAATCTAGGATTTAATTGTCTGACCAAGGAATTTAATCCACAAAAATCTACGTTTTCCCCATTGCTGAGTTGATTGATATTTACATGTTGATGATTAGAATATCTGCCCTAGGATCTGTGCTTCTCTTTATTGTTTTCAAAACTCTTTAATTTCTTGCAATTTTTATTTTTAAATTCACAAACAAAACTCTTCTAAAAATTGGTTCACTCAAACAGCGAATTGATAAACAGTGTCCAGTACACGAGATGACTTTGTTGCACTATCCCTGTGGGTCCGACTAGCCTTCGTGTTATTATAAATTTATTTGCTGCTGTATTTTACAGCGTTTATCAAATTGGCGCCGTTGCCGGGGATTGATCTTGAGATGCAGGTATGCCATTTTTATGAAGTATTAACCCCTCACTTAAAAGAATTGGTTGATGCTTCAGCTGGAGGACTGCTCATGAAGAAAAGTGGAGAAGAGGGAATGCAACTTCTTGCAGACATGGCCCTCAATAGTCATCAATGGCCTACTGAAAGGCAGAAAGCAATGACCACTACTTTGGAAATTGATGTGGTGGCAAAAGTGAAGAAGCTCCGAGAAGAGTTCAAATAGTTGGAGGCCGGTAGAGCTTCGGGTAGCAGCTATTTCAGATCCCAATATGGCCATTGTTCCGGTTGAAGCCGACTACATCTACCAAGGACGCAGTTCGAGCACCTCCAATACCGCTGAAGTGAACTATGCCAATGGAGGTTACAAAAACTACCAGGCCAACAATCAAGGGTACAATTATAGGGCTAAGAACCATCCTGGTTTTTCTTATTCTAACCCTTATGCAGCTTAGAATCCTCCACCGGGATTCAGTGTTGGAGCCGGGGGAGAGATTGTGGAGAAGAAGAGGTCCGTGCTGGAGGAGACACTTGACAAGTTCAACAAAAGCTCCGACAATAGGCTTGGTAAGGTGGAAACTGAGGTGAAGAACATGTCCACTCACATGCAGCATATGACGAAGCACCTTCAGATGCTCGATGCACAGTTCAGTCAGATTTCCACTGCTATGAGCAATCAACACAAGCCAGGCCAGCTCCCCAGCACCACAGAAGTCAATCCTGAGAAGGCCAAACAGGTCAATGCCATTGCCTTGAGGTCTGGAACAAGCTACAAAGGTCCGAAAATGCCCCAAAGCAAGTTTGGGGGAGAGAAGGAGAAGGAGGCCGCAAATCCGTCCTCTGTCTCGATCGACAGGCAGCCTGTCGATCGAGATAGAGAAAAAGACGAGGAGAGCGACACAGATGAGGATTCAATCCACAGGACTGCAACGGGTGTGTTGATCGACAAATCCCCTGTCGATCGACAGGCAGGTCAGACAGGCACAAATTCTTCCCAACTGTCACAGCCACCTCCTCAGCACAATTCCTCCAGTTCCAAAGCTGCCAGACCACCTCCGATGCCCTTTCCACAGCGCTTTGCCAATCAAAAGGAGGATTCCAAGTTCTCGCGCTTTGTCGAGAACTTGAAGAAGGTATGCATTAATTTACCTGTAATTGAAGCTCTTTCTGAAATTCCAGGTTACATGAAGTATCTCCGCAAGCTGATGAGTGAGAACAAACATTTTGTGGAGAATTCAACAGTCAAGCTTCATGAGCAGTGCAGCAGAAGAAATTTCCAGTTAAGAGAAGTGATCCAGGGTGCTTCACAATTCTAGTCGAGATCGGGGGGATTTCATTCGAGAAGGTGTTGTGCGACACTGGTGCGAGCATCAACCAGATGCCCTTCTCTATCTTCCAGCGCCTCAAGATTGGAGAGTTGAGGCCGACTACAATCACATTGCAAATGGCAGACCGATCTGTGTCTCGCACCAAAGGTATAATTGAGGATGTTCTCATTCGTGTGGGTCATCTAATTTTTCCTGCAGATTTTGTAGTCTTGGATATGAAAGAAGATGGAAGCACACCTTTGATCTTGGGAAGAGAGTTCTTGGACACTAGTGCTGCTTTGATTGATTGTCGTGGTGGTGAGATGCAAATGAGGAAAGGATCACATTCAAGCTCGACACAAGCCGACAGCAATCTGAATGCTACAAAATAACCTCCATTGAAGATGAAGAGGAAGAGATTGAAGAAGAGGAAGATCAAGCAGCTCAAGAATGGGAGCGAGGGAATGAGTAGGCAAAATTGTCAATTACACCATCTCTTCCCGAGCTCACTGCTGTCATTCAAGATCGCTTGGTCTACATGGTGGATGCTCGAGGAAGGCGAGTGCGTTCTAGCCCGCCCTGGTTCTGAAAAAGAGGTATCGTCGAGCTGCGACGTTAACTAAAGCACTTGTTGGGAGGTAACCCAACTGTTATTTATTTTTATTTCAATTCCTTTCAATTTTCGTTCTTAGTTTTCGTAATTGTTTATTTTCACTTTTCTACCTTTACTTTATTTTGGTTTTGATGTTTAGATTTTGAAAAAAAAAACGAAAATTTGAGGAATTGCCTCTGTTTCGATCGACAGACCGGCTGTCGATCGACACAGAGGCATTGCGCATGGAGAACACTTCGATCGACACAAGCAGGAGCCGAAAGAAGGCTCTATGTTGATCGACACAGAGTGCCAGCATCACCAAATCTTCATCGCGCAGCGCTGACTTCCTCGGGTGGATAAAAACGTCGATGTCTGAGATCGACAGTCCGGTACAATTCTATTTCTTGTCTGATTTTCAAACTTTTTCTTACTCTCCAATTTCGAAATAAGTTTGGGGGGATGTGGACCAGAAATTCGAACTTTCTATCCTTTACTTGCTTTATTTATTTATTTTTTATTGCATTTGTTTGAATTGGTGTGTTTAAATTTTTGCCTAATAAAAAAAATATAGATATTATGTGAGGAAAATTTTTAAGTAATTGAACCCTCTAGGATTATATGCAATGTTTGGAATCAATCTTTGATTAGTTGAGATGATTTTGATTGTGGTTGATTTGCCTATGAATGTAGAGTACCGCATGATAGGGTCTAATTGAAACTTACACTTGCATGATGTTTGAGTGGTTTGCAATTGACTAAGGAAGAAATTTTGAACCCAAGTGAGTTTTTGAGCCTTGATTTGTTCATGAGAGATTCGCATGTATGTTTTCGTTTCTCTAGAACTTGTTTTTGTTCTATTTCGAGACTGCTTAGTGTGCACAGTGATAGAAAATGATCTTAGGCCATCTTTGTTAGCCAATTTATCCCAAACACTGTCCCTTGTAATATTTTATCCTTAGTCAGCCCCTTTGAGCCTTGCTTCATTTTTTTGTCTTGTCTATGAGATTACTATGATAGTAGGGAGGTTTTTGTCTTATTTATGAGACTGTGGGAAGAATAAGGGTGGATTATTTGAAAGTGGATGAGAAACCTTTATAATTGGTGTGCAAAGAAAGAGAGCTCTATAAAAAAAAATGATGAATATTGACCTTATAAGCTCAAATGATTAAACAAAATTTTAAGAGCATAAAAGGGCTAGGAAAAAAAAAAAGAGAGCTATTTATGGTTTGAATTGTAATATTTAAGGAGATGGGGTAGATGTTGATAGATGGTGATTCTGATATGTTGAGAGTCGCGAACTCAATGTTTTCTTTTTAGTCACTTGGCCATATTTCCCTACCTTGTCACAAAAAGCCTACATTACAACCCAATCAAAGTCCTTTTTGATTCTTGAATTGTGTGCACACATAAACAGTGGAGATTTTACAACTCTTGCAAGCCTATGGTAGAAGTTTCTTCATACATGTCATGAGTGCTTTCATTTGAAACCTAAACACTTGTGTGATGAGCGATACACTTTCCTGTGAGTCTTCCAAAGTTGATGAATATCTTATCTCTTTCAATTGCTTGTGTGATGAGGATTGATGAACCTTGATTGTGATGAATCTTGTGAGACTTTGCACTTTCAACTGCTTCAGATTTCCTTCTTCTTTTTTTCGATTGAGGACAATCTAATATTCAAGTTTGGGGGGTTTGATAAGCTCATATTTATACTCACTTATCTATATTTTTCTCCATTATTTCAAGTGTTTTATATTATGTTTTTACTTATTATTGTGCATGAGTCTATTTTGGAGGGTATTATGCCTTTGATGGGTGATTTTTGCAGGTTTTAGGCCAAATTCATTGAAAATTCGTACCGAAAGCAGATGATGTTCAAAGGAACAGTCACGAATTCTTCCACACATGGTGTCTGAGCTAATGGAGCATGGAAATAGAAAGATCTTTGAATTAGCTTTCCAACGCAACTGGAATCGGGTTAATCGGAGTTTGGGAGCAAAAGTAAGGCCAAAGCCGTGAGACTACGCAGACTGATGTTTCTGTGTCGAGAGATAGGATTTGTGTCGACCGAAACAGAGGTCAAAACTCCAGAAACTTGTGATGTGCATTCCTGTTGACTGACAGGATTTGTGTCGATCGACACGGAGGCCCGAAAAGGCTTTTAGGCCTGTTTTGGCAGTTTTTGCTATTTTTACCCAATACTCAAATTAGGTCTTTTCCTCCCTCTATAAATATGAACTCTTAGGCACGAAAATTACACTGTTTTATCTGACTTTTATGCATTATTACACTTAGAATAATTGAGCATTGGAGTTTTTACAAGACATTCAAGGTTCCTCTTTAATTGTAAGTCAATTAATATAATGTTTTCTTTCATTCTAGTCATGATTTGTGGCTAGAACCCTAAACAGGTTCTAGGGTTATGATTTCTTTTCTGATGCATGTTAATTGATATCAACTCTTTGGTATGGTTTAATTCTCTGATTTAATTTAATAATCTAGATCAAAGGAAGGACCGAGAGGTGAATTGAGATTTAGGTTTAAAGTTAATTAATCGAAGGACCGAGAGGTGAAGATTGTTAATAGGAAGAAAGAATTAAATATGTTTGTTTTCTGTCTCAAAAGGAAGAAATCCACATAGGAATAATTAGATAATTATGAGATTGATTAATTTGGTGTTCTTGAGACCGAGAGGAGATAGTCACTAATTAATAATCTAGGATTTAATTGCCTGACCAATGAATTTAATCCACAAAAATCTATGTTTTCCCCATTGCTGAGTTGATTGATATTTACATGTTGATGATTAGAATATCTGCCCTAGGATCTGTGCTTCTCTTTATTGTTTACAAAACTCTTTAATTTCTTGCAATTGTTATTTTTAAATTCACAAACAAAACTCTTCTAAAAATTGGTTCACTCAAACAGCGAATTGATAAACTGTGTTCAGTACATGAGATGACTTTGTTGCACTATCCCTGTGGGTTCGACTAGCCTTCGTGTTATTATAAATTTATTTGCTGTTGTATTTTACAGCGTTTATCAAGGGTTCGCCTAGTTTATTTAATCTGATTTAATTTTTATATCTTAAGAACGATCCAAAAGGGTTAAAATAATAAAAGATAATTCACATTGTCTATTGTTGACTTAGATTCTACAATTGTTATCAGAGCCAAGTTTGAATTTTTAGGCTCTGTCTTAAATAAATTAAGATTGAATAAATATGAATATTTTTATTTATTGTGGATGGATTTGAATTATCGTGGATGTTTTTTGTTCACGTAGCCATCTCGTTTTTTGATTTGCTTTTCACTACGCGAAAATTCGTTGTTGGATTTGATAGGAAAAATCATGTAATTGATTTAGATCTATTTTTTGTATTTTTATTCAAATCTTTAAATTTAGAAAAACTATAAGTCCAAGAACGGAGAATGAAGAACAAGATTGATGAACATGACAAATGAGCACACAACATGGATGGTGGAGCCGTGGGGAGGCAGCACGGTGGAACCCTAATTCCACTGCATGGCTTGGCCGCGCCCCTTCTTCCTCATGCTGCTGCAGTCACCAACAAGCAGCAAACGGTTTGGTGAGAGCGCAAGAGGGGACATACGCGGCTGGCGGCGTCTAGGGTTCCGCCTTGAGCTTTCCTATTCATAGTCTCAGTGCATGGCCTCGTGCTCAAAGGGGAGGAGGTTTGTAGCTGATCCCAGTCCTGATTCACAACATCCTAAATGCAATGGCAACGAGAGGTGGCAGCAAGAGGTGGTGGAGTTCTAACGGCGGCACGCGGGTTCGACTGCTGAGTGCACGCATGCATAGCCTTTTGCGCACTTCTACCCATCGACTCCAGAGCCTGCTACGGGTGGTGATTGTTGTAGTGGGAGCTGGGTATGGCGCGGGTGTTGCGCATGGCAGAGGGTGGTTACAAAGCAGGCCACGCACGGCGGTGATGTTACAACACAACTTGTGTTGTGACCACTGGTGCTTCTTGCACACGTCCAACAATGGTCGTTGGAGGAGCTGACAACGTATGTAGCAACAGGCATGGGTGGCATCATAGATCGAAAATCTATCAATGGTTGACAGTGTTGGGTTTTGTATATAGAAAGCATTTATTAGAGTGTGTATACATTGAACTTTATTTCCTTTCTGTTAAACAAACTTACATGCGAGTAACAATGGTATCCTCTTATCTCACTGATATGTGTGTAAAATGACCAATATTTTGATTTGTGAGCGTGCATGTTTGCATTCATTTTACCCTTATATCATATGTTTTCATTGTTCATTTGTCGTGTTTTCGTGTTTTTTGTGTTTTTAATGTTGTAGGACGAGATTTGAGCATATTATAGCATTTTTGGTGGAGTTTTGGAGGTAAATCACCGAGTTTGGAGTCCAAGGAGGTTAGGCTAGCCCGAGCGGAGCGAAAGGAAGGATTTCGGAGTTTGGAGGAGCCACCCGGCCGAGTGAAGCAGGCTTGGCCGAGCCAAGCCGGACAGAGGGCTCGCTCAGCCGAGCTATGCAGGCTCGACCGAGCCCTGCCAACAGAGAGCAGGCTCGGTCGAGCCAGACCGGGATTTCAAGGATTCTAGCAGTTTCTTCTCCTTGCTCGGGCGAGCCATTGGTGGCTCGGGCAATCTGAGTCCTTGGGAGCTTGTCTATAAAAGGGGGATTTTTGCATTTTCAAAGAACTTTTGGGCAGATTTTCAATAACCGTCACGAGAGTTCTCTCTAGATTCATCTCCAAACCATTCCCCATCCATATTCAAGTAGATTCAAGCTTAAATTCTTCCAATTTGGTGAGGATCTAGAAGGAAGGAAGGTAGATCAAGTCCAAGGAAGGCAACCTAAGGAGATCATACTTTGACCTTGATATTTTGTAATGGATTCTCTCATTTCTCTTATTGATTTGTACTCAATTCAAGGTATGAAGAACTAAATTCAATTGTGAGTGTTGAAGAATGGATATTGTGATGAGTTGATATCAAATTTGCTTGTTTACTTTCCTTTGAGGGATTGAATTGCACTTGAGCCTATTCCTTATCTCTTAGGTGTAGGTAATAGCCAACCTTAGATGTAGTTGATGTGAACATTGTAGCCAATACGCGGGCGGAATCGTCGTGATAAGTGTAAATTCTTACAATTTTAGTTCCAATCCCTTTGCGGGGCTAGGTCGTAGGGCGATAATTGACGGTCAATTGAGAGTTATCTAGAGGTTAATAATGTAGCTGTTTGCAATTCCTAGTGTCATCTACCGCTAGTTTTCCATAGCAAGTAGCTAGCGAACGTAGGGTCGATTGCTCAACCTCCTAGGGATTAAAATTTGGTTTACAACATAGTTTGATTCAACTTGGAACAATAGAAATTCAATCAACACTCACTATCTTCTTATTGTTGAACTTGAGATTTTGATCTCCCTAAGCAAGTTATTCTATTGTTTTGTCTTGTGAGGTTCAATTACATATTTTGTTAATGTTTTATTGCTTGTATGTTTGATTACATTCAATTTTTCCTAGTTAAAAAAAAACCAACGACTATGTTTTGCCTAGCTATTAAACCTTCAAACAGGTAAATAGTTTTCACTTGAGCGAATTGAAAAGTACTCGGATTGATAAAATTTAACGTGAAGATAGTGTTGCATTTCACTGTCGTCACGTTTTTGGCGCCGTTGCCGGGGAATCTTCTAGTAGGTCTTGTGAAATTATTGAAAGTTTGAAGAAGTGTATGCTAGGTGTTTGAGGAAATGTTTGTGTGAATATTGTTACTAACATTTGTTTGCTAATTGTTCTAGTTTGTGTAGTTGAATTGTTTTGCTGATTTTTCCTAGGTAGTTTACGATCACAAGATCAAAAGCCCGGCTACTTGAGAAAGCTAAAATGGAGAATCAAAGAGGAGACGCCAAGGAGAGATTGAATAATTTACAAAGGAAAGTGGAGGAGATGAAAGCAAAAATACTGGAAAAACAAAGACCACGAAAGCCCCTTAGAAGCGTATATGAGAAGATGTTTGAATGTAATTACCAATGGCCGGAAGGGCAAAGGGATTACCATACGGTGAATGTTGAAAAGGAGTATGGAGAAAATGATATGTGGAGGAACCAATTGGATCAAATGCAAGAAAAATTAAAGGTGTTGAGGAGGCCACGTAAAGATAGTGAGGTGGTGAATGAAAGAACGTTTGAGAAGTATGATGGGGAACTCGAAGAGACTTTAACATAAGAATCAACCGTTGCCAAGCCATGGAATGAAACGGATCAAGAAGAGAGAATTTCAAAGGACATGGGACTAATTCCGAGGATAAGTGGCAATGTGATTAATGAAGACATGGGGGATAAGAGTGCAAGCATTGCGATGAAATCCAAGGAAAGCGTGAGTGATGTTGAAGAGCAAAAGGCAATGGAAGCTACGAAGAGGAAGATAGATGAAGTCAAAGAAGAGGAGATAGAAGTGGTGCAAGAGGAAAGACCACAAAAGGAGGGTGAAGAGTTACCTCAAGAATATGAGGATAAAGCAACATGAGGATTGTATGAAAAAAGATGATAACGAGATACCTTCATCCGAGGAAATTCAAGAAATTCTAGTTTTTGCACAACTATTGGAAGAAGAGTGTGAGGAGAAGTCTATAACGGGAGGACTATGTGGAGAAACGGTGTTTGCTTTTCCTTTCCAGTTAATAGACGATGTTGGAAAGGAGGTGGTTCTGACAAATAAGGTGAATGAGGTTTATGAGTTAGTTGATAAAGGAGACAGATTGAGGAGAAGTAATAATCCCGATGGTGTATTTGAAAGGTCATTGGTGATTGAGACATGGTTAGATGGGGTGTTAGATAGCATGCTTGTGTTGAAAAAATTTTGAGTAGTTATGAGTGTAAGTTTGGTTGGAGGTAGCTTAGGAAGAAGATCAATCGACGAGTTGCCTCCAAGTAATGTGCGATCGGTAGAGAAAGGTATACTCAAAATTCACAAGATTTTTGACAATGGATGACATGTTAAGGTCGTCTAGCTACCGACATAAATGGAAGCGCTTATTGGGAGGTAACCCAATGTTTTTAAAATTTTGTTACGTTGCATATTTGAATAATTGTTAGATTATGATTTTGGTTGAATAATGTTGTCTGTTGATGTGAAGGGTTCTTAGTTGTTTGTGGTGCTACAATTTCATTTGACGATGTGAATGAAGGTTGGAAATGTTGGAGGCGATGTGACCGGAATGATGTAGAAGACAGGGTGAAAAAGTCAAAAATAGGGGGAGCTCGGCCGAGCTAGATCGAAGCAGTGGGACAGAGCCCTCGATCAGCCGAGCAAGGCAGGCTCGGCCGAGCCCAATCGTGCCAGCCCCAGTTCACATGACAGACCCCTCGCTCGGCCGAGCTGCGCACGATTTTATAAGTTCGGTCGAGCAATTGCTCGACCCATTTGCATCTTGGTTGAAATTTCTCTTCTTAAATTTTCTACTATATCCTAGTGCATTGAATTGTTCTTATCTCACCCTTCAATTTCTATTATGGCTAGCAAACGAGCACGGAGTGAGGCTTCTTCTTCAAGCGGAAGCCCAAAAGGATTTGATGACGAGGAGTTTGCCAAATACAAGAAATTGGCAAAGCAACAAGTTCTTGGCACCAAGTATTTGTGCCGGGAGATGTTGAGTGCAATGAAATTAAAGGAAGATGTATGGAGTCTACTCAAAGGCATTGGGTGGAAGAAGTTGCTCAAGGCAAATTGGCCCGGATACATGGACTTGTCAAGGGAGTTTTTGGCTTCAGTCACTGTCATGAAAGGTGCCGGGGGAATCCCATTATCTATGAAATTCAAAATCCGAGGTAAAGAGCATTTCTTTCAACGTGCTCAAGTTGATGAGATTTATGGGTGTGATCCTGAGTCTGTTTTTGTGCATGAGAATGTTAAATTGGGGGATTTTTGGGATGAGATTTCCGGTATTCCGCCTAGCCAGCATTTTAATATTAAGAATTGTCGTGCCACGTTAATTAGAAATCCAGTCATTCGGTATATACAAAAAATTTGTTGGTGGTTCTGTCTGTGGGAGGTATGAGTCTAGTAACGTGATTACGCCGGAACTGTCTATGCTTTATGCTCTTATGAATGGAATTAAATTTTCTTTCGGGGCAGTGTTGATGGATGCATGGAGTCGGGTTGCAAGTAAAAAAAACCCGAACTTTTAGTTGTGGAATGATTACTCCCATTTTTTAGAAAATTGGTGTGGAGTTAACGGGTAATTTTTCCCTGCTGTGTATCTAGACACTCATTCTCTGCTTGCTGGGTGGTTTCTTGTGCCCGATCCTCGTGGTAGTAGTTATTACTATAAGTTTGGGGAAAGGGTGTTAGAACTTCCTTGTGATGGGTTGACTACTGTTGAAGATTTGGGAGATCACTCTAACTGGTTAGTTGATTCCGAAGATCACCAGTCTTTTGTTGGAGTTCTTTCGCCCGATGGATTTTTCACTTCTTTAGCCGAGTTAAGAGAGCGAGGTGAGTTACAAGATGAAGGCCCAAGCACCTGAGCTCCTTCACAGCCCTAGCATACTTCGGCTACAGATTGGCAGCAGCAGATGATGTCCATGCTCACTAGGACTACTGATACAGTTGATTCTTTGTCTTCTTCTTTACGGGGTTTGGATATGAGGTTGAATTCTATACATGATGATTTTGCTACTTTCCGGGAGGGTTACATGGTGGATCAAGCCACCATTGCATCGTGGTTCGATGGTATTGACCGAAATATGGAGATCTTGCAGGAAGATGTTCGTGAGCTCCAACGCCGAGTGCCAGTTCTGTATTCTCGCCGTCTTTGTCAACCACCAGCAGATCAGGGGGAGTGAGAGCGCACTGTTTACCTTTTTACAAACTTAGTCTAACTTGACTAAGTTTGGGGGGATTGGTCGGTATCCGGTGCTTTACTCTGGTTCACTCTTCTCTCTCTATCTTTATCTCTATCTTAGTTTAGCTTAGTTCAGTTGAGTTTGAATTGAATTTGAATAATTTGGTCATTCGATTTGGTTGTATAAAAATATTGATTTACCACTACTAGAAATTTAATTTGTTGTGACACCCTTTTTATGACAGGGATCTAATTTTGTTGGCATACTATATATATTATAACAGGTGTCATGAAAACTTGGTGTTAAATAGTAAAAAAATATAAATTTTTTAATTAAAAATAATATCTTACTTTATAAGTATTTTGCCAACAGTATAAATATGGTGTAAGGAAAACCATGTTCTTTATTAAAAAATATAGCGGGAGAAAATTTTTATTTCCCACTTAAATTTAGAGTGGGAAAATTATAAGCCAAATAATCTTATTTTTTATCCCAAACCCAGACGTTTATCTCTCTAAAAAAAACCCTAACTTAAACTTAATTCACACATTCATAAATTTTCAGTTACCATTGACAAACCATCTAGAAGACGAGAACAAATATTTTTTCTCCCGCCTGCAACAATCTCAATTTCTCAGAGAGCAACTATTTTATATCCCTATTGCAACGATATTCGAAGGAAAACAATGTAAGAATTCTAAATCCTTTTAAGAGTTTGTTTATCAAGCATAATACTGAAATTATCGAGTTATTACCGTCCATCACATCTCTCTATTTTACCTTGAGTTACAGAGGCTGTAAATCTAATTTTTGAGTTTTTCTTTGTTTATTTATTTTGTTCTCTATTTAAATTTGTTCACTACACGCCAATTGTTTGACAAAAGTCTTGAACTATTCAATTGTTGAGATATCATATTGACTCCATAATGAGATATGAGATATGGGTATTTGCCTGCTCTTTCTTTCAATTTTGCGTCATTTAAATTTCATACTTTTTGGAAAACATCCGACCATCAAGAAATGAATGAACAAATTTACGGTATTTTGAGGTAGTAGAATAGCATTATGGGTCTAATAATAGATATAAGAGAAATTTGGTTTGTTGGAAGTGCATTTCATGGTATTTAGAAATATGAATTCATCACCGCTCTTCTTTCTGGAATTTAGGTTGGATGTATGAATTCATCTAACAACTTGTTGTTCTGCATCCGGGATTTATGAGTAAGTTGTGTCTTAAATTTTATTGTTTTTGCGTTTTAATAAGGAAGACTACTTAGTTTAGTAGTTTTATATTCATCAAGTCCATTTATTTGAGGTAGACCTGCATATATTGTATTAGTATTTTCGTTTAAGTTTAATAATTTTCTTCTTCTATATTAGATTTTTTTTAATATAATGAACGTATAAGTTTGATTACTAACATGTATGTAGGTTTTTTTCTTCATTTTGTTTACATCTAAAGAGGATTTTGTATTTTACTATTTATAAGACAATTTTATTTACTTCCACTATTATTGTGTGAATGCAGGACAATAAGGTTCTAAATTAATATTCCAAGGGCAAGGGGAATTGGAGTTATTTTTAAAGAGCTAGTGGTATAATTGTGCTAACTAGTAATTTTATTTTATTTATTTTTTGTAAAATGAAAGACATGTTGACAACATGTGATAATGGATGATATTGACTATAACGATTGGGAAGGTATGAACTTTGCTCTGTCTATAATAGGTTGGGATTAATAGGCCCCCGTATTGTCTTAGAATGTTTATTTATTTTCCTTGTGATAACCTTGTTTTGTTCCATATAGTAAAGCCTCAAATAATGTAGATTGGTAGTATACCTGAGATGCTTGGAATGTTTCAGATGTATGTGATTCTGTTCTTAACTTCTTTAATATTATTTTATTGGATAACTATTGAAAGTTTGATATATTTTTGCGAATAAGGTAGTTTTTCTAGTGCTTCCTGTGTGTGACATTTTGGTTACATCTATTGTGTGCCTTTGGTAACATCTATTGCATGCCTTTTGTCTATAAAATTTTCATTCATATTTTGATAACATACTAAATCATAAATAGTACTGCAATGTATTAAACCTATAATTTTTTATCCTTTTAAATATTTATAATTCTAGTACATACTACTTTTACAGGTGTCTTGGTCTCCAAACAAGTATTTTGTGAGCAAATATTCTCTTACTCTTCACTTGAGAGTACCAGGTATCCTCGAAGTCCCTTTATATTAAATTAGTAATTATTTAGCTAGTAGAAGTTGACGAGATGCACTCATTTTTGTATAGAAAAAATAAAATTAAAGAGAAAGTTAAATTGTAGTTGATTTCAATTTTTTTTATTAAATTTTAATTGTGAAGTACACTTAATAAGAATCCCAAATATGCTTGCTCTATGCCTAATAAAAATTGAAAAATATTTTAATCGAGACATGTTTTATAGGAATGACTCTAGTATGCTTTTAATCTATTTAAGTGTAATTTAGTTTAAACTAAGAAGTGTAGTATTGCATATTACTAGTAGTGATATATTGGATTCCTATAGTCCGAAAAAAGAAATTAATATATTGTAGTGATAATCTAACTCATTGATATCATATTGAGACATTTTACATTAGTTTAGAGAATGGAAATGATAAGCTAAATTCAAACTATATAAGAGCTAGTAATATATGAGCTGGCTAAAAAATATGTTTTTATCACCCTGTTGGTTATATGTAAAACAAGTTAATATTTATAAGTTAAATCTTGTCCTTGTGTTAACTGTTAACGATTGAAATGTTGCATCATTGCTTTTCTTAACAGATTTCAATTTTCATTGATGAGTGATGAAGATAGGTGCAAAATGGCAAAAAGAATGAAGGAGATAGTTGCTCGTCGTTTATAAATAGTTTTGATACTTTGTTGACAAAATTTTGGGAATTGATAGCTAGTCTTTTGGTTTATAATGATCGAGTTCAGTACTTTTTCTTTTTATGAATAACTAATAAAGTTTGTTGGATACATTATTAAATAAGTTTATGAATATTGAGTACTTTAGATTCTGAATATATTTTTTGTTTGAATGCTTATTTTATTTATTGGTGTTCGCTTTTAATTATTATTTAATTATAAAAAATATGAATTTAATAAACAAAATCATTTTATGATTTTTATTATTGGTGCACAAAAGTTTTTCCTGACAAGAAATAAAGAATGTTTAAGTATTTATACTCGCAGTACGTGGTGTCAGCAAAGATAATTTAGCCAAACAGATTAGTATGTGAAGTATAAGTATTTTTACTCGCAAAAATGTGGTGTTAGCAAAAATAATTTAACCCAACAAATTAGCATGTGAAATAAAATGTTTTACTCACAATGAAATATTGTAACATTAAATTCATTTTCCCAACAAATCAATATGTCAGAATATGTTTATTATTTTGACACTACTACTGTTGTTATAAGTCTTCACTCTATCGTGACACTTCTTTGGACAACAGTATGTAATAGTGGCAGCATAGTAACATGTGTCACAATAGTTTTTATTTAGTGACAGATAACTCTGTCGGGACAACCCTATTTTGTAGTAGTGTACCTTCATGGAGTCCAAACCCTAACAAAGGTTAAGGAGTATGCACGGGCTGATTGTTGATGTGATTTGCCATGGTGGAAAGCCTGAGTAACGTGCTCGTATACCCGCATCTTGGGTAGCAACAATTCATGTAGTACAGTCTGAGACTTGAGTTAGGACACCATATTTGAGTAATAGGATGGAGACATTCCCTGAGGAGCTCAATAATCTTCATCGTGTTTAAGTCTTGTACGTTGATTAAGTTCAAGCACGAGTGATAAGGTTTGAGTAGTATTGCTCAGGAAAATAAGAAATTAATTAATTGTGTGAAGCTTGTTAGAAGCTCCTATTATTTAAAGAATGTCCAGCAACCTTAAATATGAGGATTCTCCAGTATATGCAGCCTGTTCTCATAACTTGGTAGTAAAGGGGTAGATCAGTATTAATTATGTGGTGAAAAAGAATTAATATTAATTAATTAGTTTTGTCATAGGTTGTGGACATGAGAATTAACTAATTGTTTGTCCCTGAGATCAGAGTAATTGAAATTCAGGGCACTTGTCTTGCTGAGATTCTAACTCAGCAAGGACTTAGAAAATTATGTTTTAAGCTCGAGAAGTTCTTAGTTTGATTGCAGTCTATACTCAAGCACTTGAGGTGCTGGGTTTTAAATCAATGATAAGCAATAAAAAATAAGAACACAAAAAACACAAAGATTATTGTGGTTCAGACAACGGTCCTACGTCCACTCTGCAGTCTACTGACTAGAATTCAATAAGATTTGATACAAGATGTTGAACTTGATCTCTAACTGCAGACATCTCCTCCGTCTGGCCATAGCGCACCTTCAAGTAGCTCATATCAATCTTCTTAGCAACTCTTGGAGTGAGGACACACCTTGTAGCCTCCTTGAATGTCGGACTTAAGAGTTTTAATGTTCCTCCTTGAACATAACCAATCTGCGGCAAATGCCCGAAATAGTAAAGCTTACAGAGTAAGATGACTGATGAGTTCTTCCTAGGATAGAAAGAACTCCAAAATAACTCTAGAAGTGAACTACTAAAGTCTCGTGTTTATCATGGATAGCTTCTGCGAAGCCTCGAAACTTTAAGTGTTCGGCAGAGAATTAGGCAGAGTTTTTGCATGTTCTTTTGTGTTTTTCAATCTCTTTTTTTTTTCTGCAAATCCTCTGCAATTAATAGAAAAAGATTCAAGATTTTGAATCTTTTGTCCATTAGAGACAATTGGTGAACGACCAGTCTTCTTTCTTCCTTTTTTAGAGCTGCACAGAGATGTTTAAAGTCTCCTTCCGTTGGTTTGTTCTTTTTCTGACACGTAGGCATAGTGTTAGAACGGATCTCCTAGTGATCCTAGGAATCCTTCGGACTTTTGATATGTAAACCTTTAGATTTAGGAGATTCTTTAAAATCCTTAGAATGATAGTCTTTTCATTTGATTTGTCCGCTTCAAATGTCCGCTAGACTCTGGGAATGTTGCTGTAGGAACTCTCTGCTGAGTCCGCTAAGCGTTTGCTGAGATCTCAGCAACCTTGCTGAGATCTAGCATATTGAATCTTCAGAGTCTTGTATATTCGTCTGCTAGCTATACTTGTCTGCTGACTTCTTCTAGCAGTCTTTAGACTTGCTGAGTGCCCTTAGCAATCTTCATACATTTCTCGGTACTTGCTAGCTTTCCGTATCTCCATTGCTTTGCTAGCTCTTTCAATATTCTTCATTTCTCCAGAACATTGCTGACTCTTCAATTCTTCCGCAATCATTTAGTGAACAATTCCTAACTAAATTACAACTCAACCAAAAGTATCAAATACAAGATTTTTACAATTTCAGTACACTGCTGAGATGCTAGAGACTCAGTAAACCTAGCTTTGATGCACTAAAAAATACAAATACAATATGATCAAAAGGGTACAATATTTCCCAACAATTTTCCCCTTTTTGGTGCAATCAAAGCCCTATCAAAAACTATATTGCTGATCATGGGAAAAAAGACTCCTGAGTTTACAAAATAAATCTAATAAACTATCTCAGTATGTTGACCCCCTTAGATTTCAACATTTTTCGATTCTTCCCCCTCAAAACAAGAAGGGTATTGCTCGATAAATATTTTAAAACATAAGTGAATGGCTTAGTGAAATGTTGGAATTTCATCAACAAATAAGCATAAAAACAACATTCACACAAGAACAGAGCAATACGAACACCAATAAACATCAGTAGTTGATAATTGTAAAATACAGTAGCAAATAATTTTTTTACACCCTAAGGTGGTCGATCCCACAGGGACTGTGCAACAAAAAATCTAAAGTACTAGCTATAATTCTTAGAACATAGATGTTTGAGGAAATAGAAAAAGGGATTTTGGTTTGGAATTTAAAGATGACAATGCGATAAAATAAAGGGTTTTGGAAAACAATTTAAAGAGAGCACAGATCCTAGGGCAGATATTCTAATCATCAACATGTAAATATCAATCAACTCAGCAATGGGGAAAACAGAGATTTTTGTGGATTAAATTCCTTGGTCAGGCAATTAAATCCTAGATTATTAATTAAGGACTATCTCCTCTCGGTCTCAAGAACACCAAATTAATCAATCTCATAATTATCTAATTATTCCTATGTAGGTTTCTTCCTTTTGAGACAGAAAACAAAAACAATTAATTCTCTCTTCCTGTCAATAATTTTCATCTCTTGATCAATCAATCATTAACTATAAAGCTAGATCCCAATTCACCTCTCGGTCCTTCTTTTAATCTATATTATAAAGTTAAATCAGAGAATTAAACCATGCTTTCAGAGTTGATATCAATTAAACATGCATCAGAAAATAAATCATAACTCTAGAATCTGTTTAGGGTTCTAGCCACAAAACACGACTAGAAATAAAGTAAACACGTTATTAATGAACTTACAAATGAAGAGGAACCTTCAATGTCTTGAAAAACTCCAAAGCTCAATGTAAAATTGAAGGAAAAATAATCTAATTTTTGTGCCTAAGAGTTCATATTTATAGAGGGGGAAGAAAGACCTAATTAGGTATTGGATTAAAAGAGCAAAAACTGCCAAAACAAGCCAAAAATAACCTTATCGGACATCTGTGTCGATCGACAGGAATCCTGTCGATCGACACAACCTTCAAATCGAAATCCGGGTTAAAATTTGTATCGTTTCTGCAACTTGGTCCTCTGTCTCGATCGACGGGGAAAATTTTGATCGACAGGAATGCACGTGCCGATCCCCTTCTGCGCAGTCTCACGGTTTTGGCCATAACTTTTGCTCCCGAACTCCGATTGACCCGATCCCAGTTGAGTTGGAAAACTAATTCAAAGATCTTTCTCTTTCCCTGCTCCATTAGCTCAAATTCCACGTGTGGAAGAATTCGTGACTGTTCCTTTGAACATCATCTGCTTTCGGTACGGGTTTCCAATGAATTTGGCCTAAAACCTGCAAAAATCACCCATCAAAGGCATAACACCCTCCAAAATAGACTCATGCACAATAATAACTAAAAATATACAATAAAGCACTTGAAACAATGGAGATAAATATAGATAAATGAGTATAAATATGAGCTTATCAAACCCCCCAAACTTGAATATTAGATTGTCCTCAATCGAAGAAAAGAAGAAGAGAAATCTCAAGCAGTTGAAAGTGTATGCCTCACAAGATTCATCACAATCAAGGTTCATCAATCCACATCACACAAGCAATTTGAAAGAGATAAGATATTCATCAACTTCGGAAGACTCACAGGAAAGTGTAACGCTCAATCACTCAAGTGTTTAGGTTTCAAATGAAAGCACTCATGACATGTATGAAGAAATTTCTACCATAGGCTTGCAAGAGTTCTAAAATCTCTACTGCTTATTTGTGCACACAATTCAAGAATCAAAAAGGACTTTTGATTGGTTGTAATGTGGGCTTTTTGTGAAAGGTAGGGAAATATGGCCAAGTGACTCTAAATCAACTAAGTGCGTCCACCTCATCAATCTTAATTCACCCTTTTATGAATATCTACCCTTCTCCTCAATTTTTACAATTCAAATCAAGGCTCTTTTTTTTTTCTTCTAGAGCCCAACCCTCTTTTGTAACCAACTAAAGATTTCTTATCCTCTTATAATTTTTTTGTTTCACCTCAACTTATAGACAAGAAGGAATCCAAAATTTCACTCATAGACAAGTACAGAAACCAAGGACTCAAAGGCTACTTTTAAACAACAAACATCAATCCACCCTTCTTTCACCCAACTCTTGTAGACAAGAAGACAATGCACCTGCTTATAGAACTTCTCATAGACAAGATGGACTACAATGTTTCTCTTTAACTCATAGACAAGAAAGAAAAGTAATAGGCTCAAAGGGGTTTAACTAAGGATAAATTTTTATAAGGGACAGTGTTTGGGAGAATATGGCTAACAAAGAAGGCCTCAGATCATTTTCTATCCTTGTGCACACTATGCAGTCTCAAAACAAAACAAAAGCAAGTTCTAGAGAAACGAAAACATACATGCGAATCTCTCATTAACAAATAAAGGCTCAAAACTCATTTGGGTTCAAAAATTCTTCCTTAGTCAATTTCAATCCACTCAAACATCATGCAAGTGTAAGTTTCAATTAGACCCTATCATGCGGTATTCTACATTCATAGGCAAATCAACCACAATCGAAATCAACTCAACTAATCAAAGATCGATTCCAAACATAGCATATAATGCTAGAGAGTTCAATTACTTAAAGATTTTCCTCACATACTATCTATATTTTTCTTTATTGGGAAAAATTAAACACACCAACTCAAATGAATGCAATAAAAACAAAGCAAGTAAAGGGATAGAAAGTTCGAATTTCTTGTCCACATCCCCCCAAACTTATTTCGAACTCGGAGAGTAAGAAAAAGTTTGAAAATCAGACAAGAAACATAACTGATATCTGACTGTTGATATCAGACATCAACTTTTTATCCACCGAAGAAATCAGCTCGTCGCAACGGAGGTTTGGGGCTGCTAGCACTCTGTGTCGATCGACAGGGGGCCTGTCGATCGACACAGAGCCTTTTGTCGACTTCTGTGTCTGTCGAACTAAGAGTTCTCTGCACTGACCTCTATCTCGATCGATAGGGAGCCTGTCGATCGAGACATAGGTAAATCCTCCCTGTTAAATTTTTTTTTCGAAAATAAAACAAAGTAATTGCAAAGCAGATATTCGAAAATAAAGTAAAGTACACCAACGGAAATAAAGACAAAAATTGTAAAGAAACAACGTAAATTGAAAAGAAAGCATATAAAAGTTGGGTTACCTGCTAACAAGTTCTTTAGTTAATGTTGTAGCTCGACGATACCTATATTCAGAACCAGGGCGGGCTAGTTCGCACTCGCCTTCCATGAGAATCCACCATATAGACCCACCGATCTTGGATGACTACAGTGATCTCGGGAAGAGACGGTGTAATTGACAATTTTGCCAACTCGTTCCCTCGCTCCCATCTTTGAGCGGCTTGGTCTTCTTTGAACTCCTCACTTGCTTCATCCTCTTCTTCCATATCTACTTCCTCTCTAGATGTGATTCTAAAGCATTCGGATTGCTGTCGGCTTGTGTCGAGCTTGAATGTGATCCTTTCCTCATTTGCTTGAAGCGTGATCTCTCCACCACGGCAATCAATCAGAGCAACACTAGTGTCTAGGAATTCCCTTCCCAATATGAGGGGTGTGTTGCCATCTTCCTTCATGTCGAGGACCACAAAATCTGCAAGAAAGATAAGATGACCTACACGAATAAGTACATCTTCAATTATACATTTGGGGCGAGACACAGATCGGTCTGCCATCTGCAAGGTGATAGTGGTCGGCCTCAACTCTCCAATCTTGAGGCGCTGGAAGATAGAAAAGGGCATTAGGTTGATATTGGAACCAGTGTCGCACAAAACCTTCTCAAACTTGAACCCCCCGATCTCAACTGGGATGGTGAAACAGCCTGGATCACTTCTCTTGACTGGAAGTATCTTCTGTAGGACCATGTTGCACTGCTCATGAAGCTTCACTGTTGCATTCTCCAGGAAGTGTTTCTTCTCGCTCATCAGCTTCCGGAGATATTTCATGTAACCTGGAATTTCAGAAAGAGCTTCAATTGGTGGAAGATTGATACTTACCTTCTTCAAGTTCTCGACAAAGCGTGAGAACTTGGAATCCTCCTTTTGCTTGGCAAATCTCTGAGGAAACGTCATTGGAGGTGTCTTGAAAGCCTTGGAAGTGGAAGAATGCTGCTGGGAATGCTGTTGTGTCGACTAGCCTTGTTTCTGGACTACCTGTCGATCGACAGGGGGTGTGTCGATCGACACACCCTCTGTAGTTCTGTCAATCTCTTCCTCTGAATCTATGTCGACTCCCTCTTCTGGGCCTCTGTGTCGATCAACAGGAATCCTGTCGATCGAAACAGAGGCCAAATCTGCTGGGTCTGCTTCTTTCCCTCCCCAAACTTGCTTTGGGGTATGCTCGGACCTGTATAGCTCTTTTCGGACCTCAGCTTCACAGCTTTGCACTCTTTCTGGTTCTTGGGATTTGCCTCAGTTGTGCTGGGCAGCTTTCCTGAAGTGTGTTGCATCGCGATAGTGGTAGCAATTTGGCTCACTTGAGTCATAATGATCTTCACGTGCTTTCCAAGTAGATCCACCTTGGTATTCAGTCCTGCCACATCTTTCTCCACTTTCCCTACTCTGTGATCTGAAGCTTTGATGAAATTCTTGAGCACCTATTCAAGGATTTCCTTCTTCTTTTCCACCACTTCACCATTCTGCACATCAAAATCAGGAAGGGGTTGCTCGGCAGCGTCAGACTGAGACTAGGAAAAAGCCTGGGTGAGGTTTAGGATGGTAGTGTTGGTATCCCCCTTGCCCGTACTGATTCTGGTAGCCACCACGATTCATGTAGTTCACGTCGGTGATGGGGTCAACCTGTGCAACAGAAACAGAAGCAGAAGTAGTTAGTTTTTCAACCTTCCCCTTTAGCTTCTCAACCTCTTTCTTCAATGCATCATCCTCCTTTGCCTCAACATCTCGGATCTGTGGCCTCCTTGGATTCCCCCATTGTTGATCATGCTGGACCATCTTTTTGAACAGCTTCAGGGCCTTTTCTGGTGACTTGCTCATCAATGATCCACCAGCTGCATAGTCCACGGACTTTTGGCTCTCCTCAGTCAACCCTCTGTAGAAGATAAGAGCTTGCTCCTTAGTGTCAACTCCATGACCTGGGCAGCTCCTCAACAACTCATTCCACATGTTCCAAACTTTGAACAATGATTCATCCATTCGCTGGTGGAACTGCAAGATCTCCATTTTTTTCGAATGATAACTGAAGGCGAGAAGAATGCGCTGAGGAACTCTGTTCAGAGATCAGCCCATGTCTGAATGTTGGTGCAGTCCAAAGCGGTGAACTGAGTCCGCGTCTGATCCCTGAGTGAAAAAGGGAAAAGGCGAAGACGAATCACGTCCTAGGTCACTCCGTTTTTCTTGATGGTTTCACACACCTTCACGAACATCCTGAGGTGAGTGTACGGATCCTCCATTGCTCAGCCTCCGAACTGATTCTGCTGAACCATCTGAATCAGACCGGTCTTGAGTTCAAAGTTATTGGCGGTGATGCCAATAACAAATCCCTCATTTCCGGGTTGCGGTCTGTACTTCTTGGCCATCGCATTCAGATCCTCATCATCGGAGTCGTCTGGGCGGCGCCTTTCTCTCTCTCTTTCTCTTTCTCTTCTTTTGGCCTCGCGCCTGTCAGCTTCCCTCTCTGACATGAGCTGCTTGATGATGTCCTTCATCTTAGTGACTTCATGGACAAGTAAGGTGGCATTCTCTTGAGTGATGAGCTGCGTGTCGGGATCCTCTAAAGGTGGCATCTCATTCATGATGGTGTCAATGGTTTGTTTGGCTTTTCCCTTCCTTTTTCTAACAGTGGCCTCGATTTCTGGGTCAAAAATCTCGAGTGGCTTGCCCTGGTGATAAACACTCATTTTGTGCATTTTTCTGATGTGGAATTGCTCACTTTTGACCCTAGATTGGACTACTACGTGGTGTTTTCATTTATCATCTATATTCTTTTAGGAATTATTACGTTTGGTCTGGTTTGTGGTTGTTTATGCAGATTTCACACACAATTGAGCTGTTTACAAGAATTGACCGAGTACCCAGGGGGCTAATCGATGCTAGCTTGCACCGGGAAGAAGAAAGAGTCAGAAAATGCCGAAGAACTCGCCAAAAACCGTGTTCGAAACGAATGCGGCGGTCCAGGGGGAGAACCGGCGACCGCCGGTTGTGAAAATGCCTTTGCAGCATAGCCGGCGGCCAAGCAGCACAGCCGGCGACCGAGCCGATTTCGGCGACAAGGTGGAATAACCGGCAACCGCCGGTTGTGCAACCGGGTCGCCGGTTCTGCATTTTTTCTCTATTTCTTTCGATACGTGATCGGCGACCTTCCCGCATGTCCTGCGATCGCCGAGCGTGCATCCCTACTCGCTGGCTGTGCAAGTTTTGACGTAATCTGATGAATCTCAAACCCAAAAATCATATCTTTTGGAGATTTAAAAATCCCCATCTATAAATAGGAGGTCCCTGAACGTGAATAAGCTCCTTTTCCCAATTTTCTGAGGCTAGAGAGTAGAGAATTCACAGTAATTCAAGGGGAACTTGAAGAGCACTCCAGGATTCAAAGATTGAAGACTGCACGGGTTTTTAATTTCCATGTTTTCTGTTTTTCTGACTCTTCATCTCTTTGTTTTTCTAGAATTTAGCATGACTGGCTAAATCTATTCTTGGATTCTAGGGTTTGAAGCTTTGTATTTATTCATTCAACAATCTATGTGATTCAATGTTCCTGTTCCATTGATGTTCTAATTTTATTTGGGATTTTCATTAATTGCGAGATACTGGCCATTGATTGCGATTTGAATTGGTAGTTTTTGAACCGAGAGGTCTAGGTTATCAATTAAGATGCAAATAAATTATATTTATTAGAACAATTGTCCGAGAGGAAATTGAACTTTTAAAGGGTTTTGAAATCTAAGGTTTTAATTCAAGAGTAAAAGTCTTTTGTATGTCCGAGAGGAATCTTCTGATCTTTTATTTCCATGTTATGGTTTAGAGTCTGAGAGGATCACCTGATAACATATTTGCGATTGCTCACATCTTTGGGAATTAAAGTGGGATTGAATTGCATGAAAAGTTGTTTGATTAATTTTCAAAGTGGATTACCCTGGAATCCTATTTTCTCACAAGCTTTCTAATATCATTATTTGATCTTTATTTTATTATTGCTTTAAAATCATCGCTAGTTTAAATAAAAACCAAATCCCTTTTCTGATTCGCCTAGATAGTAGTAAGGTATCTATGTTTTAGTGCTTAGTTATATTTCAAGCCTGCAGTCCTTGAGATTCGATAAATTATTACTTGCCCTCTGCAGTGGTCTGTACACTTGCAGCTTTAGCGCGTTGCGAAACGCGCTATCACCTGGGCCCTTGTTTTCATAAACCTGAGACAAAAACAAAGAAAAACAGGAATCAGACACTGTGTCGATTGACAGAGAGGCTGTCGATCGACACGGGTGTTTTCTGCGCCTGGTTCGGTTGACAGAGATGCTATCGGTCGAGACAGAGGCCGAAAACTAGAAAAACTGAACAGGATTAAACACGAAAATCAAACACCAAAAAAACAAAAATCAACAAACTAAATACGAAATTAAAATGCGAAATTAAAATAAAATTACAGCCTCAATCCATCAGAACTAAAAATAAACTAATAATTAGATAAATCTGACAATCCCCGGCAGCGGCACCAATTTGATAACTGTAAAATACAGTAGCAAATAATATTTTTACACCCTAAGGTGGTCGATCCCACAGGGACTGTGCAACAAAAAATCCAAATTACTAGCTATAATTCTTAGAACATAGATGTTTGAGAAAATAGAGAAAGGGATTTTGTTTTGGAATTTAAAGATGAAAATGCGATAAAATAAAAGGTGTTGGAAAACAATTTAAAGAGAGCACAGATCCTACGGCAGATATTCTAATCATCAACATGTAAATATCAATCAACTCATCAATGGGGAAAACAAAGATTTTTGTGGATTAAATTCCTTGGTTAGGCAATTAAATCCTAGATTATTAATTAGTGTTTATCTCCTCTCAGTCTCAAGAACACCAAATTAATCAATCTCATAATTATCTAATTATTCCTATGTAGGTTTCTTCCTTTTGAGAAAGAAAACAAACACAATTAATTCTCTCTTCCTGTCAATAATTTTCATTTCTCGATCCATCAATTATTAACTATAAACATAGATCTCAATTCACCTCTCGGTCCTTCTTTTAATATAGATTATAAAGTTAAATTAGAGAATTAAACCATGCTTTCAGAGTTGATATCAATTAAACATGCATCAGAAAAGAAATCATAACCCTAGAACCTGTTTAGTGTTCTAGCCACAAACATGACTAGAAATAAAGTAAACATGTTATTAATGAACTTACAAATGAAGAGGAACCTTCAATGTCTTGAAAACTCCAAAGCTCAATGTAAAATCCAAGGAAAAACAGTCTAATTTTCGTGCCTAAGAGTTCATATTTATAGAGGGGGAAGAAAGACCTAATTAGGTATTGGATTAAAAGAAAAAACTGCCAAAACAAGCCAAAAATAGCCTTATCGGACATCTGTGTCGATCGACACAACCTTCAAATCGAAATCCGGGTTGAATTTGTATCATTTTTGCAACTTGGTCCTCTGTCTCGATCTACGGGGAAAATTTCGATCGATAGGAATGCACGTGCCGATCCCCTTCTGCGCAGTCTCACGGTTTTGGCCATAACTTTTGCTCCCAAACTCCGATTGACCCGATCCCAGTTGAGTTGGAAAGCTAATTCAAAGATATTTCTCTTTCCATGATCCATTAGCTCGAATTCCACGTGTGGAAGAATTCGTGACTGTTCCTTTGAACATCATCTGCTTTCGGTACGGGTTTCCAATGAATTTGGCCTAAAACCTGCAAAAATCACCCATCAAAGGCATAACACCCTCCAAAGTAGACTCATGCACAATAATAACTAAAAATATACAATAAAGCACTTGAAACAATGGAGATAAATATAGATAAGTGAGTATAAATATGAGCTTATCAGTAGTCCACATGCAATTTGTTGATTACACAAAGAGTGTAAATTCAACTGAGCAAATAATATCAGAATTGGACAATTAGATGTTGTCTACAATCTGGGTAAGTTTCCATTAAATGATTTCAGCAGTCAAGTACAAGGAAACTAAAAACCCACAAAAATTGAAAAGAACCAAAGATAGAGAGTTACTTCTTAGTAGCAGAGCAATCCGAATCAACATTCTTTGAGCTTGGAGACCCGATGGTTTTCGTGATATTGCTGATTGATGTAGCAGTAAATTCATGAACTTGTCCACCAAGGCGTCTCTTTTCTCCCTTTCGATTTGCTCCCTCTCTTCTTTCCTCATCATTTCTTCTCTATCTTCTTCCTCTTGCTCCCTCCTTAGATCATTTTCCTACATCCTGTGAGCTTCCAGGCAGATACGTCTGTCTTCTTCTTCCTTACGCCTTTCAATTTCTTCAGCTATCTGTCTCTTTCCCCCTCTTTGATCACAGCAAAAAAGTCAGCACAGAATGATGCGAAGTCTTCCTTCATTGATGTGCGCAACTCTTCCTCGGCCTTTTCCATCCTAGCATCCTGACGGTTGTGTGAAGTGACACACAATTCCACGTTAAATTATCAATCTGAGTTCTTTTTCTATTCGCTCTCGTGGAAACTATTTACTCGTATGAAGGTGTATTAATAGCTAGGCAACACAATTGTTGTTGATTTTCGTTACTATCAAGCTATGAATTGCAAACTAAACTATAAATGCAAACAATCAAACATTCAACAAATTACAAACTTTAACAATCACTTACTTTTATCAAATGTTTGGGTAGATTAGAGTAACAAGTCCAACAATCTTAGAAAAAGTCAGTGTTTGTAAATTTCAATTGATCCAAATTAAATCAAGCTATGTTGTAAACGAATTTTAATTCCTATGAAGTTGAGTAACCAACTCTTACATTCGCTAGTCATTTGCTACAGATAACTAGCAGTAGATGACTCTTGAAGTTGCAAACAGCTACGTTATTAACTCCGAGGCCACTCCCAACCGAACGTCAATTATTACCCTATAATCCTAGCCCCGCACATGGATTGGAACTAAAACTATATAATTATGCACTTTTCACGATGATTCCGTCCGCGTATTGGCTGCAACGTTCACATCAACTACCTATAGATTGGCTATTACCTACATCTAATAGGTATGAATAAGCTCAAGTGCAAATCAAGCCTTCATAGGAAAGTAAAAAAGCATAGTAGATTCAATCCATCACAATATCCATATTACAACACTCACTAAGGAATTTAGTTCATCATACCTTGAATTAGAAGCAATACAAGTTGAGAAATAAGAATTGACATTACAAAGCTTCAAGGTCAAAATTGATCTTCTACGATTGCCTTCGTTGAATCCAATCCACCTATTCTCCTTCTTCAAATTCCACCAAGACGATGGAATGTTCCTTGGTTCTCCTTGATTCAAGTGGGGAAGGAAGTGTAGAGATGAATCTAGATGGAAGTTAGCGACGATTATTCTCAAATTGGGCAAAAAATTTTCATTTAATTGATTTTCCTCCTTTTATAGACGAGCTAGCAGGGCCTTGGATCGCCCGAGCTGAAGTTGGCTCGCCCGAGCCTCCAGAAAATCCACGGGGAACAAGGAAACCCGACCTGGCTCGGTCGAGCCTGCCTCGCTCGGCCGAGCAAAGCCTCTGTTCCATGGCTCGGCCGAGCCTGCACCCCGACTGACCGACCGAGCTCTCTGTCGGGCAGCTCGGCAGAGCCTGCACACCGCTCGGCCGGGCAACTCCTCCAAGCTTCCGAAACTCCTCCTTATGCACCGCTCGGGCGAACATAGCCTCCTCGGACTTCATACTTGGACGATTTTCCTCCAAGACTCTCCAAAATACGCTATATTTTGCTCAAAATGTATCCTACATCATTTCAAACACAAAAATACAAAAACAAGACAAAAGAACGACAAAAACATATGATATGAGGGTAAAATGGCCACAAACATGCACGCTCACACATCGAAAAATAGGTCATTTTACACACTTATCATAATCCCCCAAACTTGAACCTTTGATTGTCCTCAATCAAAACAAAGTAAAGCAATCAATAAACCTCATCAAACAACCTCACAGCTCATCATAGTCATCTTGGCATGCTCTTATAGAACGAGATTATCACCTAACTTTGTGACACGGTTAATGCTAACGACTCAACCACTCATCAACATTGGATAGAGAAATGAAAGCACTCCCTTACGTGTTTAGGGTTTGATGAATTCACTCATTCACAAGATATCGAGCACAATTTCCATAGGCTGGAAACAATTCTCACCACTATACTACAACGAGTTGGCTCCTAAAATCAAAAAGGTCTTTGTTTTTGGTTATAATGTGGCTTACTAAAAGGTAGGTGGTTTTTGGCTAAAGTGACGAACTTCTCCAAATCCCAAAACCCCCAAACTTATTCTCTTCAATCCACTTCTAACCTTGAGGCTTTTCAATCACCATTCTCATAAATTTTTTCTTCCTTTCTCTTTTTTTTTTCTTTTGTTTCTTTTCTAATTTTCTTTTCCTAGCACCCTCATTTTCATTCATGGTGATTTTCTTTCTTCTTTTTTTTTTCTTTTTAAAGACCCAAATTTTTGTTGGTACCCATTTTTCTAGGATTCAAATAAATCCTACACTCAATACTTTTATTGCCTCAAATCACAACTTAAAGATTTCCAAACGATTCCCATCCCAACTCTCATCTCCGTATTCACCCTCATACGCTCATTCCCCCCAAGTTTTGTCCTAATATTTTCAGAGAAAATTCTCCATTTAAGCACAATCACGGGAAACAAAGGTATGCAAGGCAAAATTATGATGTCAACAACCTTATACTTCCACAGTGAAAGGAGGAACTAAGAATCGATGGCCTAAGATCATTTTTTAGTTACCAAACTCATGCCCAATAGATAGAGAATATATTCAAGTTCTAGATTTTGTGCTCTCAAACTTGCCACTCACAACTAAAAAGAATATGACAATATCAAGGCTCAAAAACTCTCGGCTTTTGTCAAGTCCTAGGCATTAACCTCACACAAAACTCGACAATTCAAAAGTTCAATTTAAGCATACCTTAACAACTAGATTATGCCCTATCATTGGTCGAAGCAACTTTTAGCCTTACAAAGTAGATCATGATTCAAATCTCCAATTCGCATTTGGGTTCATCATGCACACACGACAAGCACAAAACAACCTAACTAACATTCTACATGCAAACACGATTCAATTTGAAACTAAATGGTAAGAGGAACGATAGAAAGCGTAACCCATCGGTAGACACGATCACCGCTCTTCATTCCTTATTTGCACCTACTAAACAACAATACAACACCACCAAACAATTTGAGCATAATAAAACCAATAAAGTTCTCATGTCCACCATCTTACCATAAACCAATTTTTCAACAAAAATTGATACATTAATCCACTAGCACCACCATTCATTCCATACCATTATACATCCACATACCAAAACCAAATAGAAAGAATTAAACACATGCATGCTCGCCATGATTCATCAAAACATTCCATAAAAGCAAATCAATCAACATCCATCCTCACAAAAGTATATTAATATCGAATTTCAACCATATCGAAGATCAATGTTATTTAAATTCAACAACGAAATCTAAACTAGACTAAAGATAAGGATAGAGATAAGAGAAGTGAACCAGAATAGAGCATCGGATACCGACCACTCCCCCCAAACATAGTCAAGTGAGACTAAGTTTGTAAAAAGGTACCCGGTGCGCTCGCACTCCCTTTAGTCTGCTGGTGGTGGTTGACGAGGACGTCGAGCATATGTAATAGGCTCACGGCGCTGCAGCTCACTCACATCCTCCTGCAAGGTCTCTACATTCCGGTCAAGTCTGTCGAATCTAGAAGTGATAGAGGCTTGATCCACCATATAACCCTCCCGGAAAGTGGCGAAATCATCATTAATGGAAGATATCCTCATATCCATACCCTGCAAAGAAGAAGACAAAGAATTGACAGACTCAGCTGTCCTAGTGAGCATCGTCATCATTTGTTGCGTCCAATCTGTGACTGAAGACTGTCTATGCTGTAGGGGCACTCGTGTACTTGGGCCGGCATCCTGCAACTGACCGTGTTCTCTCAACCAAGCCAATGAAGAGAAATATCCATCTGAGGCATCTAATCCTTTCTTTTGCCGCCGCAAGGCTGGCTAATCGTACGCCCAACGGAACCCTGGTGATCCTTAGAATTAAGCAACCAATTCGAACGGTCTCCCAAATCTTTAACCGTTGTCAACTCCTCACAAGGAAGCTCCAACACCTTATCCCCACACTTATAATAATAATTAGTACTAGAAACCTCCCAACCAATAAAGAATGGGTATCAAGAAAGACAGCAGGAGCACAATTGCCCGTTAATTCCACACCGAGTTTCATAAAGATTGGAGTAATCATTCCACAACAAAAAGAAGGAGTTCTTGTGCTCGCAACCTTACTCCATGCATCCATTAACATTCCCCCCAAAGAGAATTTAATCCCATACATTAAAGCATAGAGCATAGACAATTCAACAATAATAATATTACTCGACTCATATCTCCCGCACACTGAACCACCAACAAACTTATGAATGTATCTAATCACAGGATTCTTAATAGCTGTACTACGACAATCCTTAATATTAAACTTTGAACAAGATGAAATGCACGAAATTTCTTCCCAAAAGTCCCCCAAATTTACATCCTCATGCAAGAAAACAGAATCAGGGCCACAACCATATATTTCATCAACTTGAGCACGTTGGTAAAAATGTTCCTTACCTTGAAGTTTGAACTTCATCGATAGTGGGACTCCCCCAGCTCCTTTCATGATCGTTACCGATGCTAAAAACTCCCTTGACAATTCCATGTAGCCAGGCCACTTCGCCGAGAGCACCTTCTTCCAACCAATGCCCGTAAGGAGACTCCATACATCATCCTTGAGCTTTAAGGCTCTCAATGTCTCTTTGCACAAATACTTCGTGCCCACGATTTGCCTATTCTCCAAATATTTTAATTTTGCGATTTCTTCCTCATCAAAACCCTTGGGGAACCTACTTGAAGAAGACGATTCACTCCTCGCTCTCTTGCTAGCCATGACAAAAATTGGAGGGTGAAAATGGGAAAATTCAATGAACAAAAGTAAATAAGATAATTTGAGAAGTGAAATTTTGACCGGATTCCAAATGGGGCGAGCAACTAGCTCGACCGAGCTTTTAAATCCGCACATGGCTCGGCCGAGCACGAGATGGCTCGGCCGAGCGAGGGGTCTGTTGCAAGGCTCGGGCGAGCCTGCCCTGCGCTCGACCGAGAAACCGCTCTATTGCATGGCTCGACCGAGCCTGCCAAGCCCTCGGCCGAGCTGCCCTGCTCGTGCCTATTTTTCTGCCCTTTCTCCAACATCTTCTCGATCATGTAGCCTTCCATCCTCTCCGAACCTTCATACACACATTCTTCACACGAAATTGTAGCACCACAACAATTAAGAATCCTTCAAAATAACAAACATATTATTCCACAAAAATCATAAACCTAACAATTATTCAACTATGCAAAAGAACAAATTTTAAAAGATTAGGTTGCCTCCCAATAAGCGCTTATTTAACGTCGAAAGCTCGACGGTCATACCTCATCTCAATCATGATCGAAAGGTGCGGAACCAGAACTCATACCTTGGCATACCTCAACGCACTCTTCGGGGAAACGAAGCTTCCTTCTAGCGCTCCTTGGTGGATCCGTATCCCCACGAGCTTTCTTGAGTCAAACTTGATCGAGAAATTCATCATCCCCCGGATCCTTGCATACTTCTTCTTCCTCATTCATACTCTTTAATTTTGGTTCCAACACATCCTTCATTCTCTTTTTGTTTACAACCTTCTCAATTTCATCAACATCAATGTTCTTTGGAGGTAATGAAAACACCACTTCCTTACCACAACAACGGAACGTGAGTTCACCGTGCTTCATATCAAAAAGAGCATCGGCCGTGTGCAAGAATGGTCTTCCAAAAATAAGTTGAATACCCCCCTTGTTCTTCATATCTACAACAAGGAAATCCCCCGGGAAGGTTAACGTCAATACCTCGACATGGACATCTTCAACTACCCCTTTTGGGCAAAATAAAACATGGTTAGCCAATTGAAGCATTTGACTTGTTGGTTTTAAGTTTCCAACCTCCAATTCCTTAAACAAATCCCATGACATAATGTTGACACTTGCACCGGAATCACACAAGGCCTTCTCAATATATTTCTCTCCAATCTTACATCCAACTACAAAACCTCCGGGATCTTCTTTCTTACTAGCAATGTTCTTCTCTTCAAACTTACTAATACCATCTTCAAATAATTCTTCTTTACCAACAAGTTTGTCGAGCATAGGCACTCTCTCTATTTCTTCCGGTAGAGGCATCTCTATGTCTCCCTTCTTGACATACTCAAAAAACTTAACCTCCCCAATTCGCACATTCTAATTTGCTTCCACTTGCTTAACTTCAACTAACTTCCCTTCATCAATTTCTTCTTCCAACTCTCCTTTCACCTCGACCATCTCCAACTTAGGAGTCATTACTTCCAAATTTTCTTCCATTCTATTTTCTCCTTCTACCATATTACAACCCTTCTTTTGCACCATTTCTGTATCACTTGGAAACTTCCCAGCTTGGTGCTTCCCACTTAGTTGTTTTGCAATCGAGGAAATTTGAAGTTGGATCCCGGCAAACACGCCATCATACTTTTCAAATCTCTTGTCCAATTCCTCATTAGGATTTCTTCTTGGTTCTTGATTTGCAAAACTACTATTTCCCCCAGCATATCCTTGGCTACTACTTCCCCCCTTCAATTTGTAATGGAGGATTGAGAGCGTTGTTTGGATTAGCATAGGAAAAATTCGGGTGAAAACGGTTGGACGGATGATAGTACATGTTCCCCTGCGTATTGTATTGGGGACGAGCATTAAACCCCATTCTTTGATTCACATAATTCAAACTCTCCGGATGCGACTCTTCATGCCGAACTACCATCATATCCTCATTTTTATTTCCCGATGTAGACAATGCATCAAGCTTCTTTTGCATGAGCGCAATTTGCTCTTTGAATTCTTCACTTTCCTTAGCCTCATTCACCGACTTAACCGATCGATAGTCCTTGCGTTCCTTAGGCCAATGGAAACTATTCTCAGCCATTTTCTCAATTTTCCTCCAAGCTTATTCCTCTTCAAGATCAAGAAATGCTCCTCCCGATGAAGCATCTAACATCACTTTCGTTTCATAATTTAATCCCCCGTAAAACTGGCAAATCTGTTGACTCCGAGAAAGTCCATGTCTTGGGCATTTTCGTAGAAGTTCTCAGAACCTATCCCATGCCTCGTATAGAGGTTCATCGTATCTTTGCCCAAACAATGTGATATCAGCCCTTCTCTTCAAAGTCAAACTTGGTGGGAAAAACTTGAATAGAAACTTCTCTCTCAACTCTTCCCAAGTGACAATATTTGATTTGTCCAAGCCTTCAAACCAATTCCTAGCACCATCTCTCAAAGAGAATGAGAATAACCGCAGCCGTATTTGATCTTGAGGCACTTGGTTGATCTTTAGAGTATCAGTTATCTCCAAAAATCGAGAAATATGAACATTTGGATCCTTGGTTATATGCCCCCCAAATTGGTTGTTTTGTATCATTTGGACCAACTGTGGCTTTATCTCAAATTGCGTGGAATTTACTCCTAACCGAAAAACTCCCGTTAACGGTTCACCTTGAGGTCGAAAAAGATTTTGTAATGGTCTCCTCAGACCATTCCTCTCATTGATCATGGCTTTCATCAACTCGAGTTGCCTTTCCAACTCTTCTATCTTAACCGTGTCTTCTCCATGGTTAGCCATCTCAAAATCAATTTGAATATGTGCTCTTCTTTCTTGAAGTTTCCTTGCCTCGAGCTCTCTAGCCTTTGATCGAGTGATCATAAACTACCTAGGAAAAATCCACAAAACCAATTACAAGTAACCAATCCAACCAAAAACAAACAATCACCAATAACAAACAAAACAATGTTAGTAAAAAATATTCACACAAGCATTTCCTCAAACACCTAGCATACCATACTTCAACTTTCAATAATTCCACTAGACCTACTAAAAGATTCCCCGACAACGGCGCCAAAAACGTGACGGTTGTGTGAAGTGACACACAATTCCACGTTAAATTATCAATCCAAGTTCTTTTTCTATTCGCTCTCGTGGAAAATATTTACTCGTATGAAGGTGTATTATTAGCTAGGCACTACAATTGTCGTTGATTTTCTTTATCTATCAAGCTATGAATTGCAAACTAAACTATAAATGCACACAATCAAACATTCAACAATTTACAAACTTTAACAATCACTTACTTTTATCAAATGTTTGGGTAGATTAGAGTAATCAATTGATCCAAACTAAATCAAGCTATGTTGTAAACGGATTTTAATTCCTACGAAGTTGAGTAACCGACTCGTATATTCGCTAGTCACTTGCTACGGATAACTAGCGGTAGATGACTCTTGAAGTTGCAAACAGCTACGTTATTAACTCCGAGGCCACTCCCAACCGAACGTCAATTATTACCCTATAATCCTAGCCCCGCACATGGATTGGAACTAAAACTATATGATTATGCACTTTTCACGACGATTCCGTCCGCGTATTGGCTGCAACGTTCACATCAACTACCTATAGATTGGCTATTACCTACATCTAATAGGTATGAACAAGCTCAAGTGCAAATCAAGCCTTCATAGGAAAGTAAAAAAGCATAGTAGATTCAATCCATCACAATATCCATATTACAACACTCACTAAGGAATTTAGTACATCATACCTTGAATTAGAAGCAATACAAGTTCAGAAATAAGAATTGACATTACAAAGCTTCAAGGTCAAAATTGATCTTCTACGATTGCCTTCGTTGAATCCAATCCACCTATTCTCCTTCAAATTCCACCAAGACGATGGAATGTTCCTTTGTTCTCCTTGATTCAAGTGGGGAAGGAAGTGTAGAGATGAATCTTCATGGAAGTTAGTGAAGGTTATTCTCAAATTGGGCAAAAGTTTTTCATTTAATTGATTTTCCCCCTTTTATAGACGAGCTAGGAGGGCCTCGGATCGCCCGAGCTGAAGTTAGCTCGCCCGAGCCTCCAGAATTTTCACGGGGAACAAGGAAACCCGACCTGGCTCGGCCGAGCCTGCACCCCGACCGACCGACCGACCGAGCTCTCTGTTGGACAGCTCGGCCGAGCCTGCACACCGCTCGACTGGGCAACTCCTCCAATCTCCCTAAACTCCTCCTTATGCACCGCTCGGGCGAACATAGCCTCCTCGGACTTCATACTTGGACGATTTTCCTCCAAAACTCTCCAAAATACGCTATATTATGCTCAAAATGTATCCTACATCATTTCAAACACGAAAATACAAAAACAAGACAAAAGAACGACAAAAACATATGATATGAGGGTAAAATGACCATAAACATGCACGCTCACACATCGAAAAATAGGTCATTTTACACACATATCACATCCAATGCTGCATCAATGTCGGCCTGAACATCCCTCTTAAAGGTACTTGAGCTCAAAGGCTCAATAGTTAGGACCGGGGATGCCTCAGTGGTGACCGCCTAGCTAGTAGAGGGAGGTGGGGTCTCAGCAACCATCTCCATGGCTTTAGGCTCCTCAGTAGGTTTCTCTTTTTCAATCTCCATGCCATTGATATCTTCAATGTTTGGAGTGGGATATTTTAGCTCTGGCTCATATCAATTATGCACATAGGAAGACATTCTACGATATTTAGAATGTGACCACGAAACTCCTCCATCTTCCTTTCTTCTTTTGCCTTCTTTCTATCTTTATCTTCCTTGGCCAACCGGGCCAATAACTTAGCAGCAGGAGCGACATGCTTCCTTGTTACACGAGACCTAGCACAATCCCGGTGGTGGGAGGCTCAACAACTGGGGCATAGTCAGATGGGGGCAGCGATCTATCTCCCATTGTAGCACGATGCTCCTTTATTTTTATAGTTCTCTCCAGCACCTTCTTTTTGGTATACTGCCTCTTGGACGTCTGATCCATCCAATCATCAGCCCAGTCCTCCTCTCTCCTCCAGTAATTCAGACCTAATCGTGCCATCAAGATTGTTCGATCTTCAAAACTTAGCTCGTGGTTGGTAAAATCAAACCTCCTCTATCTTTGAAATTCTTTCTTAAGAAACTGAAGCTCAACCGATTCTTCTTGAAATTTAGCAGCAAATGTAGTAAGAAATTCCTTTGATAGTCAGGCTTCTGTTAATATGGATATGTCGTTCGCCCAAGGGATAAGGTCAGCATTCTCCATATCAGTGACCTCTACTGCTGGACACCATTGAGCAAACCTCTATGCTCGAGATTGGCAGTGTGGTAATCCAGAGAGGGGCACGCGGTAGACATCTTCAATGAGAGGCTTCTTCCCTTTTCCTTTGCCTTCAGCAGCTTGCTGAGATCCCTCAGTAATGTCAGACGCAACAGACATACTGACTTCCTCCCCATCATGATCATTTGGAATAGAGTCCAAGGATATACTAGACACTTTGGGAGTGGGAGGAGTTGCACATTTCTTCCATAAGAAATCTATCATTTCTTTTAGAAGCTTTGAGGAATCTACAGCATTAGCCTCAACCTCAGTTTCTCTTTTAATTCTTCCGCCAGTTGTTTTGAGGTTGTTGCCCGTGTTTGTGGTTCAGCAACAATCCCCAAGGATTTCCATGTGCTTGCTAGGGAAGCCTGCAGATCTTCATACATGACAGTGCCAAGAATATTAGAGTAAACAAAGTTTATGAAATACGATCATACTCCTCATCATATTTTGACTGAGATGCTTCAACATTCTTGGCAATATCATGTTGGGTTTTTTATAGAAAAAGTATTTATTACGATGAGTATACATTCAACGTTATTTCCTATCTGTTAAACACACTTACATGTGAGTAAGAATGGTATCCTCTTATCTCACCGATACGGACGATTATACTGCGTGTTGAAGATTGCGGAAGATAGTATGATCACTTGACCTAGTGAGATATAAATATTATCACAGCCGAGACATTTTATGAGAATAAGTTTGTTGGTATAGGCTGCAGCATAGTCTGAAAGAAGTGATTTGTCTTGATCACTTGATAAGCTGGTACGTGCGGTTGCGTATTGATTGGACCACAGTGAGATGTATTCTCTGATGTTCTGTTTGACATCAGAGAATACAAGATCTCGATCTTGATTGAGTCCAAACCCTAAAGATGGTTCAGGGGTATGCACGGGTTGATTGTTGCTTTAACTTGACATGGTGAAGAGCCTGAGTAATGCTCATATACCCGCATCTTGGGTAACAAAAGTTCGTGTATTACAATCTGAGACTGGATTTAGGTTACCATATCTGAGTAATAGGATGGGGACATTCCCTGAGGAGCTCAATAACTTTCATCGTGCTAAAGTCCTGTAGGCTGATTAAGTTCAAGCACGAGTGATAAGGTTTGAGTGGTACTGCTCAGGAAAATAAGAGATTAATTAATTGTGGAAGCTTGTCAGAAGCTCCAATAAATTAATGAATGTCCAGTAACCTTAAATATGGGGATTCTCTAATAAATGCAGCTAGTTCTCATAACGTGGTAATAAAGAGGTAGGTCAATATTAATTCTGTGGTGAAAAAGAATTAATATTAATTAATTAATTGTGTCCTGGGTTGAGGATATGAGAATTAATTAATTCATAGGCCCACTTTATTATTTGCAATAGGTCCCATGTTTGACCTTATTAAATATGTTGAAAGGAGCCTAGTAGCCCATCAGGGTTTCAAATCCTAGATCTATAAATAGATGGTTCTCTCTCTCAAATTCAAATCAGTACAAATTAGTTGAAACCCTAGTTTGAGAGAGAGAGTGGGTGGTGTTTATTGTGAGTGGGAGATGAAGAAATTCGACTCTGTCCTGCAGAATCCTCATCAGTTGCAGGATTGAACAACATTGGGATACAAATCTAAAGATCTAATCAGGAGAACAACATCTTCTTCTCTTATTTGTTTCATTAATTAAATCTTGAAACTAGATTTGTTTTTAATTTCTTATTCCGCAGATTTAATTCATTTGCATGGTTGAATCGAAGGATTGGATTTCAAACATGAAAGATTGGATATGACCCTACGGAGTTAAGGTATACTAAAAATCCACAACATTAAATTCATAGGAGCATGCTTTGGGTTTAATTGATGTTTAATTGTTTACAATATCCATGTACGATCTGGGCTTATTTAGATTTAGGGATTTAGTTCGCCTTGCACAATAAATCCCTACAATTGGTATCAGTGCCTTTGTTTCGGTTTCATGTTTCTATTAGATAAACAATTTTTGATTTGTGCATGAATGAATTTTTTTTGTTGTGGATGTTTTTTTGTTTTTGTTCCTCGTGGTAACCCATTTTATTTAATCCACAGTGGTTTATCCATGTTTGGATTAAATTAATTTTGTAAAATCACGAGAAAATTCGTGATTAGATATGATAGGAAAAATTGTAATAGATTAGTCTATTCGTATTTTTCAAATTTGTAATTTGTACGGGACAAAGAAAGAAGCGGAAACCTGCGAGGTGACGGCGGCGTCAGGCAGCCGTGTGCGACATGGGGCCGTGGAGCCGAGCTGTGGCGACACATGGCGATGGGCAGGTAGCCTTCCGCAACGTGTGGCTGCAGACGATGGCGGCAGCGGCACAACAACGCGGATAGGCGGCCCGCGGTGGTGCGCGCAAGCGTGCCTGCGGGCGTGGGGGGCTATGGCGATGGCAGCAGTGGTCGTCGGATGGCGGCAGCTGCTGCTATATTGGTGGTTTGTGATTTGATGGCTGGTGCAATTTCTTGTAAACCATAGGGTTTGCAATTGGATTGTGGGATCAATTTTTAAATACAAAACCCTAGATCCAAAAAGATTTGGTGGTTGAGAAAATCAAGGCTCTTTAAGATTTGTGAAGACTTGAAAGATTTGAAGATAATTGTATTCAAATTTCAATTTCAGTAATGGATAGGATTATTTTTATTTTCCTATTTTTAGGGCCACAAGGAAATTTTGCTTGTCTTAATTGCCCTTGTATGATGTGTGATTTATTATTTGTGCAATAAGCATTTGTAGATAATAGGAAAACATGTTTTACTGTTTTATTATTTACAGCTTTCAAAGCATGATTATGTTATTAATTTCTTGTTGGATTATATTTTGAATTTTTGAACATGTTTAGTTACATTAAAAAATTTTGGAAAATACAATGACATGAAATTATTTATGTGCGCATTAAAAAATCTTTTGAGTAAAAAATGCTAAGTAGATTTTTTAAATAAAATCAACAGGCCTCCTTAAAGTGGTCCTAGGCTGTAAGTGTGTCTCTCGTCTTAGTAAACATCTACGAGTGTATCCTGCTAATTCCCAGAGGTGCATGGGCTGCAGTTGTTAGGATTTCTAGACAAATAATATAAATCAAGTGAATAGTGGGAGAGTTTTGCGTAAATGTTTACGAGTGTAGCTTGCGTAATTCTTTTCTCATAAGTATTCTAGGATTGATTTTAATTATGGATAACAAAGGCTTTAAGGGTCATGCAGTATGGTTTCACACCCGGCTAATTGTTCTCTTTTAGCAAGAGTTAAATTTTTGGTTAATTGCTTAGAAACATCTGAAGATATAATGCAATTGTTGCTTCCCTGTTCTTGAGAGTTGGCTTGGTCTAAGTTTTTACACTAATTATTAATTTCATGTGTCTAAGAATTCCAGACATGGTATGAAATTAAAGGATTGGGGCTTAAAACCTGAAGTTTGGTTGAGGGTGACATCGTATACATCTACAAGTGTAGCTTGCTGCGGGAACCTTTGGGCTATTAGTGGAAAACATTCGTATTTGATTTATAATGAGGTTTTCTATGCATAACTTTTCGAATGTTCTGCATGTTTGTTCTTTTTTAGATTATATTTATGTTTTAGATATATCTATGTCTACTGTTGATCATATTCTTGCTCTTAATCCCTTAACTAGTCTAGATTTTCCTGAGTGGAGATACTGCATTGAGTATATTCTCCTGTCTAAGCAACATGCATTTGTTCTCACTATGAAGCCACCTGCTCCATGTTACCATTGAGTCTCTACACGTAAGAAGCAATTCTATGACACATGGGTGGCATCTGAATATTTTACTTACAAGTTGATCTGAGATAACCTGTCTAGAGAATTGAAGCTCAAGTACATGGGCTATTGTAGCTCAGTTGAGATATGGAAAGACTTGGTGGCTATGTATGGAAAAGTGGAACAAACTATCAGCTTAGATCTTGTCAAAGATCTTGTTTTCGATAGAATGGATGATGGTGGTTCGGTGACATTACCTGTGATGATGATGGATAACACCATCAATCGGTTCACATGTAGAGGTGGATGTATCAGTGATCGGGCCAAGATCAATATTATCCTGAACTCATTACCGCTTTCATTCTATGACTTTATGAAGGTTGTAGCTGAGAGAAGTGAGTATACTTTTTACGAGTTGCTTATTGATCTCTTAGCAGAACAGTCTTTCATACCTTCATGGGATTCTGAGTTATCAGATTTTATATCTAGTTTGAACACATTGAAATATGTGGGCAATGACCTTTACAGAAATCTGATTGATCGAAGAAGATGTGAAAGGAGGTCAAAGGAGATGAACATGGTTGGTGTCACTTCAAGCAAGAACTCGTGTGGAAGTAAAGGACATGGTACGTCATTTGCATTTTTAACGGAAACATGTTTAGCATCTGTTTCTACTCATTCATGGGTAGTGGATACTGGAGCTACTGATCATGTTTGTTACAATTTGCAGGGGTTCACACCAAGGAAGGTGCTGAAGATTGACGATGTTACCATCTCTATGGGGAATGCAGCACGAGTGAGTGTAGCAGCCATTGGAGATTTCACCTTGTACTTAGATGATTCTAGTTTGACTTTGAGAGACGTTTTATATCTACCGAATTTTTGGCAGAACCTAATTTTAGTTTCCAAACTTTTCATTGATGGATATTCAGTTATTTTTTATAGTGGTGTTTTTATCATTGGTAATAACGTTGTTATTTATCGTGGAATGCTAAATAACTCTCTCTATGTCATTAACTGACATCATAAGTCTTCTGCAAATATTGCAAGTAACTCATCTGTTATTGATAATCCTAGAAGGAGAAAGTTTACTTCTTCTGATTAGAATCTTACATATCTCTGGCAGTTAAAACTGGGTCACATCAACTTGAAGCGAATTCAGCGACTTGCAGATAACGGTACATTGGACTTAGTCCGACCTGCACCTTATCAAGTCTATGTATCCTTCTTCACGGGAAAGATGTTATCTTGGCCTTTTAAGGCTAGTCAGTCTCGAGTAGAGGATGTGTTGGAATTGATCCATTCTGACTTATGTGGGCCCATGTCCACACAGGCTCTTGGAGGTTATGAGGACTTCGTCACTTTCATTGACGACTACTCTAGATACAGATATATTTATCTGCTTCGTTACAAGTCTGAATGCTTTGAGAAATTCATAGAGTTTAAGGCTGATGTAGAAAAGAAGGTCTGTAAAACTATCAAGTCATTACGATCTGACTGCGGTGGCGAATACCTCGGGAACAAGTTCCAGCAATATTTGTCAGATCACGGGATTACATCCCAGTGGACTATAGCAGGTACACCCCTGCAAAATGGTGTATCTTAAAGAAGAAATATAACTCTTTTGGAGAAGGTGAGATCAATGATGAGTTATGCAAGATAACCCATTTCGTTTTGGGGATATGCATTGGAAACAATAGCTTACATCTGAAACCTGGTGCCTTCTAAATCGGTTCCTAAGACACCCTGTGAACTCTTCCATGGACGCAAATCTAGTTTGTGCAAATTTAGAGTATGGGGTTATCCAGCACACGAGCTGACGAAGGAACGTGATAAGTTAGAAAGCAGGTCCAAGGTGATGTTGTTACTTACTGTCCAGAGTGTCAGAGAATTACTGTTAGCACCAACGCTAAATTGTTGGAGGACGAGTATGTAAGAAGCCACAAGACAAGGTGTGATATTGTACTTCAAGATATTGAAAATGAGAATGCAATTCCAGAGGAAGGGGGACATGCGAATGTGAGTGCACTTGTGAGAGGTACAGCACCATCGACGCGTTCTTCAGGGCAAGGAATAGAACCACAAGTTGCTGCAGCAACTGCTGATACGACAGTGATGCCTTGTCGAAGTGGGAGAGTTATTTTCCAGCTGGAAATGTACATGTTTGTGGGTGGGTCTTTCGACTTGAGCCTTGAAGATGGACATGAATACTCTGACCCACTGACCTACGAAGAGGCAGTGAATGACAAGGATGTTGAAAAATGGTGCATCGCCATGGATTCTGAGATAGGATCTATAACCGCTATGGATGTATACCAGAAAGCTGAGCTGCCTGATGGCTTTAGGGCCATTGGGTGCAAGTGTGTATACAAGAGAAAGAAGGGACCGGATGGAAAAATTACGACTTTTAAAGCCAGGTTGGTGGCAAAGGGTTATAGTCAAAAAGAGGGCATAGACTATGATGAAACCTTTTCACCCCTAGCCATGCTTAGATCCATCCGAATACTTCTTGCCATAGCAGCGCATTTGGACCTTAAGATTTGGCATATGGATGTCAAAACCTCTTTTCTAAACGGTTACCTTCATGAAGGTAGGGACCTCTATATGCAGCAACCGAAGGGTTATATGTGCAAAGGCAAAGAACATCTTGTCTGAAAGCTTAAGAAGTCCTTTTACGGACTTAAGAAAGCTTCAAGGTCGTGGAAGGAGGAGATAGTTCTTCTAAGGCTGCTAAAGCTGTTACTCAGCAGACGGTCGTGCAAGGATGAGACTATACTGCTGAGACTGCTTTAGTGGTTGCTGAGAAAGCTGTCGTGCAAGGAGGAGACAGCGTTGCTATAAATTCTGAAGAAGATGTGGTTCAGGTAGCAGTGCAAGGGGTTGCTAGCCTCAAGAATGTGGATGCTGAGAAGTCTGATATGTAGGGATTTATTATGCGAAGCGAACTAAATCGCCAAATCTAAATAAGCCCAGATCGTTCATGGATATTGTAAACAATTAAACACTGATTAAAAGTAAGCATGCTCCTATGAATTTAATGTAGTGGATTTTGAATATACCTTAACTCCGTAAGGTTTGATCAGATATTTCGCGTTTGAAATTCAATCCCTTGCTTCAACCACGAGAATTAATTAAATCAACTGGATATGAAATTATAAACAAATCTAGTTTCAAGATTTAATTAATGAAACAGAGAAGAGAAGAAAATGATATTCTCCAGATTAGATCTTCAGATCTATATCCCAATGTTGTTCAATCTTGCTATTGGTGAGGATTCCATATGACAGTAATTATGCAGGACATAGTTGAATTTGTACTTTTCCTACTCACAATAAGCAATGACCACTCTCTCTCTCAAACTAGAGTTTCAACTGATTTGAACTTGAGAGAGAGAACCATCTATTTATAGATCTAGGGTTTGAAACCCTAATGGGCTATTGGGCTCCTTTTAGCATATTTAATTAAGCACTTTGTGAATGGATCATATAGGCTATCTCTAGTGTCAATTGTCTTGATCTACAAATCACCCCTCAACAAGATTTATTGTATGATGTGATACTTTCTATCTATGTGTTTTCTCGCCTTGTGAGTCCGTTCTTCATTCAAGTTTGCATACATGAGGCTACCCACTGCAGATGCGTATGGTACAAGACTCATCTCATCTTTCTCCTTTCGTGTCTCAGAACATTCTCCTATAGAAAGATGTACGCCATTTCTGAAAGGTAGCAAGCCTTTCTTGGGGAGTTGCTTGCTGAAACGGGCTATCACAATATCCACATAGGATTCCTTGGATAAGCTTATCATCCTTTTCTTACGATCCCATAAGACCTTAATCCCAAGGATGTACCCAACTTCTCTCAAATCCTTCATTTGAAACTTTTCGGATAACCAACTCTTAATCTCCGACATCAATCCCTCGTTGTTCCCAAATAGGAGTATGTCGTCCACATATAGTGCAAGGAAAACCACGCTCCCACTGACACAAAGTCGGTATACACAACTTTAGTTCTCTAACTGTGAAAATCCATAAGATCTAATCACATCGTTGAAATGTAAGTTCCACGACCTTGAAGCTTGTTTATGTCCGTACAAGGACTTTTTAAGCTTTCAGACAAAAGATATTCTTTGCCCTTGCGCATGTAACCCTCGAGGTTGCTGCATATAGATGTCCCTACTTTCTTCAAGGAAACCATTTAGAAAAGCAGTTTTGACATCCATCTGCCAAATCTCGAGGTCCAAATGCGCTGCTATGGCAAAAAGTATCCGGATGGATTTGAGCATAGCAACGGGTGAAAAGGTTTCATCATAGACTATGACCTCTTTCTGACTATAACCCTTTGCCACCAGCCTGGCTTTGAAAGCAGTAATTTCTCAATCCGCTCCGTTCTTTCTCTTGTATACCCACTTGTACCATATGGCTCTAAAGCCATCAGGCATCTTAGCTTTCTGGTATACATCCATAGCGGTTATGGATTCTATCTCAGAATCCATGGTGATGCGCTATTTTTCAACATCCATGTCATTCACTGCCTCGTCGTAGGTCAGTAGGTCAGAGTCTTCATGTTCTTCGTCAGGGCTCAAGTTCGAAGACTCACCCACAAACATGTACCTTTTGGGGTGGAAAATAACTCTCCCACTGCAATGAGGCATCGGTGTCGTGTCAGCAGTTGGTGCAATAACTTGTAGTTCTACACCTTGCACTGAAGAACGCGTCGGTGGTGCTGTACCTCTCACAGGTGCACTCTTGTATGCACGTACCCCTTCCCTTGGAATTGCATTCTCGTCTTCAATTTTTTGAAGTACTATATCACTCCTTGTCCTGAGGTTTTTCACATACTCGTCCTCAAAGAATCTAGTGTTGGTGCTAACAACGATTCTCTGCCTCTCATGACAGTAAAAGTAACCACCTTTCATTTGCCTCGGATACCCTATAAACAACATTACCTTAGACCTGTATTCTGATTTTTAAGGTTCCCTCGTCAGCACGTGTGTCGGACAACCCCATACTCTAAACTTGCACAATCTGGGTTTTTGTCCAAGCAAGAGTTCATAGGGTGTCTTAGGAACCCATTTTGAAGGCACCAGGTTTAAGATGTAAGCCGCTGTTTCTAATGCATATCCCCAAAACGAAATAGGTAATTTTGCATAACTCATCATTGATCTCACCCTCTCCAAAGGAGTTATATTTCTTCTTTCTGCAACACCATTTTGTTGGGGAGTTCCTGTTGCCGATGTATTTTCCACTGTGGTCAAATCGCAATGACTTGATAGTTTTCCCGACCTTCTTTCTACCTCATCCTTGAACTCTATATATTTCTCAAAGCATTCAGACTTGTAGCAAAGCAGGTAAACATATCCGTATCTCGAGTAGTCATTAATGAAAGTGACGAAGTACTCATACCCTCCCCGAGCCTACGTGGACATGGGCCCACAAAATTCAGAATGGATCAATTCCAACACATCCTCTGCTCGAGACTGACTAGCCTTAAAAGGCCTTGTGGACATCTTTCCCCCGACGTAGGATTCGCAGACTTGATAAGGTAAAGGCCGGACTAGGTCCATTGTACCGTCATCTACAAGTCGCTTAATTCGCTTCAAGTTGATATGACCCAGTCTTAAGTGCTAGAGATATGTAAGATCCTCATCAGAAGAAATAAACTTTCTCTTTCTAGCATTATCAATATCAGATGAATTAGAAGCAACATTTGCGGAAGACTTGTGATGATAATTATTCAGCTTCCCACGATAGATAACAACGTTATTACCAATGATAGAAATACCACTATAAAAAATAACTAAATATCCATCAATAAAAAGTTTGGAAATTGAAATAAAGTTCCGCCGAAAATCCGACACATGTAAAACATCTCTCAAAGTCAAACTAGAATCATCAAAGTACAAGGTGAAATCTCCAATGACTGCTGCACTCACTCGCGCTGCATTCCCCATTGAGATGATAACCTCGTCATTCCTCAGCACCTTTCTTGGTTTGAACCGCTGCAAAGTGTTACAAACATGATCAGTAGCTCCTGTATCCACTACCCACGATTTAGTAGAAACTGATACTAAACATGTTTCCATTACAAATGCAAATGACGTTCCCCGTCATTTGCTTCCATATGCGTTCTTGCTTGAAGTGACACCAACCCTCTTCATCTCCTTTGACCTCCTTTCATGTCTTCTTCGATCAATCAAATTCTTGTACCCGTTACTGCCACATCTTTCAATGTGTTGAAACTAGATACAAAATATGATAACTCAGAATCCCATGAAGGTACGAAAGACTGTTCTGCTAAAAGACCAATAAGCAACTCGTAAAAAGTATACTCACTTCTCTCAGCTACAACCTTCATAAAGTCATAGAATGAAAGCGGTAATGAGTTCAGGATAATATTGATCTTGGTCCGATCACTGATACATCCACCTCTACGTGTGTACCGATTCATGGGGTTATCCATCATCATCATCACATGTAATGTCACCGAACCACCATCATCCATTCTCTTGAAAATAAGATCTTTCACAAGATCTAAGCTGATAGTCAGTTCCACTTTTCCATACGTAGCCACTAAGTCTTTCCATATCTCAACTGAGCTACAATAGCCCATGTACTTGAGCTTCAATTCTCTAGACAGGTTATCTGAGATCAACTTGTAAGTAAAATCTTCAGATGCCACCCATCTATCATAGAATTGCTTCTCACGTCTAGAGATTCTATGGTAATGTGAAGCTAGTGGCTTCATAGGAAGAACAAATGCATGTTGCTTAGACAGGAGACTATACTCAATGCAGTATCTCCACTCAGGAAAGTTTGGACTAGTTAAGGGATTGAGAGCAAGAATATGATCAATAGTAGACATAGACATATCTGAAAGAAATAAAGAATCTAAATAAGAATAGACCTGCAGAACATTCAAAAACAAATGCATTGAATACCTCTTGATAAATCAAGTACAAATGTTTTCCACTAATAGCCCAAAGGTTCCCAACGCAAGCTACACTCATAGACGTTTACGATGTCACCCTCAACCAGACTGCGGATTTTAAGCCTCAATCCTTTAATTTAATACCATGTTAGGAATCCTTAGACACATGATACTAATAAAAAGTGTAAAAACTTAGACCAAACCATCTCTCAAGAACAGGGAACCAGCAACTGCATTATATCCTCAGATGCTTCTAAACAATTAACCATAAATTTAACTCTAACCAAAAGAGAATAGTTAGCATGGTGCAAAACTATACAGCATGACCCTTAAAGGCTTTGTTATCTATAATTCAAATCAATCATAGGATACTTATGAGAAAAGAATTACGCAAGCAACACTCATAGACGTTTATGCAAAACACTCCCGCTGTTCACTTGATTTAAATTGTTTGTCTAGAAATCATAACAATGGCAGGCCATGCACTTCCAGGAATTAGCAAGCTACACTCGTAGACATTTACTAAGACGAGAGGCACACTTACAGCCTAGGACCACTTTGTGGAGGTCTGTTGATTTTAATTAAAAATCCGCTTAATATTTTTTACTCAAGAGGTTTTTAAATACGCACATAAATAAAGTCATGTCATTATATTTTACCTTATTTTTGCAAGTTATTAAACATGTTCAAAAATCCAAAACATAATCTAAAAAGAATTTAATCAATAAGCAAGTTGTTGAAACTTGTAAATAATAAAGCACTAAAACATGCTTTCCTACTATCTACATTTTCTTATTGCGCAAATAATAAATCACACATTATACGAGGGCAATTAAGACAAACGAAAATTTCCCATGGACCCAAAAATAGAAAAATAAAAAAATCATATCTATTAAAAAAATTGGATTTGAATAAAGATCTTAAAATCTTTCAAAATTTTCAAGGCCCATGATTTTCTCAACCACCAAATCTTTTTCGATCTAGGGTTTTGTGATTTTAAAATTTATCTCTCAAACAACTATAAATCCTAGGGTTAACAACTGATTGCACTAGCCGTCAAATCACGAACCACCATTGTAGCAGTAGCGACCGCTGGCTGACAGCCAGCACCGCCGCTGCCAGCCGTCGCCGCCGTTGGCCGGCCATGCTCGCACGCACGAGCCGACCTGCCCGCGTGGCTACATCGCTCTATTGCACGGCTGTGCCGCTGCCGCTGCTACGCTGCTCCGCAGGCGCACGTTGCACGCGGCCGCCTGTCACCGCCGTCACCTCGCCGGTTTTTGTCTTGTTCTTTGTCCCGTACAAATTACGGATTTGAAAAATACAAATAGACCTAATCTATTACAATTTTTTCTATCAAATATAATCATAGATTTTTTGTGATTTTACAAAATTGATTTAATCCAAACACGAATAAACCACCGCGGATTAAATCAAATGGGTTGCCACGTAGAACAAAAGCCAAAAACCATCCATATCAATAAAAATTCATTCATGTGTAAATCGAATAATTGTTTATCCAATAGAGCCATGAAACTGAAACCAAAGCTCTAATACCAATTGTAGGGATTTATCATGAGGCGAATTGAATCGCCAAATCCTAATAAGCCCGGATCGTTCATGGATATTGTAAACAATTAAACATTGATAAATCCTAAGCATGCTCCTATGAATTTAATGCTGATCCGATCTTTTGTATTTGAAATCTAATCCCTTGGTTCAATCACGCGAATTAATTAAATATGTGGAATAAGAAATTAGAACCAAATCTAATTTCTGGATTTAATGAATTGAATAGAGAAGAGAAGAAAGGTTGTTCTCCAAATTAGAGCTTCAGATCTGTATCCCAATGTTGATCAATCTTACTAATGGTGAGGATTCCACAGAACTGTGATTGTGCAGGACAGAGTCGGATTTCTTCTTCTCTCATTTATAATATGCGCCTCCCACTCTCTCTCTCAGACCTAGGGTTTCTGTATTTTTCAACTAACTTATGATTTGAGAGAGAGAACCATCTATTTATAGATCTTAGAGTGATACTCTAATGGCCTACTGGGCTCTTTTCAGCATATTTAATTGGGCCAGACATGGGACCTAATACAAATAATTTACTTCGCCTATGAATTAACTAATTCCCATTTCCACAATCCAGAACACAAGTAATTAATTAATATTAATTCTTTTTCACCACAGAATTAATACTGACCTACCCCTTTATTACCACGTTATGAGAAGGGGCTGCATTTACTCGAGAACCCCCATATTAAAGGTTAATGGACATTCATTAATTTATTGGAGCTTCTAACAAGCTTCCACTTAGCCTGCAGGACTTTAGCCCGATGAACGTTATTGAGCTCTGATATCTGTAGAAACAGTAGCAAATAAATTTGTAAAACCCTAAGGTTGTCGAACCCACAGGG
>JAPKLW010000050.1:702645-720059 GCA_026898455.1 Plectranthus barbatus | reverse complement strand
CCCGATTCCAGTTGCGTTGGAGAGCTAACTCAAAGCATCATCCATTGCCATGCGCCAATAGCCCGAATTCCTCTTGTGAAAAAACTCTTCACTGCTACTCTTACACGTCACTGCTTTCGGAACGGTTTTCTCGTGAGTTTAGGCCTAAAAACCTGCATAAACATCAAAACACACCTAAAACCACCTAATATTGATATCATGCATAAAATATATATATAAACTCAATAAAACTTTATAAATTAGTATAAAAATAATATAGATAAGTGAGTGAAATAACGAGCTTATCATTATCCTGCAGTGTTGCAAAATTAAGATTATTTTTGTAATTTTAGCCTTTTTAAAAATCTGAAATAGTATCTCATCAGATTTTTTATTCCTTTCTTCGCGCGATTTGATTTCTTCTTCCTTCTTCGTTCGATTTGATTTATATTTCTTCTGCTGATCAGATTTTTTTTCTTTGTTTATGGATTTCGAATTCATGTTCGGTCTCGATTTTGTTAATTGTGCATGAATATACTTTAAAAAAAATTTATTTTATTCAAATTGACGTTCATTTTTACTTTTATATTGTGCATCTTTAGTGTTAAATGTATGCATTTTTGTATCTTACAGTTTTTTTATTCCTTTCTTCGCGCAATTTAATCTCTTCTTCCTTCTTCATTCGATTTGATTTATATTTCTTCTGTCGATCAGATTTTTTTTCTTTGTTTCTGGATTTTGCATTCGTGTTCGGTCTCGACTTTGTTAATTGAGAATGAATATAGTTTAAAAAATTTATTTTATTCAGATCGACGTTCATTTTTACTTTTATATTGTGCATCTTTAGTGTTAAATTTATGCATTTTTGTATCTTACAGATTTTTTATTCTTTTCTTCGCACGATTTGATCTCTTCTTCCTTCTTCGTTCGATTTGATTTATATTTCTTCTGTTGATCATATTTTTTTCTTTGTTTCTGGATTTCACATTCGTGTTCGGCTCGACTTTGTTAATTGTGCATGAATATAGTTTAAAAAATTTATTTTATTCAGATCGACGTTCATTTTTACTTTTATATTGTGCATCTTTAGTGTTAAATTTATGAATTTTTGTATCTTACAGGTTCATTTATTCCAAAGTCTATTGATGAGAAGCAGCATTTTAAGGGCAGAGTTTTTAGAACTGTTGATGATGGTATTGAGTTTTATAGGGACTATGCTTGTGTTGCTGCTTTGAAGAAGAAGATGTTTTAAGGTTTTATGGTCGATCGGTTCCTGAAAATATTGAAGTGTTGCCTCCAATTATTTTGAAAACCAAAGGCATTGGAAGTCGAATTGCTTCGAGGAATGAGAAAGCTTTTAGAATGTTGGATAAACCAATGAGAATGTGTGCAAAATGTAAAAAGTTGACATATCGTGATTCATAGAATTGTGTCAAAGTCAATAAGAATGTAACCAAAAATGCATGATAGCATTCTTATAGATGCACGTAGGATGGTCAAAAATGAACTTACGACAGTTAATGCAGTGTAAATTATTTTTAATTCGTATTTATGTAAAAATGAAGTAAATCGAGCTAAAAATAAAGTAAATCGGACTTAAAATGCAGGTTGTTGTTTGTGTTTGAGTATTTTTACATTTTTAGCCTTTACTGCAGGATATTTGGGCAAAAATGCCGCGTTTTTCAATTTGCTGAGAATGAATCTTGTTCGTCGATTTGATGAGATGGATGCGCGAGATCTATTCTTATTTCTCATAGTAACTCCTATTCTCACCTGATGACTACCCTATATATATATATATGACCATATAAGAATAGTTGTTAAGGTGAGAACATGAGTACAGACTTGAAGTAGTCTTAAAATAAAGTGAACAAAACTGAAAATAAAAGTGAACAATATTTTAGAAAAAACTGAAGTCTAAAAAGTACAATGAAAGGAATCGAAGATAAGATGAAGAAAATAGAATATAAAATGAAAATGAAGTATTTTGGGGTTAAAATGAAGTATTTTTTCAATGAATAATTTTGATGTTAAAATGAAGTATAGTGAGGATGTAGTATTCTCATATTCTCTATTCTCACCGGATTAAGCTCAAATATATATATATATAGAGAGAGAGGGAGAGAGAGTTATGATAAAATGCTAAAATTAAAGTTTGTACTAAATAGGAATGAATCTCAGCCATTGGATTGATACATCAATGATTGAGATTAAAATATCAAATATTGAAAAATTAAGCATAATTCTCCTTCGTACTTAATTACTTCATAAATCATACTTAATTCAATTTAGCACGATTTATAAAGTCAATTAAGCATAAAACCTAAAAAAATGTTTTAATTTCAATCATTGATATTTTAGATGAATGGTATAAATTTATTCATATTTAGCACAACCTAACTTTTAGCATGTAATGAACTCCATATATATATATTTATATATATATGGAGCGGATCCTATGCTAAAAAGTTGTATGTACTAAAATGTTAATGATGCTTGATTAGCTAGTATATTATGCTTGTTTAATTATAATGTTATGCATCATTAAACTGCATAACCACCCACATCAAAATAAATAACTGTCAATTTAAAAATTTAAATCTTGGGCGTTCATCCATCAAAATCATGGATCTAAGATTTATTCCTCTTTAGCATCTTTATACTTTTAGTATTTGATCTCTTCCCTATATATATATATATATATATATATATATATATATATATAGAGGTGTAATCATATCACAAGTCCTCTTTAGATGAGAGATGAAAATGAATCTTGTCCTTTTATTTTATAAAATATGTGGTCCAGATTTGATCTACCTAATTAATGTATTACCTAATTTAATAATTAATTAATTTCATTAAGGGCTTTTTAGTATTTTATCATATCATAATTTGATTCTTTCCTAACTGATTTATACAATAAACTTGAGAAATTATATTCTTCAAATCTTTATTGTGGAAAGTGTATCTTCATTCCCATAATTTACGTCATTTCAATTTCTCCATCACCACGCATTCCTCGCAGCGACATCTCATCTTTGAACCCGCCTCCGTGCACATACTCCTTCACTCCCGACGTTGTATACACCATGTCCAAATCTCCCACCACGAATTTCATCGGAACCATCACTTTCGCCCCCGTCCACGTCGATGTCGGATCTTAACCAATGCGGCAGTTTTATGGCGTCGATCTCGGATCTGAAGGGCTTATCTCTGGGCAAACGTGGTGAGCCGGGTGTGCGATTGGTTAGGATCTTCTTCAATGCTGCTTCTGCTCAGTTTTCTTAAATTTTTTATTGCGTTTATTTAAGTTACATTATTTAAGCCTGTAAATATGCATTATATATACCGGTACAGTTGCAGTATTTCATGGTTTCATTGAGTTTTTAGAATATAGTTGTTTATTTTTCTGATATAAATTGCATTATTTAAGTCTGTAAATTTGCATCAAATACGCCTGTAAATTTGCAGTATTTCATGTATTGATTGAGGTTTTAGAATATAGTTGTTTATTTCTTTGATGTAAGTTGCATTATTTAAGCCTGTAAATTTGCATTATATACGCCTGTACATTTGCATTATATATGCCTGTAAAGTTGCAGTATTTGATAGATTGATTGAGGTTTTAGAAAAACTTAAAACACTGTTTCTGCAACCCAACTAATCTATTAAACCAATGAATGTGAAATTTTTTACCTGTTCTACGGAATTCTTCTGGGTTTTAGTTTTTTCCCTATGCTCGAATGCAATTTGAGAAGAAACTCAATAATTGGGGAGAATTTACGCGAGATAATTTCAGAGAAATGTCAAATAGGATTTTTTGGGGGAAATTTTGTTTTTGTACTCTATATTTTCGGAATGTAAATCCCACGCACGAAATATGTGTGAATTTCAAGGGATTTGAATTAATTCATGGTTGTTGGGTTTGCATCTTTACATAAATACCCTTACTCTGCAACTTTTTTTAATTACTGAATGCACCTTTTTAATTTTGCCCATCAAATTGATCTCAACCGTCCGAACACATATTTGGATCTACAGGATTCATTCTCATCTCCCATCTAACAGACCACTTGTGACTTTAACGCACCCCTATATATATATATATATATATATATATATATATATATATAAAGGAGGGATCGTGTACAAAAAATTATTCCTGTGAGAAAAAAGAATGAATCATGTCCATCAGATCTAAAAAAATCAATGGTTGATATTTAATCAAGCAACAACTAAAACACAATCAAGCAACAAAATAATCAAGCAGGAACTAAAGCACAATCAAGCAACATTGTAATCAAGCAATGACTTAAATGCAATCAAGCAATGCCGTGAATGCAATCAAACATTTTTCTCACTTCCTCACATTAAGATTTTTCTCACTGGATCCGATCCCTATATATATATATAGAGTCGTGATCATATAATAAAAGATTTCCCCATGCTAAATGAGAATGAATCCGGGCTATTTATTTTTGTAAATCAACGCACTAGATTATTCCAACTCCTTTAATTTATTCAGCGAGATTTTTAATAAAAGGGTAAGATAGTAATGTAGCTAAGTAACCGTCTTCTTTATTTTAGATCTAAACATTCTCTCTCCTAATTTTCTCTTTCCTCCCATTATAATCAAATGATTATATCTTTCTCGATTCAAATCTATTTTTAACGAATCATATTTCATATTAAACATATTTTTACGACGATTCATATGATATCCATATTGAATATGTTAAATTTAGAAAATTCGCACGAAAATCTTGATTTTATATTCAACTGGTATATATTCTTCATTATATTTACGTTCAGGAAAAAAAATATATCAATTACGCATAAGAAATGTTCCCAAATATCTGCATATTTTTGCATCAAATGATGCATTCTTAACTTGAATAAGATGCATTTTTATTCTAAAGTATTGATATGTGTGTAAAATGACCTATATTTCAATGTGTGAGCGTGCATGTTTGCGTTCATTTTACCCTCATATCATATGTTTTTGTTGTTCTTTTGTCGTGTTTTCGTGTTTTTTTGCTTTGAATGTTGTAGTATAGGTTTTGAGCATATTATAGCACTTTTGGGTGAGTTTTGGAGGTAAATCGCCCGAGCCGAAGGTTAAAAGGAAGTTGGATCGACCGAGCGGAGCAAAGGAGTGAAGAAACAGAATGTCAGAGGAAATTCTCAGCGAGCCAAGGCAGGCTCGACCGAGCCATTGGACAGAGACTTAGCTCGGCCGACCCAGCAGTGCTCAACCGAGCCTGCTCTTCAGAGGGTTCGCTTAGCCGAGCCATTGCGGGTTTCATGGTCTGAGGTTTCCACTTTGGTCGGGCGAGCCATGGGTGGCTCGGGCGATCCGAGGCCCTGGGAGCTCGTCTATAAAAGGGGGATTTTCGCATTTTAAAAGAACTTTTGGTCAGATTTCAAATAACCATCACGAGAGTTCTCTCTAGATTCATCTCCAAACCATTCCCCATCCAAATTCAAGGAGATTCAAGCTAAATTCTTCCAATTTGGTGAAGATCTAGAAGGAAGGAAGGTAGATCAAGTCCAAGGAAGGCAATCAAAGGAGATCATACTTAGACCTTGATATTTTGTAATGGATTCTCTCATTTCTCTTATTGATTTGTACTCAATTCAAGGTAAGAAGAACTAAATTCAATTGTGAGTGTTGTAGAATGGATTTAGTGATGAGTTGATATCAAATTTGCTTGTTTACTTTCATTTGAGAGATTGAATTGCACTTGAGCCTATTCCTTATCTCTTAGGTGTAAGTAATATCCAACCTTAGAGGTAGTTGATGTGAACGCTGCAGCCAACACGCAGGCGGAATCGCCGTGAAAACTGTAAATTCTTACGATTTTAGTTCCAATCCTTGTGCGGGGCTAGGTCGTATGACCATAATTGACGGTCGATTGGGAGTGATCTAGGGGTTAATAACGTAGCTGTTTGCAATTCTTAGTGTCATCTAGTGCTAGTTTTCCGTAGCAAGTGGCTAGCGAATGTAGGGTCGATTGCTCAACCTCCTAGGGATTAAAACTTGGTTTACAACATAGTTTGATTCAACTTGGAACAATAGAAATTCAATCAACACTCACTATCTTCGTATTGTTGAACTTGAGATTTTGATCTACCTAAGCAAGTTATTCAATTGTTTTGGCTTGTGAGGTTCAATTACATACTTTGTTAATGCTTTGTTGCTTGTATGTTTGATAACATTCTATTTTGCCCAGTTAAACAAAAACCAACGACTATGTTTTGCCTAGCTATTGAACCTTCAAACAAGTAAATAGTTTTTACTTGAGCGATTTGAAAAGTATAAGGATTGATAAAATTTAACGTGAAGATAGTGTTGTTTTTCTCCGTCGTCACGTTTTTGGCGCCATTGCCGGAGAATCTTCTAGTAGGTCTTGTGAAATTATTGAAAGTTTGAAGGAGTGTATGCTAGGTGTTTGAGGAAAAGTTTGTGTGAATATTGTTACTAACATTTGTTTGTTAATTGTTCTTGTTTGTGTAGTTGAATTGTTTTGTTTTGTAATTTATTTTGTTGATTTTTCCTAGGTAGTTTATGATTACTCGATCAAAGGCTAGGGAGCTTGAGGCAAGGAAAATTCAAGAAAGAAGAGGAAATATTCAAATTGATTTTGAGGTGGCTAACCATGGAGAGAACACGGTTAGGATTGACGAGTTGGAGAGACAACTCGAGTTGATGAAGGCTATGTTAAATGAGAGGAATGGTCCTCGGAGACCATTACACAACCTTTTTGACCTCAAGGGGAACCGTTAACGGGAGGTTTTCGGTTAGGAGTAAATGCCACACAATTTGAGATAAAGCGACAGTTGGCCCAAATGATACAAAACAACCAATTTGGGGGACACGTAATCGAGGATCCAAATGTTCATATATCTCAATTTTTGGAGATTACAGATACTATAAAGATCAACTAAGTGCCCCAAGATCAAATACGGTTGCGGTTATTCTCATTCTCCTTGAGGGATGGAGCTAGGAATTGGTTCGAAGGTTTGGACAAATTGAATATTGCCACTTGGGAAGAATTGAGAGAGAAGTTTCTATTCAAGTTTTTTCCGCCTAGTTTGACTTTGAAGAGAAGGGCTGATATCACATCGTTCGGGCAAAGATATGATGAGCCTCTTTATGAAGCTTGGGATCGGTTCCGAGAGCTTCTACGCAAGTGTCCAAGACATGGTTTTTCTCGGAGTCAACAAATTTGTCAGTTCTATGGGGGACTAAACTATGATACGAAAGTGTTGATGGATGCTTCATCGGGTGGTGCATTTTTAGATCAAGAAGAGGAAGAAGCTTGGAAGACAATTGAGAAAGTGGCCGAAAATAGTTTCCATTGGCCCAAGGAACGAAAAGATTATCGATCGGTCAAATCGGTCAATGAGGCTAAGGAAAGTGAGGAATTTAAAGAGCAAATAGCAGCCATGCAAAAGAAGTTTGACGCTTTGTCTACTTCGGGGAATCGAAATGAGGAAATGATGGTGGTTCGACATGAAGAGTCCTTCCCGGAAAGTGTAAATTTTGTTAATCAAAGGATGGGATACAATGGTCGTCCTCAATACAATCCGCCGGGTAACATGTACTACCATCTGTCTAATCGGTTTCACCCCAATTTCTCCTATGCAAACCCGAACAATGCTCTTAATCCGCCGTTACAACTTGAAGGGGGAGGTAGTAGCCAAGGGGGGTATGCTGGGGGAAATAGTAGATATGCTACCCAAGAGCCAATGAGGAATCCAAATGAGGAAATAGACAAGAGATTTGTGAAGTACGATGACATGTTTGCCGAAATTCAACTTCAAATTTCCTCTATTGCTAAGCAATTGAGCGGGAAGCATCAAGCTGGGAAATTCTCGAGTGATACCGAGGTAGTGCAAAAGAAAGGTTGTAATATGGTCGAGGGTAAAATCAAGATGGAGGAAAGATTGGAAGCAATGACTCCTAAAATTGAGATAGTGGAAAGTGAATAAGAGTCGATATTGGGTGTTGAAGAAGAAAAGAAGATCGAAGTAGAAGATGTGGAAGAAAGGAATGATGAGCAAACCAGAAATGTCAATTTCTTTGATTATGTACGGAAGGGAGATATTGAATTGCTGCTTCCGAAAGAAATTGAGCGAGTGCCGATGTTGGATGAACTTGTTGGAGTGGAAATGTTCTCGGATGATGAGCCACGTGATGTGAGGAATTATGAACAAGAAAAGAAGAACATAGCTAGCAAGAAGGAGGATCCGGGGAGCTTTGTGATTGGATGTGCCATTGGAGACATTAATGTCGAGAAAGCCTTGTGTGACTCCGGAGCTAGAGTGAATGTGATGTCGTGGGACTTGTACAAGGAGTTGGAGATTGGAGAACTCAAACCTACAAGTCAAGTCTTGCAAGTGGCGAATCATACTTTAATTTGCCCATGGGGGATAGTTGAAGATGTTCATGTGGAAGTTTTAACATTTACATTTCCGAGTAATTTCCTTGTGGTGGACATGAAGAATAAGGATAGCATTCAACCGATTTTTGGAAGACCATTCTTGCACATGGCAAATGCATTATTCGACATGAAACAAGGTGAGCTCACTTTCCGATATTGTGGAAAGGAAGTGGTGTTCTCGTTACCTCCGAAGAATGTGAATGAGAGTGAAGTGGAGAAAGCTGGGAAAAAGAAAAGAATGAAGGATGTGCTTGATCCGAGCTTAAATATCATGGGCAAGGAAAGTGAAGACAATGAGGATCCGGGGGATGAAGATGAGCTTGATCAAACTCGAATGAAGAAGGCTCGGGTAGATACGGATCCACCTCGAAGTGCAAAAAGTAAGCTTTTCTTTCCAGAGGAGCATGTGACTATAGACCGAGGTATGACTTCTGGATCAACACCCTTTGACCACGATTGATTGTGAGGTAAGTTCGTCGAGCTATCGACGTTAAAAAAGCGCTTGTTGGGAGGCAACCCAATGGATTTACAACTTATTTTTTTATGTTTTGAATAAATGTTGGTTAATTGCTTTTGGTAGTTTAATGTTGCGATTTTGTTGAAGGATTCTTAATTGTTTGTGGTTCTACAAGTTTGATTGGCATTGTGAATGAAGATAGGAAATGTTGGAGGCGATGTGACCGGAATGATGTCGAAAAGAGGGTGAAAAAGTCGAGAACAGGGGGAGCTCGGCTGAGCAAAGCAGGCTCAGCCTTGTTGGATCGAAGTTGTGGACAGAGCCTTCGCTCGGCCGAGCCCAATCGTGCCAGCCCCAGTTCGTGCAAACCCTTCGCTCGGCCGAGCCGTGCGCAAGTTTTATAAGTTCAGTCGAGCAATTGCTCGACCAATTTGCATCTTGGTCGAAATTACTCTTCTCCAAATTTCTCTAACCCCTTATTGCTTTGAATTATCCTCATCTCACCTTTCAATTTTACTAATGGCCAGCAAACGAGCAAGAGGTGAATCATCTTCTTCAAATGGTCACCCCAAGGGTTTTGATGATGAAGAATTTGGTAAATTCAAGAGTTTGGCAAATCAACAAGTTGTAGGCACCAAATACTTGTGCAGGGAGACGTTGAAAACTCTAAAACTGAAGGATGATGTTTGGAGTCTCCTCAAAGGCATAGGTTGGAAGAAGTAGCTCTCGGCAAGTTGGCCCGGATACATGGAACTTTCACGGGAATTCTTGGCCTCGGTCACGATTATGAAAGGTGCGGGGGGACTTCCATTATCCATGAAATTCAAAATCCAAGGTAAAGAACATTTCTTCCAACGTGCTCAAGTTGATGCAATTTATGGATGTACTCCTGATTCTGTGTTTTTCCATGAGGACGTTAATTTGGGGGGTTTTTGGAGGGAGATTACGGGAATTGAGTATGATAGGAAGTTTAATATTAAAGATTGTAGAGCTACTTCGATTCAGAATCCTGTTATACGTTACATTCAAAAATTTGTTGGTGGTTCTGTGTGCGAACGATATGAATCTAGTAATGTGATTACTGCCGAGTTGCATATGCTTTATGCTTTGATGCATGGGATAAAATTTTCATTGGGGGCTATGTTGATGAGTGCCTGGAGTAGGGCTGCTAATGCCCGTACCCCTTCTTTTTGCTGTGGGATGATTACTCCAATTTTTGAGCATCTTGAGTTATCATTGTCTGGCCCGTCTGCTCCTACCGTGTTTTTGGATACTTTTTCTTTGCTGGCTAGGAGATTTTAGGTTCCTGGGCAGAGGGGTGCTATTTTCTACAAATTTGGGAAGTTTGCTTAGAGAATGCCTAATAACGGATACACCACAATTTTGGATTTGACTGATCGATCTAATTGGTTGATGGATTCGGAAGATCATAAAGATATGGTTGGTGTTTTGTCTACTGATGGGTATTTCTCTACCCTCCGTCAGATGTCGGCAGAGGAGCGGGCTGATCTCGAGGACGTAAGTCAGAGTACCCGCGCGCCTGCGCGACCACAGCAGACCCCGGTTCAGGATTGGCAGCAACAAATGATGTCAAAACTATTGATTCTTTGTCTCTATCTCTGCAGGGCTTGGATGCACGGATGACTACGATGCAGGGTGATTTTACTGTTGCCAATGCCGGCTACATTGCTCGATTTGATAGAGTGGATCGGCGGATATACGAGATCCAGGAGGACGTCCGGGAGTTGCAGCGCTGTGTTCCTATCCCGTCTCAGTCCCAAAGAGCCCACCAGCAGCAGCCAGATGCCATGGAGTGAGACCGCACCGCCTACCTTTTTACAAACTTAGTCTCACTTGACTAAGTTTGGGGGGAGGTGTCGGTAGTCGGTGACGTGATCTCCTCTCCCTCTTTCTATATCTTACTGCTTTCTAGTTTAGTAAATTCGATTTGATTGTATAACAATATTAATTTACCTTCACTTTGGATTTTACTTTGGATATTTGAATGTGGTTGATGTTTTGATGTTTGAATGTTAATTGAATGAGTTGTTGATAATTATTAGCGAGCTTGTTTGAGATTGAATGAGTTGTTGATAATTAATTCCCATGTCCACAACCCAGGACACAATTAATTAATTAATATTAATTCTTTTTCACCACAGAATTAATACTGACCTACCCCTTTATTACCACGTTGTGAGAACGGGTTGCATTAATTGAGAATCCCCATATTTAGGGTTACCGGACATTCATTAATTAATCGGAGCCTTTGACAAGCTCTAACTACAATTAATTAATATCTTATTATTCCTGAGTAGTACCACTCAAACCTTATCACTCGTGCCTGAACTTAATCAGCCTGCAGGACTTTGGCACGATGAATGTTATTGAGCTCCTCAGGGAATGTCCCCATCCTATTACTCGGATATGGTTACCTAAGTTCAGTCTCAGGCGGTACTACACGAACTGCTGTTACCCAAGATGCGGATATACGAGCGTGCTGTGTTGGCTCTCCACCATGGCAAGTCAAAGCAACAGTCAACCCGTGCAAACCCCTGAACCTTCGTTAGGGTTTGGACTCAATCAATATAACGAGATCTTTTATATGCTGATGTCAGACAGACGAATATATCTCACTGCGGTCCATCAATACGCCACCTCTGCGTACCAGCATGTCAAGTAACCAAGACAGACTACTTATTCCGACAATGCCGCAGCCATCCGGACAGACGTATCCTCATACGCTGTCTCGGCTGTGATCATGTTTATGTCTCACTAGGTCAAGTGATCATACTGTCTTCTGCGATCTACAAAACGCCGTATGATCGTCCCTATCAGTGAGACAAGAGGATACCATTGTTCATACATGTACGATTGTTAACAGATAGGAGAAATAAACCGTTGTATACTCATTGTAATAAATGCTTTCAGTATACAAAACCCATCACGGCCGAGCGAAGCAGGCTCAGCCGAGTTGGATCGAAGTTGTGGACTGAGCCTTCGCTCGGCCGAGCCCAATCGTGCCAGCCCCAGTTCGCACGAAAGACCCTTCGCTCGGCCGAGCCGTGCGCAAGTTTTATAAGTTCAGTCGAACAATTGCTCGACCTATTTGCATCTCGGTCGAAATTTCTCTTCTCTAAATTTCTCTAACCCCTTATTGCTTTGAATTATCATCATCTCACCTTTCAATTTTACTCATGGCCAGCAAACGGGCAAGAGGTGAATCATCTTCTTAAAATGGTCACCCCAAGGGTTTTGATGATGAAGAATTTGCTAAATTCAAGAGTTTGGCAAATCAACAAGTTGTAGGCACCAAATACTAGTGCAGGGAGACATTGAAAACTCTAAAACTGAAGGATGATGTTTGGAGTCTCCTCATAGGCATAGGTTGGAAGAAGTAGCTCTTGGCAAGTTGGCCCGGATACATGGAACTTTCACGGGAATTCTTGGCCTCGGTCACGATTATGAAAGGTGCGGGGGGACTTCCATTATCCATGAAATTCAAAATCCAAGGTAAAGAACATTTCTTCCAACGTGCTCAAGTTGATGCAATTTATGGATGTACTCCTGATTCTGTGTTTTTCCATGAGGACGTTAATTTGGGGGGTTTTTGGAGGGAGATTACGGGAATTGAGTATGATAGGATGTTTAATATTAAAGATTGTAGAGCTACTTCAATTCAGAATCCTGTTATACGTTACATTCAAAAAAATTTTGGTGGTTCTGTGTGCGAACGATATGAATCTAGTAATGTGATTACTGCCGAGTTGCATATGCTTTATGCTTTGATGCATGGGATAAAGTTTTCAATGGGGGCTATGTTGATGAGTGCCTGGAGTAGGGCTGCTAATGCCCGTACCCCTTCTTTTTGCTGTGGGATGATTACTCCAATTTTTTAGCATCTTGAGTTATCATTGTCTGGCCCGTCTGCTCCTACCGTGTTTTTGGATACTTTTTCTTTGCTGGCTAGGAGATTTTAGGTTCCTGGGCAGAGGGGTGCTATTTTCTACAAATTTGGGAAGTTTGCTTAGAGAATGCCTAATAACGGATACACCACAGTTTTGGATTTGACTGATCGATCTAATTGGTTGATGGATTCGGAAGATCATAAAGATATGGTTGGTGTTTTGTCTACTGATGGGTATTTCTCTACCCTCCGTCAGCTGTCGGCAGAGGAGCGGGCTGATCTCGAGGACATTGGTCCGAGTACCCGCGCGCCTGCGCGACCACAATAGACCCCGGTTCAGGATTGGCAGCAACAAATGATGTCCATGATGAAACGCACTGCCAAAACTATTGATTCTTTGTCTCTATCTCTGAAGGGCTTGGATGCACGGATGACTACGATGCAGGGTGATTTTACTGCTGCCAATGCCGGCTACATTGCTCGATTTGATAGAGTGGATCGGCGGATATACGAGATCCATGAGGACGTCCGGGAGTTGCAGCGCTGTGTTCCTATCCCGTATCAGTCCCACAGAGCCCGCCAGCAGCAGCCAGATGCCATGGAGTGAGACCTCACCGCCTACCTTTTTACAAACTTAGTCTCACTTGACTAAATTAGGGGGGAGGTGTCGGTAGTCGGTGACGTGATCTCCTCTCCCTCTTTCTATATCTTACTGCTTTCTAGTTTAGTAAATTCGATTTGATTGTATAACAATATTAATTTACCTTCACTTTGGATTTTACTTTGGATATTTGAATGTGGATGATGTTTTGATGTTTGAATGTTAATTGAATGGGTTGTTGATGATTATTAGCGAGCTTGTTTGAGATTGAATTCTTTCTATTTGGTTTGGCTTGTAGAATGTTTAATGGTTTTGTTTGAATGGTGGAGCTAGTGGATATTGCCTATTTTTGTTGATAATTGGTTTGTGGGAGTTGGAGGAAATAAGAACTTAATTGGCTTTATTATGCTCAATAGTTTGGTGGTGTTTTTGTTGATTTGTAGTAGGTACAAATAAGGCAAGGAGAGCGGTTTGATCGTGTGTGCCGATGGGTAACTCTTTCTATCGTTTCTTCTACCAATTAGATGCATTATATTATTTTATGGCATGTAGATTTTGGTTAGGATGTTGTATGCTTGTGTGTGTGTGATGAACCCGAACAAGAGCTTGAGATTTGAATCATGATTTACTTAGTGAGCTTGATATCTACTTTGACCAATGATAGAGCGGAATCTAGTTGTCAAGGCATGCTTTAGTTAAACTTTTGAATTGCCGAGTTTTGTGTGTGGTTAATGCCTAGGACTTGACAAAAAGCCGTGAGATTTGAGCTATGATATTGTCATATCTTTATCGATTGTGAGTGGCAAGATTGAGAGCACAAGATCTAGAACTTGAATAAATTCTTTATCTATTTGGCATGTGTTTGGTAACTAAAAAATGATATTAGGCCATCGATTCTTAGTCCTACCATTCACTCCGGGAGTATAAGGTGGTTGAGAAAATTATTTTTGCCTTTCATATCTTTGACCCCCGTGATTGAGCTTAATGGTTGTATTTTCTTGGAAATTATTAGGACAAAACTTGGGGGGAATGAGTGTATGAGGGTGAATACGGAGATGAGAGTTGGGTCGGGAATTGTTTCTTATCGATGAATTGTAATTGTTGAGGCAATGGAGTTATGAAGTTAAGGATTGATGTGAATCCAAGAAAATGGCCACCAACAAAAATTTTGGGTGTTTGAAAAGAAAAAGAAATGAGGAAAAAGAAAAAGAGAAAAGAACCATGAATGGATGAAAGATGGTGGTAGAAAAAAAAGGGAAGAAAAGAAAAAGTGAGAAAAGAAAGAGAGAAAAAAATAAGAAGAGAAAGAAATGTTGTGAATAAGAAGCCTCGGGTTAGAAGTGGATGATGAAAATAAGTTTGGGGGTTTTGGGAAATTGAGGAGTTTAGTCACTTTGGCCCAAAACCACCTACCTTTTAGTAAGCCACGTTCTAACAAAAAATAAAGACCTTCTTGATTTTAGGAGTCAACTCGTTGTAGTATAGTGGTGAGAATTGTTTCAAGCCTATGGAAATTGTGCTCAATATCTTGTAAATGAATTAAATTTCATCGACCCCTAAACACGTAAGGGAGTGCATTCATTTCTTTATCCAACATTGATGCGTGGTTTAAGTCATTAGTATTAACCATGTCACATAGTTAGGTGATAAACTCGATTGATTAGAGCATGCCAAGATAACTATGATGAGCTATGAGGTTGTTTGATGAGGTTTATTGATTTCTTTACTTCGTTTTGATTGAGGACAATCTAAGGTTCAAGTTTGGGGGATTATGATATGTGTGTAAAATGACCTATATTTCGATGTGTGAGCGTGCGTGTTTGCGTTCATTTTACCCTCATATCATATGTTTTCGTTGTTCTTTTGTCGTGTTTTCGTGTTTTTGTGCTTTGAATGTTGTAGGATAGGTTTTGAGCATATTATAGCACTTTTGGGTGAGTTTTGGAGGTAAATTGCCCGAGCTGAAGGTTAAATGGAAGTTAGATCGACCGAGCGGAGCAAAGGAGTGTAGAAACCAGATTTCAGAGGAAATTCTCGGCCGAGCCAAGGCAGGCTCGACCGAGCCATTGGACAGAGACTTGGCTCGGCCGACTCTGTAGTGCTCGACCGAGCCTGCTCTTCAGAGGGTTCGCTCGGCCAAGCTATTGCAGGTTTCGTGGTCTGTGGTTTCCAGCTTGCTCAGGCGAGCCATGGGTGGCTCGGGCGATCCGAGGCCCTGGTAGCTCGTCTATAAAAGGGGGATTTTTGCATTTTAAAAGAACTTTTGATCAGATTTAAAATAACCATCACGAGAGTTCTCTCTAGATTCATCTCCAAACCATTCTCCATCAAAATTCAAGTAGATTCAAGCTAAATTCTTCCAATTTGGTGAAGATCTAGAACGAAGGAAGGTAGATCAAGTCCAAGGAAGGCAATCAAAGGAGATCATACTTAGACCTTGATATTTTGTAATGGATTCTCTCATTTCTCTTATTGATTTGTACTCAATTCAAGGTATGAAGAACTAAATTCAATTGTGAATGTTGTAGAATGGATATTGCGATGAGTTGATATCAAATTTGCTTGTTTACTTTCATTTTAGAGATTGAATTGCACTTGAGCCTATTCCTTATCTCTTAGGTGTAGGTAATAGCCAACCTTAGAGGTAGTTGATGTGTACGCTGCAGCCAACACGCAGGCAGAATCGCAGTGAAAAGTGTAAATTCTTACGATTTTAGTTCCAATCCCTTTGCGGGGCTAGGTCGTAGGGCCATAATAGACGGTCGATTAGGAGTGATCTAGGGGTTAATAACGTAGCTGTTTGCAATTCCTAGTGTCATCTACCGCTAGTTTTCCGTAGCAAGTGGCTAGCGAATGTAGGGTCGATTGCTCAACCTCCTAGGGATTAAAACTTGGTTTACAACATAGTTTGATTCAACTTGGAACAATAGAAATTCAATCAACACTCACTATCTTCGTATTGTTGAACTTGAGATTTTGATCTACCTAAGCAAGTTATTCAATTGTTTTGGCTTGTGAGGTTCAATTACATACTTTGTTAATGCTTTGTTGCTTGTATGTTTGATTACATTCTATTTTGCCTAGTTAAACAAAAACCAACGACTATGTTTTGCCTAGCTATTGAACCTTCAAACAAGTAAATAGTTTTCACTTGAGCGAATTGAAAAGTACTCGGATTGAAAATTTAACGTGAAGATAGTGTTGCACCGTCGTCAAGCATATGCATTTTTCTATTCATATTGAGTGCATTTTTTGCATTGATTATATGCCGCAGTTTTATGCCCAAAATATTGCATTTTTTACGTCGAATGTATGCATATTATGTTTTATGAATTGCACGAAATGAAATTTTAAAATATATATTTTTTACATTTTTACCCTTTTAAGCATTGAGTATGTGCAAAATATGCACCGAAAATTAGACGGGAATTGTTTAATCTGAGCCGTCGTTTGAAATATTTAATGGCTCAAATATTTTCGCATTTAGCACGGAAAATCCTATTTTCACCTAATCATTACCCTATCTATCTATCTATCTATATATATATATATATATAGGGTAGTGATCAGGTGAGAATTCGGGTTACTATGAGAAATAAGAATAGATCTCGCGCGTCCATTTCATTAAATCGACGAACAAGATTCATTCTCAGCAAATTGAAAAACGCGACATTTTTGCCCCAATATCCTGCAGTTTTAGCATTTAAAGGCTAAAACTGTAAAAATATTCAAACACAAACAGCAACCTGCATTTTAAGCCCGATTTACTTCATTTTTAGCCTGATTTACTTCATTTTAGCCCGATTTACTTCATTTTCACATAAATACGAATGAAAAAAAATATTAAACATCTTCTTCTTCAAAGTCGCAACACGAGCATAGTCTCTATAAAACTTAATACCAACATCAACAGTTCTAAAAACTCTGCCCTTAAAATGCTTCATCTCATCAACACACTTTGGAATAAATGAACCTGTAAGATACAAAACTGCACAAAGTTAACACTAAAGATGCACAATA
>JAPKLW010000050.1:669024-692287 GCA_026898455.1 Plectranthus barbatus | reverse complement strand
TAACCAGTAATTTCAAGAACTAATGGTTTAGTATTTCAGGGTTTTTCGTTATTTCTTCCCTGTGGGTTCGATAGCCTTCGGGTTTACAAATTTATTTGCCACTGTTCTATAATTAATCTGTTAGAAATAGCAGTGATCAACCACCTCAACCCTCCTCGACCTACAGGGGCAGTTGGTCGTGTTGGGTTTTGTATACAAAAAGCATTTATTAGAACGAGTATACATTTTACGGTATTTCCTATTTGTTTAACAAACTTACATGCAAGTAACAATGATATCCTCTTATCTCACCGATAGAGACGATCATACGGCGTGTTGTAGATCGCAGAAGACAGTATGATCACTTTACCTAGTGAGATATAAATATTATCACAGCCGAGACAACGTGCGATGATAAGTCTGTCGGTATAGGCTACAACATAGTTGGAAAGAAGTAAATTGTCTTGATTACTTGATATGCTGGTACGTGCGGTTGCGTATTGATTGGACCACAGTGAGATGTATTTTACTGTCTGATATCAGAGAATACAAGATCGGGATCTTGATTGAGTCCAAACCCTAATGAATGTTCAGGGGTATGCACGGGTTGACTGTTACTTTTACTTGTCATGGTGGAGAGCCCGAGTAACGTGCTCGTATACCCGCATCTTGGGTAACAACAATTCGTGTATTACAGCCTGAGACTAGAGCTAGGTAACCATATCCGAGTAATAGGATGGGGACATTCCCTAAGGAGCTCAATAACATTCATCGTGCTAAAGTCCTGCAGGCTGATTAAGTTCAAGCACAAGTGATAAGGTTTGAGTGGTACTGCTCAGGAAATAAGAAATTAATTAATTGGGGTAGCTTGTCAGAAGCTCCAATAAATTAATGAATGTCCAGTAACCTTAAATATGGGGATTCTCAAGTAAATGTAGCCCGTTCTCATAACGTGGTAATAAAGGGGTAGGTCAGTATTAATTTTGTGGTGAAAAATAATTAATATTAATTAATTAATTAATTGTGTCATGGGTTGTGGACATGAGAATTAATTAATTAATAGGCCCACTTTATTATTCCCAGGTCTGGCCCAATTAAATATGCTGAAAAGATGTCCAGTAGCCCATTAAGGTTGAACCCCTAGGTCTATAAATAGACAATTTTCTCTCTCAATTTGCATCACAATACAAATTAGTTGAAACCCTAGGGGAGAGAGAGCAGGGGCGGCACATCTGTTGTGTCCGGGAGGAGAAGAAATTCGACTATGGCTTACTCAATTCACAGCCCTATGGAATCCTCACCAGTAGTAGGATTGAACAACATTGGGATACAAATCTGATTACCTAATCTGGAGAAAAAATTTTATTTCCCTTTTCTCTTTCTCATTAATTAAATCTAGAAATTGGATTTGTCTAATTTCTGTTTTCGCAGATTTAATTAATTCACGTGGTTGAATCAAGGGATTGGAATTCAAATGCGAAAGATCTGATCTTACACTACGGAGTTAAAGTAAACTCGTATCCAATGCATTAAATTCATAGGAGCATGCTAGGGTTTATTGAATTTGTAATTGTTCTCAATATCCATGAACGGTCCGGCTTATTTGGATTTAGCGGTTTGGTTTGCCATAAAATCCCTGCAGGTCAAACTCCCGCTGGAGATGGCTCGCTATAGGATAACTCCGAAGTAGGCCGCAAAGGCCCTACAGGATAAAAATAAGACCCGCGAAGAGGAGGAGGCTAACCCTCCAAAGAGGCCTCAGACTGCACCCATACCTACCCCTTCGCCCCCCACCTCTTCTCCAGATCTATATCCCGGTCCTGTTCAGATCTACTACTGGTGAGGACTCCGTAGATCTGTGGTTTGAGCAGGACCAGAATCGAAATTCTCCTCCCTTTTGAAAGAGGATCGGTGCCCCTCTCTCTCTCTTCTAGGTTTAGTGTGTTTCAACTGTGTTACAACTTATAAGAGAGAGCTATCTATTTATAGACCTAGGGTTGTAAACCCTAATGGGCTCCTGGGCTCAATTCAGCACACTTTCCTTGGGCCAGACCTGGGACCAAATGCAAATAATAAAGTGGGCCTATAAATTAATTAATTCCCATGTCCACAACCCAGGATATAATTAATTAATTAATATTAATTCTTTTTCACCTCAGAATTAATACTGACTTACCCTTTTATTACCACGTTATGAGAACGGGCTGCATTAATTGAGAATCCCCTTATTTAAGGTTACCGGACATCCATTAATTAATCGGAGCCACTGACAAGCTCTAACTACAATTAATTAATATCTTATTATTCCTGAGTAGTACCACTCGAACCTTATCACTCGTGCCTGAACTTAATCAGCCTACAGGACTTTGACACGATGAATGTTATTGAGCTCCTCAGGCAATGTCCCCATCCTATTACTCGGATATGGTTACCTAAACCCAGTCTCAGGCGGTACTACACGAACTGCTATTACCCAAGATGCGGATATACGAGCACGTTACTTAGACTCTCCACCATGGCAAGTCAAAGCAACAGTCAACCCGTGCAAACCCCTGAACCTTCGTTAGGGTTTGGACTCAATCAATATAATGAGATCTTGTATTCGCTGATGTCAGACAGACGAATACATCTCACTGCGGTCCATCAATACGCCACCTCTGCGTACCAGCATGTTAAGTAACCAAGACAGACTACTTATTCCGACAATGCCGCAGCCATCCGGACAGACGTATCCTCATACGCTGTCTTGGCTGTGATCAGGTTTATGTCTCACTAGGTCAAGTGATCATACTGTCTTCTGCGATCTACAACAGGCCGTATGATCATCCCTATCGAAGAGACAAGAGGATACCATTGTTCATACATGTAAGATTGTTAACAGATAGGAGAAATAAACCGTTGTATACTCATTATAATAAATGCTTTCAGTATACAAAACCCATCAATCTCCCACTTATACTCAAAGCATAACTAAGCTATTATAGAGTATACAGTCCATTTATCTAGTCAGTTGTCTCTTTAACCACTGTCAGTGGTCGGCATCCACCTCAGACCCAGCTCACGAATATGTCTTTCGTAAACTTTATGCGGCAAGCTCTTTGTAAACGGATCAACAAGATTGTCAGCAGTGTCAATCTTCTTAATCAGCACATCGCCCCTCGATACGATTTCTCGTATAATATGGTACTTTCTCTCTATGTGTTTGCTTGCCCTGTGAGATCGCGGTTCCTTTGAGTTTGCCACTGCACCAGAGTTATCACAATATATTGTGATGCTCCTCGGCAAACTCGGGATCACGCCCAACTCTAAAAGGTAGTTTCGGAGCCATACCCCCTCTTTCAAGGCGTCGGAGGCGGTGACATATTCGCCTCCATGGTGGAGTCAGCAATGCATTTCTTCTTTGAGCTCCTCCAAGATACAGCTCCACACATATCCTGAGGTCGAAATCCTCACTTTGATAAACTAGGCAGAAATTCCTAGTTCTTTTCAAATACTTAAGGATGTGCTTTACATCAGTACAGTGCGCCTGTCCAGGGTTAGACTGTTATCTTGCTACCATGCCAACGGCATAACAGATATCTGGCCTGGTACACAGCATTGCATACATGAGGCTACCCACTGCCGAAGCATATGGTACAAGACTCATCTCGTCTTTCTCCCGCTATGTCTGAGGACACTGCCCACTAGAAAGATGAACGCCATGTCTGAAAGGTAGCAAGCCTTTCTTGGCGAGTTGCATGCTGAACCGGGCTATCACAGTATCCACATAGGATTCCTGGGATAAGCTCAACATTCTTCTCTTACGATCTCGTAAGACCTTAATCCCAAGAATGTATCCAGCTTCTCCAAGATCCTTCATTTGGAACTGTTCGGATAACCAAGCTTTGATTTCAGACATCACTCCCTTGTTGTTTCCAAATAGGAGTATGTCATCAACGTAAACTACAAGGAAGACCACGTTCCCACTGACACAAAGTCGGTAAACACAACTCTCATTTTCCAACTGTGCAAATCCATAGGATTTAATCACATCGTTGAAACGTAAGCTCCACGACATTTAAGCTTGCTTAAGTCCATACAAGGACTTCCTAAGCTTCCAGACAAGATGTTCTTCACCCTTGCTTATGTAACCCTTGGGTTGCTGCATATAGATGCCCCTACCTTCTTCAAGGTAACCGTTTAGAAAAACGGTTTTGATATCCATCTGCTAGATCTCGAGATCCATATGCACAGCTATGGCAAGGAGTATCCGGATGGATTTGAGCATGGCTACGGGTGAAAAGGTTTTGTCATAGTCAATGCCCTCTTTCTGACTATAACTCTTTGCCACCAGCCTGGCTTTAAAAGCCGTAATCTTTCCCTCCGCCCCTTTCTTTCTCTTGTATACCCATTTGCACCCTATGGCCCTAAAGTCATCCGGCAAATCAGTTTTCTGTTATACATCCATAGCAGTTATGGATTCAATTTCAGAATCCATGGCGACACGCCATTTGGCAACATCCTTGTCCTGCAGTGCCTCTTCGTAAGTTAGTGGGTCAGAGTCGTCATGTCCGTCTTCCGGGCTCAAGTCCAAAGACTCTCCCACGAACATGTACCTTTCCAGCTGGAAAATAACTCTCCCACTACGATGAGGCATCGGTGCCGTGTTAGTAGTAGGGGCAGTAACTTGTGGTCCTGCACCTTGCACTGAAGAACGTGTCTGCGGTGCTGAACCTCTCACAGGTGCACCCACATCTACACATTCCCCGTCCCTTGGAATTGCATTCTCGTTTTCAATTTCTTGAAGAACGATATCACTCCTTGACTTGTGATTACTCACATACACGTCCTCCAAGAATCTAGCGTTGGTGCTAACAACGACTCTTTGACTCTCAGGACAGTAAAAGTAACCACCTTTCGTTTGCCTGTGATACCCTATGAACATCATTACTTTTGACCTGCTTTCTAACTTATCAGGTTCATTCGACAGTACGTGTGCTGGACAGCCCCATACTCTGAACTTGCACAAACTAGGTTTGCGATCAAGGAAGAGCTCAAAAAGCGTCTTAGGAACTGATTTAGAAGGCAGCACATTAAGCACGTAAGCTGCTGTTTCCAATGCGTAGCCCCAAAACGAAATTGGTAAGTTTGCATAACTCATCATTGATCTTACCATCTCTAGAAGAGTCCTATTTCTTCTTTCAGCTACACCGTTTTGCTCGGGAGTACCCTGTGCAGTCCACTGGGATGTAATCCCATTTTCTGACAAATATTGCAGGAACTCGTAACCGAGGTATTCGCCACCGCGGTCAGATCGCAGCGACTTGATAGTTTTCCCGACCTTCTTTTCTACCTCAGCCTTGAACTCTTTGAATTTCTCAAAGCATTCAGACTTGTAGCGAAGCAGGTAAACATATCCGTACCTTGAGTAGTCGCCAATGAAAGTGACGAAGTACTCGTACCCTCCACGAGCCTACGTGGACATCGGTCCACATAATTCAGAATGGATCAATTCCAACACTTCCTCTGCTCGAGACTGACTAGCCTTGAAAGGCCTAGTTGACATCTTGCCCTCGATGCAGGATTCGCAAACTTGATAAGGTACAGCCCGGACTAGGTCCAATGTACTATCATCTGCAAGTCTCTGTATCCGCTTCAAGCTGATGTGACCCAATCTCAAGTGCCAGAGATATGTAAGATCCTCATCAGAAGAAGTAAATTTTCTCTTTCTAGGATTATCAATTACAGATGAATTACATGCAATACTTGCGGAAGACTTATGATTACAGTTAACAACATAGAGAGAATTATTCAGCATCCCACGAAAGATAATACCGTTATTACGAATGATAGAATCACCACTATAAAAAATAACTGAATATCCTTCAACATAAAGTTTGGAAACTGAAATAAGGTTTCGCCAAAAATCCGGCACGTACAAAATATCTCTCAAAGTTAAAACAGAATCGTCAAAGTACAAGGTGAAATATCCAATTGCAGCTGCACTCACTTGTGTTGTGTTCCCCATCGAGATGGTAACCTCGTTATTCTTCAGCACCCTCCTCGGTGTGAACCCCTGCAAAATGTAACAAACATGATCAGTAGCTCCAATATCCACTACCTACGAATGAGTAGAAACCAATGCTAAACATGTTTCTGTTACAAATGCAAATGACGTACCTTGTCCCTTAGCATTCGGACAATCTACCTTTCTATATCCAAGACACTCGTTCTTCTTTGGAGTGACCTTTACTCTCTTCCCCTTCCTAGACTTGCTATCACTGCCTGTTTTCCTGAATTATCTCTCAGCACCATCGTCTCCAACCTTAGAGGTTGTCGAACCAGTACTAGAACCAGACAGAACAGGTTTCCATGCTCGCATGGTGGATTGCTCTACTACAAGGTCCTCAAGTAGCTCATGCAGAGCATACTCTCCATTTGCAGCAGCAACCACCTTAAAGTCATAATAGGATTCCGAAAGAGAATTCAGGATAATTTCAATCTCGCCTTGCGAACTGATATTACCACCCCGCACAGTAAACTGTCTCATGTGGTCAATCATAGACATCATGTGCGTAATCACTGAACTATCCTCAACCATCTTCTTGCACACAAGATTGTGCACAAGCTTACAGTTAATAGTTCGCTCAACTTTGTCAAAGGCTATCGAGGGTTCCTTCCAAAGCTCTCCAGCCTTTTCGAGGTACTCATACTTATGCCTTAATTCTCTAGACAGGGAACCTGTGATGAGCCAGAAGGCAAACTCAATAGCATCCTCCCATCTTTCATAGAACTCAAGCTCAAGCTCGCATACTCCTCTTTGAGAGCGCAACAGTGGATCCATGTAAAGAACATGTGCTTGATTTTTCAGATAAAGGATGTGTTTGATGCAGAAACTCCATTCAGGAAAGTTTGGACCAGTTAGAGGATTGAGAGCAAGTAAATGATCGATAGTAGACATAGACATATAATAAACAATAAAGAATCTTAAAAAAGAACATACATGTAGAACTTTGAAAACAAATGCATTGAAAACCTTTTAATAAATCAAATACAAATATTTTCCACTAATTGCCCAAGAGTTCCCACCGCAAGCTACACTTGTAGACGTTTACAATGTTACCCTCAACCAGAACTGCGGGTTTTAAGCCCCAATCCATTTAATTTCACTACCATGTCAGGAAGCTTTTGACACTACAAATTAATAATTAGTGAAAACCTTAGACCAAGCCATCTCTCAAGAGAAGGGATGCAATTCTTGCATTATATTCTAAGATGCTTCTAAGCAATTAACCACAAATTTAACTCCGACCAAAAGAGACAGTTTAGCGTGGCACGTAACCATACCGCACAACCCTTAAAGCTTTTGTTATCTATAATTTAAATCAATCCTAGAATACTTGTGAAAGTGATCTACGCAAGCTACACTCGTAGATGTCTACGCAAAACCCTCCCACTATTCTCATGATTTAAATTGTTTGTCTAGAAATCCCAACAACCGTTGATATGTGTGTAAAATGACCTATTTTTCGATGTGTTAGCGTGCATGTTTGTGGCCATTTTCCCCTCATATCATATACTTTTGTTGTTCTTTTGTCTTATTTTCGTGTTTGAAATGTTGTAGGACGTGTTTTGAGAATATTATGGCATATTTGGTAGAGTTTTGGAGGAAAATTGTCCAAGTTTGAAGTCCGAGGAGGTTAGGTTCATTTGAAAGGAGCAAAATGAAAGTTTTGGAGGCTTGGAGGAGTCGCCCGGTCGAGCGAAGCAGGCTCGGCCGAGCTGAGCTGGACAGAGGGCTCGCTCGGCCGAGCAGTGCAGGCTCGACCGAGCCATGCTGACAGTAAGCAGGCTCGGTCGAGCGGTTCTGGCTCGGCCGAGCCAGAACGTGCCCCCCAACTTCCCACGGTTTCCAGGAAGGCTCGGGCGAGCTAATTTTGGCTCGGGCGATCCGAGGCCCTGCTTGCTCACCTATAAAAGGGGGAAAATCTGTTAATTGGAAAATCTTTTGCCAAAAATTAGAATAACCGTCATGATACTTCTCCTTAGATTCATCTCAAAACATCTCCCCAACCAAGATCAAGGGGAATCAAGCCACATTCCATCCATTTGGTGAAGATTGAAGAAGGAAGAGAGGTAGATAGGATTCAAGGAAGACAACCAAAGAAGATCAATCGTTGTCCTTGAAGTTTTGTAATGAATTCTTTCAATTCTCAATTTGTATTGTACTTAACTCAAGGTATGGAGAACTAATTCCATTAGTGAGTGTTGTATTACGGATATTGTGATGGATTGAATCGATTATGCTTGTTTACTTTTCTATGAGGGGTTGATTTGCACTTGAGCTTGTTCTTGCCTATTAGGTGTAGGTAATAGCCAGCCTTTAGGTAGTTGACATGAACGTTGCAGCCAACACGCGGATGGAATCATCGTGATAAGTGCATAATCTTATAGTTCTAGTTCCAATCCATGTGCGGTGCTAGGATTGTAGGGCGATGATCGACGGTCGATTGGGAGTGGCTTAGGAGTTAATAACGTAGCTGTTTGCAATTCCTATTATCATCTACCGCTAGTTATCCATAGCAAGTGACTAGCGACATTAGAGTCGGTTGCTCAACCTCATAGGAATTAAAATTTGTTTGCAGCATAACCTGGTTTAATTCGGAGCAATTGAAGTTTACAATCACTCTCTATCTTCTAAGATTGTCGGATTTGTTATCTTAATCTACCTTTACAATTGATTAAATTGTTTGCTTGGAGAAGTTGTAATTAGTTTACTAGTTGATTGTCTGCATTTAATGTTTTGTTACAATTCATTGCCTATATAGATAAAAACCAACGACTTTTGTGTAACCTAGCTATTGATACCCTTCAATGGAGTAGATGATATCCACTAGAGCGAATTAGAAAAGAGACCGGATTGATAATTTTAACGTGTTAATTGTGTGTGCTTCACACGGCTACCACATTTTTGGCGCCGTTGTCGGGGAATCTTTTAGTAGGTCTTGTGGAATTATTGAAAGTTGAAGGAATGGTATGCTAGGTGTTTGAGGAAATGCTTGTGTGAATATTGTTACTAACATTTGTTTGTTAATTGTTTTGTTTGTTTTGTTGGACAGTTTTTGTCTTGTAATTGGTTGGTGATTACTAACTTTTGTTGATTAGTTGTTAGTTGATTTATTTGTTGGTACTTTGAGATTGTTGGACTTTGTAGGTGTCAAATGGAGAATCAAAGAGGAGACACCGAGGAGAGATTGGATAATTTACAAAGGCAAGTGGAGGAGATGAAAGCCAAATTGATGGAAAGACAAAGACCGAGGAAGCCTCTTCGAAATGTATTCGATAAGATGTTTGAATGTAATTACCAATGGTCGGAAGAGAAAAGAGTTTACCATACGGTGAAGGTTGAAAAGGAGTATGGAGAAAATGATATATGGAGGAGCAAATTGGATCAAATGCAAGAATAATTAAAATCGTTGAGGAGGCCACGTAGAGATAGTGAGTTGGTGAATGAAATAACGTTTGAGAAGTATGAGGGGAAACTCGAAGAGACTCCAACACGAGAATCAACCGTTGCCAAGCCATGGAATGAAACAGATCAAGAAGAGAGAGTTTCAAAGGAAATAGGACTAATTCCGAGGATAAGTGGCAATGTGATTAATGAAGACATGGGGGTTAAGAGTGCAAGCATTGTGATGAAATCCAAGGAAAGTGTGAGTGATGTTGAAGAGCAAAAGAAAATGGAAGCTACGAAGATGAAGATAGATGAAGTCAAAGAAGAGGAAATAGAAGTGGTGCAAGAGGAAAGACCACAAAAGGAGGGTGAGAAGTTATCTCAAGAAGATGAGGAGGATAAGGGCACAAACGAGTTGGTGCAATATGTAGATAGTATGAAGAAAGGTGATAATGAGATGCCTTCACCCGAAGAAATTCAAGAAGTTCCCATTTTTGCACAACTTATGGAAGAAGAGTGTGATGAAAAGATTATAACGGGAGAAATACGTGGAGAGATGGTGTTTGTTTTTTCTTCCCGGTTAATAGACAAGGTTGAAAAGGTAGTGGTGCTAACAAATAAGGTGAAAGAGGTTTGTGAGTTGGTTGTTAAAGGAAATGGATTGAGGAAATATAATACCAATGGTGTATTTGAAAGGTCATTGGTGATTGAGACATGATTTAATGGTGTGTTAAATAGTGTGCTTGTGTTGAGAAAATTCCGAATAGTAATGAGGGAAAGTTTGGTTTGAGGAAGCTTAGGAAGTAGACCAATGAACAAGTTGCTTCCAAGAAAAGTTCGATTGGTTGAGAAAGGTATACTAAAAATTCACAAGGTTTTTGACAATGGATGACATGGTAAGGTCGTCTAGCTACCGACGTAAATGGAAGCGCTTGTTGGGAGGCAACCCAACCAATTTTCTTTCTTTTGTTTAAATTGCTTTTAGTTGATTTGATTTTGAATAAATGTTTAGTTTGTTGGTTTTGTGTTTGTTAGGAGAAACTACAAGTTCGAGAGGATTGATTTCCTACCGTCAACTATTTTTGAAGCTTAGTCTAACTTGACTAAGTTTGGGGGAATGTGCCGGTTGCCGGTTTTGGGGAATATTTGAAGGATCAAGAGGAGTGAGTGCGCACCGTTTACCTTTTTACAAACTTAGTCTCACTTGACTAAGTTTGGGGGGATTGGTCAGTATTCGGTGCTCTTCTCGGGTTCACTCTTCTCTCTCTCTCTCTATCCTTACCTTTATCCTTAGTTTAGATTAGTTTGTTGAATTTGAAAAACATTGATCCTTCGATATGGTTGTAATATGATATTGATCTACTTTTGTTCGATTATGGATTTTGGGATGTTGAATTGACTTTTATTTCTATTGAATGGTTGTGATGAATCATTTCGTGAGCTTGCATGAGTTGAATTCTTTCTATTTGGCTTTGGTGTGTGGATATGTATAATGGTTTGGTATGAATGGTGGTGCTAGTGGATAAATGTTATAATTTTCTTGAGATGTTGGTTTGTGGAAAGATTGGTGGATATGAGAGCTTATTTGCCTTGGTTATGCTCAAATTGTTTGGTGGTGTTGTATTGATGTGTAGTAGGTGCAAATAAGGAATGGAGAGCGGTTTGATCATGTCTACCGATGGGTAACACTTTCTATCGTTTCTCCTACCATTTAGTTTCAATTCAATTGTTCATGGCATGTAGATTGTTAATTAGGATGTTGTGTGCTTGTCGTGTGTGTATGATGAACCCAAATGAGAATTGGAGATTTGAATCATGATCTACATTGTACGGCTTAAAATTTGCTTTGGCCAATGATAGGGCATAATCTAGTTGTTAAGGCATGCTCGAATTGAATTTTTGAATTGCCGAGTTTTGTGTGATGTTAATGCCTAGGACTTGACAAAAGCCGAGAGTTTTTTAGCCTTGATATTGTCAGATTTTGATTAGTTGTGAGTGGCAAGTTTGAGAGCATAAAATCTAGAACTTGAATATATTCTCTATCTATTGGGCATGAGTATGGTAACTAAAAAATGATCTTAGGCCATCGATTCTTAGACCTTCCTTTCTCTTCGGGAGTATAAGGTGGTTGATATCATAATTTTGCCTTTCATACCCTTGATTCCCATGATTGAGCTTAATGGAGAATTTTCTTTGAAATTATTAGGACAAATTTTGGGGGAATGAGTGTATGAGGGTGAATATTGTGATTGTTGAGGCAATAAAGTATTGATTGAAGGATTGATTTGAATTCTAGAAAAATGGGTACCAACAAAAATTTGGGTACTTAAAAAGGAAAGAAAGAAAAGAGAAAAGAGAAAAAGATAAAGAAAAGCATCATGAATGAAAAAATGATGGTGCTAGAAAAAAAATGAGAAAAAGAAAGAAAAGAAAAAAAATAAACATGAGAGTTGATTGATGAAAAAGCCTCAAGGTTAGAAGTGGATTGAAGATATTAAGTTTGGGGGTTTTGGGATTTGGAAGAAGTTCGTCACTTTAGCCCAAAACCACTTACCTTCTAGTCAGCCATATTATAACTGAAAACAAATACCTTTTTGATTTTAGGAGCCAACTCAATGTAGTATAGTGGTGAGAATTGTTTCAAGCCTATGGAAATTGTGCTCGATATCTTGTGAATGAGTGAATTCATCAAGCCCTAAACACGTAAGGGAGTGCTTTCATTTCTTTATCCAATCTTGATGAGTGGTTTAAGTCGTTAACATTAACCGTGTCACAAAGTTAGGTGATAATCTCGTTCGATAAGAGCATGCCAAGATGACTATGATGAGCTATGAGGTTGTTTGATGAGGTTTAGTGATTGCTTTACTTTGTTTTGATTGAGGACAATCAAAAGTTCAAGTTTGGGGGATTATGATTTGTGTGTAAAATGACCTATTTTTCGATGTATGAGCGTGCATGTTTGTGGCTATTTTACCCTCATATCATATACTTTCGTTGTTCTTTTGTCTTGTTTTCGTGTTTGAAATATTGTAGGACGTGTTTTGAGCATATTATGGCATATTTGGTGGAGTTTTGGAGGATAATCGTCCGAGTTTGAAGTCCGAGGAGGTTAGGTTCGTCTGAGCGGAGCGAAAGGAAAGTTTCGGAGGCTTGGAGGAGTCGCCCGGCCGAGCGAAGCGGGCTCGACCGAGCTGAGCCGGACAGAGGGCTCGCTCGGCCGAGCAGTGCAGGCTCGACCGAGCCATGCTGATAGAGAGCAGGCTCGGTCGAGCGGTTCTGGATCGGCCGAGCCAGAATGTGCCTCCCAACTTCCCACGGTTTCCAGGAAGGCTCGGGCAAGCCAATTTTAGCTCGGGCGATCCGAGGCCCTGCTTGCTCGCCTATGAAAGGGGGAAATCAGTTAATTGAAAAAACTTTTGCCAAAAATTAGAATAACCGTCACGATACTTCTCCCTAGATTCATCTCAAAACATCTCCCCAACCACAATCAAGGGGAATCAAGCCACATTCCATCCATTTGGTGATGATTGAAGAAGGAAGAGAGGTAGATTGGATTCAAGGAAGACAACCGAAGAAGATCAACCAAAGAACTAATTCCATTAGTGAGTGTTGTATCGCGGATATTATGATGGATTGAATCGATTATGCTTGTTTACTTTTTTATGAGGGGTTGTTTTGCACTTGAGCTTGTTCTTGCCTATTAGGTGTAGGTAATAGCCAGCCTTTAGGTAGTTGACGTGAACGTTGCAGCCAACACGCAGACAAAATCGTCGTGATAAGTGCATAATCTTATAGTTTTAGTTCCAATCCATGTGCGGTGCTAGGATTGTAGGGCGATGATCGACGGTCGATTGGGAGTGGCTTAGGAGTTAATAACGTAGCTGTTTGCAATTCCTATTGTCATCTACCGCTAGTTATCCGTAGCAAGTGACTAGTACCATTAGAGTCGGTTGCTCAACCTCATAGAAATTAAAATTTGTTTGCAACATAACCTGGTTTAATTCGGAGCAATTGAAGTTTACAATCACTCACTATCTTCTAAGATTGTCGTATTTGTTATCTTAATCTACCTATACAATTGATTAAATTGTTTGCTTGGAGAAGTTGTAATTAGTTTACTAGTTGATTGTTTGCATTTAGTGTTTTCTTACAATTCATTGCCTATATAGATAAAAACCAACGACTTTTGTGTAACCTAGCTATTGATACCCTTAAATGGAGTAGATGATATCCACTAGAGCGAATTAGAAAAGAGACCGAATTGATAATTCTAACGTGTTAATTGTGTGTGCTTCACACGGCTACCAACCGTACCCATGCACCTCTAGGAACTAGCAAGCTACACTCGTAGACGTTTACTAGAACGAGAGATACACTTACAGCCTAGGACCGCTTTGTGGAGGTCTATTGATTTTAATTAAAAAATCTGCTTAGTATTTTTCTTTTAAAAGGTTTCTTTATGCGCACACATAATTTCTTTGTCATTATATTTCCCAAATTTTTGCATGTAATAATACAAGCCCAAAAATTCCCAAAATATAATCCAACAGGAAATTAATCACATAAGCATGCTTGGAAAGCTGTAAATAATAAAAGCGATAAATCATGTTTTTCCTATTATCTACACATGCTTAATTGCGCACATAAATAGATTGTTGGTCCCGGTTTATCAGAGTGTATAACGTTACGCAGCGGAAATATTGAACTTATAAGTCTAACTTGCACTCTGTCCTGCTGGTTGCTCAGCTGACTGGCTGACTGGCTGGTCAGCTGATAGCTCAACACTTAGAATATTTTAAGCCTAGTTTGCACAGTTATCAGTTTTCAGATATGCACCAGTACTTGAGTGCTGGGTTTCAAATAGAAATTTAAATACTGAAAGCAGATAAAGGCAAAGGATTTTTATAGTGGTTCGATCAACTGATCTACGTCCACTCTCCAGTCGACTCACTGGAAATTCACTATAAGAGCAATCAGGTACAAAGTTCCTACGATCTATCTCCAGCTGGTAGATGCCCCGTCTACCAGTCCACTGGATCAACCGCTCCCGGTCCTTGTCCTTCTTCAGCTCTCGTCAGATGGATGGAGTGCGAGCACGTCACTTCAACCTCCTCCTCTGACTGGTTGGGTGTTGAGTTCTCCCAAGAACGTAAATCCTCTACGGCAAACTGCCCGTAATAACTCAAGAGCTGGCTGGCTCTGGAGCTGCTATGTTCTTCCTCAGAAAGAGAAAGAACACCAGGTGAGGTCTAAACTTACAAGCAGGAAGCTTGAAGTCTCGTGTTTGAAAGATATCAACACACGGAAAAGCTTTAAAGAAAGCCTCTAAAGATGCTTGCTTGCTTGCAATGAATGTTCGTTCTTTCGGTAGTTGGAGAGTATTGAATGTTCAGGATGCAAGCGTGTAAACCAGTGTGCAAGCGTGGAAGCCTCTTAAATGTTGGTAGCTCCGACCTATTTATAGACGCAGGATCCCATTCAAATTTCTAGCCGTTTGGACACATCCGGAATGAGTCTCTGTCCTCGGATGTACTTCAGACGGCGGCAGGTAGGAATTTCAGGAAAACGCCATACCTGTGTCTGCTTTTTCTGACACAGACCTCTTTGTGTCAGAACGGCATTATTTCGTCAGTACGAGGAATCGCAACTGGTGTCTTGAACTGATAGACTTTAAGGTATCCTCCCTTAAAGTCATACTTTGTCAGTATATTCCTCAGACGAATCTTCTTTTTGTCTCTAAGACTCTGGGAGAGCGAATCTTGAATTCTGCTGGTAACATCCGACTGGTAGAACATACTGGTGATCTTGTGCTGGCAGTCTCTGCTGGTGACTTAGCGCTTGCACAATCTTAGTCTACCAATTTGTCTGATGTTAACCCTTTCTTGGAATCTCCCATGACTGGTGGCTTCCCCGCTGGTGAACACATATTCTGCTGGTAGGATTTGTCAGCCTCCTGCTGGTGAAATCCTTCCAACTGGTGAACAGTAGCCAGTCATTAGCTCTTGACTCCACGCTGATGAACAGTGTCAGCATGGGTCTGTCAGTCGTCTGCTGGTGAAATCCTTCACCAGGTAAGAGATTCTCATGCTGATGAACAGTGTCAGCATGAGTCTTGATCAGCTACGACTTACAACTCAAAAGACCTAAACAGGACTTTACATTTGAGACTAGAGCTATTCTAGAGACAAACTGACGCTGGTTGGACTTAGGATTTGATCCACCAAAACACTTAAACACCAAATCAAATATCTAAGCTATCAACTGGGGAAGGGAAACTTTGATAATTTTCCCAACAATTTCCCCCTTTTTGGTGCGATCAAAGCCTAACCAGCGAGCACTCAGCTGATGAGGAAAGTTACAAAGTATTTCAGGGTTTTTACAAATAAACCTATCAGATCTAAACCCATGAAACTACTTCCTCACATCAGCTCTAACCTAAGGATCTTCCCCCTCAAACTGGGAGAGATATTGCTCGATTAATTTATGAAGTAAGAATCTGAGCCAGGTTAGAATTAAAAAATATCAAATGGAGTGCTGGTGCTGATTACACAAAATGTGTAAGTTCAGCTGGTAAGTAAAAATCAGTAGACATTAGTTGGACAATGAGAAATTGTCATCAACTTGTCAGTAATCAATCCATTAATGATGTGAAATTACAAGTACAGGAAGGACAGCTGACTAGTCTAGAGATACGAATACTTACAACAAAATGAAGAAGCTAGACTATGGCTGAGAAGATGATCCTGGTGATTGAGTTCTGCTGGTAAAGGACCTCAGGATCTCAGTGAGCGCTGCCAAATCTTGTCTGCTCTTCTCCCTTTCCTCAGCAGCTATCCTCCTCTCCTCTTCAGCAAGGCGAGCTCTCTCAGCCTCAGCTCGTGCTCGCGCACTTTCCCCCTCTTGGATCCGCGCCAAAAAGGAGGACACTCCAGCGGTGAATGACCCCATCTGCTGAGTCATTTCGGTTTGGAAGCTGGCGAACCGCTGGTCCATCCTGGCATCAAAGAATGCAAGAAGCTGTGCAGGGGGATGGATCTCGGAGATATGTTGTGCTGAAACTGCAAGGGAAGAGGAAGGCACATCAGTTGCGGAAGGAGCCGCTGCTGGTTCAGATGCAGCTGATATCTCCATCGGGGCTGGCTCCTCCGCTGGCACTGCAGCAGCTGCTGGTGCCTCTACTTGTACTTCCTCAGCTGGCTCCTCAGCTGATTCCACCACTGGCACTGTGGCTGGAGCTGGCTGGACTTGTTCAGTGAATTCCACCACTTGCCAGTCCATAGAATCAGGGACGAGATCGCCCGAGACAATAGGAACATGAGGGACGACAAGGGTCAGCCACAAGCCACGAGAAGGATCCTCCTCCACAATATGGTCTACCAGCAAGGCGCAGGCAGCCATGTCGAACAGGATAGCATGATAGGGAGGGATCCTTGGGAGGGTAACCAGCACTCTGAGGCGTCGGAGCGCGTACGTCAGCTGGTACCCCCGACTGCTGACTCGGAACTGGAGAAAAGGTAACTTGATCTTTTGCCGTGGCGGGAGGCCGGAGCTTCCAGTCAGCTGCCTATACTCTGCAATCTTCAGCAAGCGGCGCTGGATCCTCCTTGTAGACAGTTGCTGGTGGCATTCAGGATCGGTGCCCATGAAAGCATTGGCCCACTCCTCCTCCGCTCTCCAGTAGCCAAGACCCAGCCTGGCATAGAGAACCGCCCGCTCCTCCACAGTCAGCAGGCGCTGGCATCTGTCAAAAATTCTCCATCTCCGGAACTCCAGACATAGTTCCGGATCCACCCTCCAGAGCCTTCGGTAGCTGGATATTATCTCGTCATTGACGGCATTTTCCACCTCCACCGTGATGTTCTCAGCATACTCATAGAGAGTGGAGTTGTAATATTCCACTGGCTGCAGAGGCAGGCACCAGTCAGTGATTCTGGAGGCATATACCGACTGGTGGGGGAGTCCGCTGAAAGGTATGATGTTGAATGCAGATGGCTCTGGCACTCTTGAATTATGAAATGCCATCTCCCCGCGCTGCTCCCACCGGTGCACTCCTGTCACTCGTGCCTGGAAAGTATCCTCATCAACCAGTTGATGCTCTTGGATGCAGAGCATATAAGGACGCCTGTCAGTGCGTGCACGCCTAACTGGTGATGTTGAGGATGCTGCTGGTCGCCCAGAAGTTGATGTCGAGGCATCTGTGGATCGGGGGCGACTGGCAGGAACTTGAGCCTTATCTTCAAAGTCTGGGAACAGATCCCTTGGCTCCATCCTCTGCACCATTGAGTGATGAACCACCTCCGTAGCTGGCTCCTGCTCTGGCTTCTCAGCCCTTGGTTCCTCTTCATCCTCGGATTCAGAACTGACATCCGAGAAGCTCGCCAGTTGTACCGGGGTGGTCGCCCGCTCTTCTTCTCCTCCACTGGCACCCCCCTGCGCGGCCAGTGGGACGTCGTCACCTCCACCACCCCCTTGCACGGGTGGAGGGACATCAGCGGTTTCCTCCTCCGGCTGGTACTCATCCACAAGGGATAGTACATCCTTGTCAGCGCCCATCACCAGCAGGCATTCAAAAGTTTCTTCAGATAAGATTTCGCCTGGTGCTGGTGCTGGTGGCCTTGCACTTGTGGATTCGAACGCTTTTCCTTTGCCCCTGGTCGCCAGCCTCAGTTGCTCCTCTATTTCCTCCTGGCGCCTGGCCTCAGTCTCAGCCTTGATCTGAGCAAAGCGCTCATCCCTGGCCGCCAGCTCCGCCTCTCTCTTCTGCTTCGCCAGCAGAGCCCGGAGCCTTGACTTGGCCTGCTTCTTCCTCACCAAGGAAGCACTCCTTGCCCTCTTGGCGTGCTTCTCAGCCTTCTGCGCCTTGGTCATGACTCGCTTGCGCTTGCGAGTCATCTTCTCCAGCGTCTCCTCCTCAGTCAGGCCCAGAACGGACTTCTTGACTGGGATGGAGATCTTCCCAGACTCGGGGTTGTATGCCACGGCTTGCGGGGGCTGCTGGTGCTGAGAGGACTTCGCCTTCTTGCGGGAGGGCTTCTTGGTGATTGGCGCCTGCATAACTGGTTGAGGGCGACTGCCAGAAGCCTCCACTTCCGCCTCCTCCAGTTGGGTAAAAAGAGACTCGTTCTCCATCTTCCTTTTCAACTCGGCCCTTGCCTCCTCCGTCAGCGGCTGTGCCATGACTGGCACCTGTTCCCCCTTATCCTCCTCTTCTTCCTCAGAAACGACCGTGGCTGGGTCGACTGCTGTCTTTCCCTTCAGCCTCCGCGGCTTATGGTAGTCAGGGCGGGGCAGCTTTTCCTGCTCCTTGGTGGGCGGAATGAAATCCGAACTCACCAGTTGCTCCCCCTGGTCCACTCCATCTCCAATCTCCATCTCCAAAATATGGTTGATCCGCAGCCCAAAGGATACAGAGTGAGTGAACGTCCCATCAATTGGAATGTTGATGTTGCGGTCAACATTCTCCAGCAGTCTCCCGAAAAAGAACTCGGCCCAGTTCCCTTCCACTCCATCCACCAGCGCGCACATCACGGAGAATTTGCGCAGGCTCAACTCAGCATATGAGCCAACTTCGCACTGCAGCATCCTGACGACGATGTCGCACACCATCTGCCACCAGTCGTCCATCTCCGACTTCCGCATTCCAGTGCGAAAACTCGTCACCCCCTCCCTCTTCCACTGAGTCCACCGCCTCCTGAACTCCTCTACATCGTTGTGGAAGTAGGTGGCTATCTCCATTCCCTCGTTCCTCAATCCGAACAAGTCGGCGAGGTATTCGGCGCTGACAGTGATCATATGGCCGAAGACGGAAGTGGTGAAGGACTTCCTCCCGTCAGCAATCACGGCCCGTGCATAGAACTCCGCCACCATATGCGGATGGAAGGTCTCGGGCCTTGCCGTCAGATATTGTCGAAGGCCTTCCCGGTCGATCATCTCGATCAACTCCGCTCCAAAATTCTTGCGCGCCAGCTTCTCGTTCAGAATTTTTTCTTTCTGAACTTGCGCCGCCCTGATTTGCGCGTTTGAGAGTTGAGCCCTGGTCGCTGGTTTGTTCAACTGAACCAGGCGGGCGAATGGAAGAGTGTAGTCTACATCGTCCATCTGTGTGATGCCAGTGTAAGTCGGCATGTGGGCTTCTGCGACAGGTAAGTCTGGTGAACCAGACGAAGAAGATGTAGATGGTGGGTTGTCATCTGGTTGTCGGGAAGATGAAGCCATAATTTCAGAAGAAATCTTAAGGAAAGCTTGAGAGAGTAGGGTTTCTGAAATTGAATGATCGTAAAAGGTTTTTCCGTCGAAAAGGCATCGGGTATTTATACCCAAGTCCATGCAGGATCAGACGATCAAGATTGACGCTCAGCAAGCGGGGATCGACGGTCATCAGCAGGCCCGGTTTCCTGTGCGACGTGCGCGGTCGTGCTGATGTGGGCTACGTCGTGTAGCTGACGTGGCGCTCAGCGATTGGTGGCAACCAAACGTCGGACTGCGCAGACGCTGTGCGCATTAAATGTGGCATTAAATGCCGCATTAAATTCTGAGAGCTGTACACGCTACTTGGATTTGAACAATCCCGCCTTTTCTGAGACAGCTGGCAAGACTGGTCATCAGTAGCACATACCAGTTGCATACTTCCCCCTAACTGGTTGGCCTCTTCATCAGTTAGCAACTGATACCACTTGCTGATAGTACTTGCTGCTGGCAGACTTCCATCAGTTATCAGCTGGCAACTGGAAAGATGGAAAATTGAGCGCTTGGACTCAATTTTATTCCGCATAATCTTCTCTTCTCTAAGAATTGGGAGCTGGGACCCAATTTCGCTTCAACTGATGGCCTATGCTGGCAAGATTCCGCCAGTAGACACCACTTGATAGATAGAGATACCACTGAAATAAGAACAACTAAGAGCTTGGACTTAGTCGTAATCAGCGTCCTCCAGAAGATCAAGAACAGAATGAGAGCTGGGACTCATTCTTCCTCATCATTGGGGCTCACATCAATCTCCATAAGACCGAGTTTGATGCACAACTCCTTGAATCTTGCTTCTGGCAGTGGCTTGGTGAAGATGTCAGCCAGTTGATCTTCAGTTCTGATATAGTCCACGCTGACATCCTTCTTCTCGACATGATCACGAATGAAGTGATGTCGAATATCTATGTGCTTGGTTCTGGAGTGATGAACCGGATTCTTCGTGATGCACATAGCACTGTTGTTGTCGCAATAGATTGGAACACAGCCAGTGTCCACTTCATAATCCTCCAGTTGTTGCTTGATCCAAATTATTTGAGCACAGCAACTGGCAGCGGCAACATATTCAGCCTCAGTGGTAGATGTAGCAACTGAGTGCTGCTTCTTGCTAAACCAACTGATTAGCTTGTGTCCTAGAAACTGACACGTACCACTGGTACTCTTTCGATCAATACGGCATCCAGCGAAATCGGAATCAGAATATCCAATGAGTGTAAGCTCATCATTCCTGGGATACCATATTCCGAGAGATTCAGTCCCCTTCAGATATTTCACTATCCTCTTGGCAGCTTCCATGTGTGACTTCTTCGGATTTGCTTGAAATCTGGCACACACTCCGACTGAATAAGAAATGTCGGGTCTGCTGGCTGTGAGATAGAGAAGTGATCCAATGATTCCTCGGTAAATGGTAGGATCAACTGATTCACCTTGCTCATCAAGAAATATTTGACAGCTGGTGCTCATAGGTATTCTGAGGGACTTAGTTTTCTCTGGGCAATATTTCTGGATTAAGTCCTTCGTATACTTCCGCTGGCTGATAAAAATTCCATCAGCTGACTGCTGTACCTGGAGTCCGAGAAAGTATGTTAACTTGCCCATCATACTCATCTGAAATGATGTCTGCATCAGTTGAGAAAACTTCTCGCAGAGAGTTATATTCCTTGATCCGAATATGATGTCATCAACATAGATCTGCACCATTAGCATGTCACCACCATCCTTGAGAAGAAAGAGAGTCCTATCAATCTTCCCTTTCCGAAATCCATTGCTGGTGAGGAATTGTGACAGCGTTTCGTACCAAGCCCTGGGCGCCTGTTTCAATCCATACAGGGCCTTTCTCAGCTTGTACACCTTGGTGCCAACTTCAAAGCCTGGAGGTTGCTCGACATATACCTCCTCTTTTAGCTCGCCATTCAAGAAGGCGCTCTTTACATCCATCTGGAATACTGTGAAGCCGTGATACGCTGCATACGCAAGGAACAGCCGTATCGCCTCCATTCTGGCAACTGGTGCGAAGGTCTCATCGAAATCGATCCCTTCACACTGCCTGTAACCTTTGGCGACTAAACGAGCTTTATTTCTGACCACGGTGCCATTCTCATCTCGCTTGTTCTTGAAAACCCACTTGGTGCCAATCACTGACTGATGTGATGGTCTCTCCACCAAGTCCCAAACATTATTGCGAGTGAATTCAGCAAGCTCCTCTTGCATGGCATTGATCCAATCGGCAGATTCGAGCGCCACTCCTATGGAAGTGGGTTCCATTTGAGAGATAAAACAACTCAGGAGCGCACTGTCGTGTCGAGTCTGGACAGAACCTTCCGGATCACCGAGAATAGCATCAATTGGGTGATCCCTCAGCCATTTGGGAGGACCAGCGACTGCTGGTGCCGGCTGTGAACTAGGTTCATCTGTCCTGACGACTGGTGCTTCCACATTTCCACCAGTCGGAGCTGGAAGAATAACTGGCGGTTGAACATCACCAGATGGAACTGGAACTTCAACTGCTGGTTGATTTTCACCAGTTGGAACTTCTTCATCAGCTTCTCCGTCTGACTGGCTTCCTGAACCTTCACCAACGTTGTCAGCATCAGCTGGTACATCCACTCCAGCTGGTCCATCGTTGTCTTCTGGCTCAAAGATTCCAGTCGGAATTCCCCCTTGATTTTTGATAGATCCACTCAGGGAGATTGAGTGTAAGGTCTCAGCAAGGTCATTTGCATCACCGACCCTCTCAGGTTGCTGATGGGCACCTGAGGGAACTGGTTGTGAAGATGATCCATTCATAGGTCTAGTCGAACCAGTTGGTTGAGCATCGGAAGAATTCCTGCCCAACTGGTTGCTGACATCCTCGACCTCAGGAACATCTTCAGCCAGTTGGCGTAAGGTCCTGCGCACTAAAGTAGCTTCATCAAAAACAACATTGCATGTTATTTCCACAAGCTGGGTAGTCTTGTTAAATACTCTATAGCCCTTGTGAGAGGGATGTCCATATCCGACAAACACACCCTCATCAGCCTTAGGCGAGAAAGCATTTAACTTCGACTTCCCATTATTATGGATATAACATGGTGAACCGAATGCACGAAGATGAGCTATAGAAGGCTTACGACCAAAGTACACTTCGTAGGGAGTTTTCTGGAGTCTGTCGTTGATCCCGCTTCTATTCTGAGTGTAGCAGGCAGTCATCAACGCTTCTCCCCAGAAACTCTGTCCCAAGCCGGACTCAGCCAGCATGGACCGGACTGCTTCTTTCAGCGTCCTGTTCCTACGTTCTGCCAGTCCATTTTGCTGCGGTTGCCTTGGAGTAGATCTCTCATGTTTGATCCCGGCCTCCGCGCAAAAATCCATCAGCGGACCGTTGCAGAATTCAATCCCATTGTCCGAACGAATTCGCTTCACTACTGCTTCGCGTTGCTTCTGCGCTTGGATGATCAACTCAGGAAGAATCACCTTCACCTCATCCTTGGTTCTGAGAAGCTTTACCCATGTATAGCGCGAGTAGTCATCAACTACTACCAGCGAATATCGCCTTCCTCCAATGGTTTGCGGCGTTACTGGTCCAAACAGGTCCATATGTAACAGCTCAAGTACCTGACTGGTACTGGG
>JAPKLW010000050.1:630814-664024 GCA_026898455.1 Plectranthus barbatus | reverse complement strand
TCAACATTCTCCAGCAGTCTCCCGAAAAAGAACTCGGCCCAGTTCCCTTCCACTCCATCCACCAGCGCGCACATCACGGAGAATTTGCGCAGGCTCAACTCAGCATATGAGCCAACTTCGCACTGCAGCATCCTGACGACGATGTCGCACACCATCTGCCACCAGTCGTCCATCTCCGACTTCCGCATTCCAGTGCGAAAACTCGTCACCCCCTCCCTCTTCCACTGAGTCCACCGCCTCCTGAACTCCTCTACATCGTTGTGGAAGTAGGTGGCTATCTCCATTCCCTCGTTCCTCAATCCGAACAAGTCGGCGAGGTATTCGGCGCTGACAGTGATCATATGGCCGAAGACGGAAGTGGTGAAGGACTTCCTCCCGTCAGCAATCACGGCCCGTGCATAGAACTCCGCCACCATATGCGGATGGAAGGTCTCGGGCCTTGCCGTCAGATATTGTCGAAGGCCTTCCCGGTCGATCATCTCGATCAACTCCGCTCCAAAATTCTTGCGCGCCAGCTTCTCGTTCAGAATTTTTTCTTTCTGAACTTGCGCCGCCCTGATTTGCGCGTTTGAGAGTTGAGCCCTGGTCGCTGGTTTGTTCAACTGAACCAGGCGGGCGAATGGAAGAGTGTAGTCTACATCGTCCATCTGTGTGATGCCAGTGTAAGTCGGCATGTGGGCTTCTGCGACAGGTAAGTCTGGTGAACCAGACGAAGAAGATGTAGATGGTGGGTTGTCATCTGGTTGTCGGGAAGATGAAGCCATAATTTCAGAAGAAATCTTAAGGAAAGCTTGAGAGAGTAGGGTTTCTGAAATTGAATGATCGTAAAAGGTTTTTCCGTCGAAAAGGCATCGGGTATTTATACCCAAGTCCATGCAGGATCAGACGATCAAGATTGACGCTCAGCAAGCGGGGATCGACGGTCATCAGCAGGCCCGGTTTCCTGTGCGACGTGCGCGGTCGTGCTGATGTGGGCTACGTCGTGTAGCTGACGTGGCGCTCAGCGATTGGTGGCAACCAAACGTCGGACTGCGCAGACGCTGTGCGCATTAAATGTGGCATTAAATGCCGCATTAAATTCTGAGAGCTGTACACGCTACTTGGATTTGAACAATCCCGCCTTTTCTGAGACAGCTGGCAAGACTGGTCATCAGTAGCACATACCAGTTGCATACTTCCCCCTAACTGGTTGGCCTCTTCATCAGTTAGCAACTGATACCACTTGCTGATAGTACTTGCTGCTGGCAGACTTCCATCAGTTATCAGCTGGCAACTGGAAAGATGGAAAATTGAGCGCTTGGACTCAATTTTATTCCGCATAATCTTCTCTTCTCTAAGAATTGGGAGCTGGGACCCAATTTCGCTTCAACTGATGGCCTATGCTGGCAAGATTCCGCCAGTAGACACCACTTGATAGATAGAGATACCACTGAAATAAGAACAACTAAGAGCTTGGACTTAGTCGTAATCAGCGTCCTCCAGAAGATCAAGAACAGAATGAGAGCTGGGACTCATTCTTCCTCATCATTTGGGCTCACATCAATCTCCATAAGACCGAGTTTGATGCACAACTCCTTGAATCTTGCTTCTGGCAGTGGCTTGGTGAAGATGTCAGCCAGTTGATCTTCAGTTCTGATATAGTCCACGCTGACATCCTTCTTCTCGACATGATCACGAATGAAGTGATGTCGAATATCTATGTGCTTGGTTCTGGAGTGATGAACCGGATTCTTCGTGATGCACATAGCACTGTTGTTGTCGCAATAGATTGGAACACAGCCAGTGTCCACTTCATAATCCTCCAGTTGTTGCTTGATCCAAATTATTTGAGCACAGCAACTGGCAGCGGCAACATATTCAGCCTCAGTGGTAGATGTAGCAACTGAGTGCTGCTTCTTGCTAAACCAACTGATTAGCTTGTGTCCTAGAAACTGACACGTACCACTGGTACTCTTTCGATCAATACGGCATCCAGCGAAATCGGAATCAGAATATCCAATGAGTGTAAGCTCATCATTCCTGGGATACCATATTCCGAGAGATTCAGTCCCCTTCAGATATTTCACTATCCTCTTGGCAGCTTCCATGTGTGACTTCTTCGGATTTGCTTGAAATCTGGCACACACTCCGACTGAATAAGAAATGTCGGGTCTGCTGGCTGTGAGATAGAGAAGTGATCCAATGATTCCTCGGTAAATGGTAGGATCAACTGATTCACCTTGCTCATCAAGAAATATTTGACAGCTGGTGCTCATAGGTATTCTGAGGGACTTAGTTTTCTCTGGGCAATATTTCTGGATTAAGTCCTTCGTATACTTCCGCTGGCTGATAAAAATTCCATCAGCTGACTGCTGTACCTGGAGTCCGAGAAAGTATGTTAACTTGCCCATCATACTCATCTGAAATGATGTCTGCATCAGTTGAGAAAACTTCTCGCAGAGAGTTATATTCCTTGATCCGAATATGATGTCATCAACATAGATCTGCACCATTAGCATGTCACCACCATCCTTGAGAAGAAAGAGAGTCCTATCAATCTTCCCTTTCCGAAATCCATTGCTGGTGAGGAATTGTGACAGCGTTTCGTACCAAGCCCTGGGCGCCTGTTTCAATCCATACAGGGCCTTTCTCAGCTTGTACACCTTGGTGCCAACTTCAAAGCCTGGAGGTTGCTCGACATATACCTCCTCTTTTAGCTCGCCATTCAAGAAGGCGCTCTTTACATCCATCTGGAATACTGTGAAGCCGTGATACGCTGCATACGCAAGGAACAGCCGTATCGCCTCCATTCTGGCAACTGGTGCGAAGGTCTCATCGAAATCGATCCCTTCACACTGCCTGTAACCTTTGGCGACTAATCGAGCTTTGTTTCTGACCACGGTGCCATTCTCATCTCGCTTGTTCTTGAAAACCCACTTGGTGCCAATCACTGACTGATGTGATGGTCTCTCCACCAAGTCCCAAACATTATTGCGAGTGAATTCAGCAAGCTCCTCTTGCATGGCATTGATCCAATCGGCAGATTCGAGCGCCACTCCTATGGAAGTGGGTTCCATTTGAGAGATAAAACAACTCAGGAGCGCACTGTCGTGTCGAGTCTGGACAGAACCTTCCGGATCACCGAGAATAGCATCAATTGGGTGATCCCTCAGCCATTTGGGAGGACCAGCGACTGCTGGTGCCGGCTGTGAACTAGGTTCATCTGTCCTGACGACTGGTGCTTCCACATTTCCACCAGTCGGAGCTGGAAGAATAACTGGCGGTTGAACATCACCAGATGGAACTGGAACTTCAACTGCTGGTTGATTTTCACCAGTTGGAACTTCTTCATCAGCTTCTCCGTCTGACTGGCTTCCTGAACCTTCACCAACGTTGTCAGCATCAGCTGGTACATCCACTCCAGCTGGTCCATCGTTGTCTTCTGGCTCAAAGATTCCAGTCGGAATTCCCCCTTGATTTTTGATAGATCCACTCAGGGAGATTGAGTGTAAGGTCTCAGCAAGGTCATTTGCATCACCGACCCTCTCAGGTTGCTGATGGGCACCTGAGGGAACTGGTTGTGAAGATGATCCATTCATAGGTCTAGTCGAACCAGTTGGTTGAGCATCGGAAGAATTCCTGCCCAACTGGTTGCTGACATCCTCGACCTCAGGAACATCTTCAGCCAGTTGGCGTAAGGTCCTGCGCACTAAAGTAGCTTCATCAAAAACAACATTGCATGTTATTTCCACAAGCTGGGTAGTCTTGTTAAATACTCTATAGCCCTTGTGAGAGGGATGTCCATATCCGACAAACACACCCTCATCAGCCTTAGGCGAGAAAGCATTTAACTTCGACTTCCCATTATTATGGATATAACATGGTGAACCGAATGCACGAAGATGAGCTATAGAAGGCTTACGACCAAAGTACACTTCGTAGGGAGTTTTCTGGAGTCTGTCGTTGATCCCGCTTCTATTCTGAGTGTAGCAGGCAGTCATCAACGCTTCTCCCCAGAAACTCTGTCCCAAGCCGGACTCAGCCAGCATGGACCGGACTGCTTCTTTCAGCGTCCTGTTCCTACGTTCTGCCAGTCCATTTTGCTGCGGTTGCCTTGGAGTAGATCTCTCATGTTTGATCCCGGCCTCCGCGCAAAAATCCATCAGCGGACCGTTGCAGAATTCAATCCCATTGTCCGAACGAATTCGCTTCACTACTGCTTCGCGTTGCTTCTGCGCTTGGATGATCAACTCAGGAAGAATCACCTTCACCTCATCCTTGGTTCTGAGAAGCTTTACCCATGTATAGCGCGAGTAGTCATCAACTACTACCAGCGAATATCGCCTTCCTCCAATGGTTTGCGGCGTTACTGGTCCAAACAGGTCCATATGTAACAGCTCAAGTACCTGACTGGTACTGGGACAAACAGGTGACTGGCTCTTGAAGGACTTCTTGGTTTGCTTGCCTTGCTGGCATGCCTTGCAAATTCCTTCCTTCTTGAACCCGCCCTTGGGAAGACCATCTACAAGATCATGCTTGGTTAGGTAATTAATAGTTTTGAAGTTTAGATGACTTAACCTTTTGTGCCACAGCCAGTTAGTTTCCATGGAACTGGTGGCTACAAAGCATGTATCAGTCTTCCCACTCTGCCAGTCAACGACATAAAGGCCTCCTTTCCTGACACCTTTCAGCTTGGTCTCACCAGAATCTTCATTCTTGATCTGGCACCCAGACTTGTCAAACACAATGGTATAACCATTGTCGCACAGCTGACTGATGCTCAGGAGGTTGTGCTTCAGATTGGTAACAAGGGATACGTTGACAATACGCACATCATCTTTCTCTATGCATCCCTTGCTGATAACTCGGCCCTTGGAGTTATCACCAAAGATAACTGGAGGTCCTCTGACCTTGGTGAGCTCTGAAAACAGGAACTCCTCACCAGTCATATGAGCGGAGCAACCACTATCAATGATCCACTCGCTCGACCTCTGAAGCTGACTTGCATGACCTAGTTCCTGCAAGAAAAATAGAATCATTTAGGTCCCCGATCATCAGCGGGTCCTGCAGGGTTAGATCTCTGGATCATTCCTTTCGGAATCCAGACTTGTGTGATCTTCAGCTTGGTGTTACCCTTGCTGACATCACCTGTGGCCTTTCCCTTCCTTCTAAAATAATGCATGGTTTGGTTTTTGGAAGGTGTGACTGAGTGTGCAGATCCTCTGGAGGTATTCTTACTCCAAGAGTGTCGGAAATTTCTTTCCGACTGATCGTGTTGCCTTGGTGGTCTCTGAAATTGAGGTCCACGATGATTAGCCTTCCCAGCCCTTGAGAAAAGGTTTTGATTGGGCTCAGGCCTCCGATAGGTATTCCTCCTATCGGGAAATATCCTCCTCTCAGTATTCCGCTGAGATTTGGATCCCTTGTAAGTATGCTGGCAACTGGCATACTTGTAAGGTTGTGCGTGGAATCTCTGAACAGCTGGTGCTGGCTGTCGGATTCCACTGGCAGCTGACGCTGACTTCCTTGCCTTTGAATAATTCGGCTTAGTCTGCGTCCTGGGGTGTGCTGGCGTCCTGTCAGCAGAGGATCTTGCCAGTTGAGGATTTTGTCTTGATGACTCACCTATGTATCTGGACTTATGGTTCCTGTGCTGATCAGCCACACGGGACTGACTGGCATAACCATCTGGTGCTGATGCATTTGCCAGTTGGCCCTTACCCTTACCAGTACTGATTTGTTCGGGCTGATTTATGCTCAAATCTTTTGTAAATCCCAACCCGGACTTATCAGAAGGCTTTCTCCAATGACTTAGAGCTGCCTCCAAGTCTTTCGAGCCTTTATTTAGAAAATTGATTTTGTTTTCTTGCTCCAGAACGAGATTGTGAAAGTTATCTCGTTCAGTTTTTGCAATTTGGAAATCTTGGAGCAATTCAGAATGAGCCTTTTTCAAACTTGCTAGCTCTTCGCTGATGGACCTCGATTTTTCAATCTCACTGGTCAAAACAGTAATTTGACCTTTCAGCGAAGCATTTTCACCAGCCAAAACATTTTTTATTTCATAAAATTTTAAAAATTCATGTTGAAGAACATCTAAAGTGACATCTTCTGAGTTGGAGCAATGCGACTCAGAATCGTCTATGATTTGTACTGGCATGATATGCAACTGAGGAACTGATTGTACCTCATTGTCAGCAGCAAGTGCCAGTTGTTCCTCATCTTCAGCATCTTCTTCAGCTGGCTCTTCTTCGAGAGCTGCCATAAACGCCAGGAGAGCTTCTTCTTCTGACTCTCCATCTGACTCAAACTCCCCATCATCATGATCGGGTATGTCAGGCACCTCCGTCCTGGTCAGCATGGCTTTGGCAATAGCCTTGGAAGCACGCTCTTCAAAGAGCTTCTTCAGCCTTTCCCTCTCAGTTTTGTCCACCTGTGGACATTCAAACTTTAAGTGATCAGGGGATTGGCACTGAAAACAGGCACGAGGAGCTCTCTTGACAAATTTTCCGTCAGATGAGCTAGAAGAAACTCCCTGTTTTGACTTGGCTTTTTCCAGAAGGATAGCCAGTCTTTTCATCTGTTGCTCTAGTTCAGCGATAGAGCTCTCGCCGCCTTTGGAATGAGATCCTGATGCGGACTGGATCTCCTTCGGCTGGTTGTGCTGTGCAGCGGGTCTCTCAGCATGGAAGGGCTTCTTGTGCTTCCAATTGAAGTCCTTTTTGACGAAGTACGCCTCGTCCTGAGCTTTAACGCTGGGGGATCCAACATTCCTGATGGCCTCGTTCTTATTCACCATCTGGATGTCCCACTCGTGTGCCTGCAACTGAGCAAACAACTCCTTGGGAGTCATCTTGGACAGGTCCTTTTCCTTCAGAGCTGTCGTCTTCACGAACCAATCTTCTTTAGGCATCTTGGACAGGATCTTCGAGTTAAGATCATCATTGTCGTACTCTCTGCCCAGAGACTTCAGCTCGCTGACAATGGCGTTGAATCTCGCCTCCATCTCCTTGATGGTTTCTCCAGTCAGCATCTGGAAGGACTCATATTTGTCCACTGCAACCTGCAATTTGTTGCGTTTCATTTGGTCAGTTTCTTGACATAAACTATCAAGATAATCCCATACTCCCTTCGCATTATCAAACTGGAGGGCTTCCTCCATCAGCGACTCTGGAAGAGAAGCCAGGATTAACTCGTGAGCAATGGAATCCAACTGATTCCGCTTCCTATCCTCAGAAGTCCATTCGTCTTGGGGCTTTGGGATCACAGCAGCTGGACGATCTCCTAGCTGGTGCTGAATCTTGGTTATCTCAATCGGCCCTGTCTCCAGCACATCTTTCATCTCTGGATGGATGCTCTTAAGAGAGATGAGCGACCTCTTCCGCCATATATCATACTTCACAGATTTGTAGTCGAGTAGCTTCGGATTATTCATCTTGATGTACCTGAGCTAATCAAACAGACAAACAAAAAGAGAGCGCAAGGAAACGCGGATCACGGTCCTAAGCGACTCAGATACGAACGGTCTGTAAGAACCTGGCTCTGATACCACTTGTTGGTCCCGGTTTATCAGAGTGTATAACGTTACGCAGCGGAAATATTGAACTTATAAGTCTAACTTGCACTCTGTCCTGCTGGTTGCTCAGCTGACTGGCTGACTGGCTGGTCAGCTGATAGCTCAACACTTAGAATATTTTGAGCCTAGTTTGCACAGTTATCAGTTTTCAGATATGCACCAGCACTTGAGTGCTGGGTTTCAAATAGAAATTTAAATACTGAAAGCAGATAAAGGCAAAGGATTTTTATAGTGGTTCGATCAACTGATCTACGTCCACTCTCCAGTCGACTCACTGGAAATTCACTATAAGAGTAATCCGGTACAAAGTTCCTACGATCTATCTCCAGCTGGTAAATGCCCCGTCTACCAGTCCACTGGATCAACCGCTCCCGATCCTTGTCCTTCTTCAACTCTTGTCAGATGGATGGAGTGCGAGCACGTCACTTCAACCTCCTCCTCTGACTGGTTGGGTGTTGAGTTCTCCCAAGAACGTAAATCCTCTACGGCAAACTGCCCGTAATAACTCAAGAGCTGGCTGGCTCTAGAGCTGCTATGTTCTTCCTCAGAAAGAGAAAGAACACCAAGTGAGGTCTAAACTTACAAGTAGGAAGCTTGAAGTCTCGTGTTTGAAAGATATCAACACACGGAAAAGCTTTAAAGAAAGCCTCGAAAGATGCTTGCTTGCTTGCAATGAATGTTCGTTCTTTCGGTAGTTGGAGAGTATTGAATGTTCAGGATGCAAGCGTGTAAACCAGTGTGCAAGCGTGGAAGCCTCTTAAATGTTGGTAGCTCCGACCTATTTATAGACGCAGGATCCCATTCAAATTTCTAGCCGTTTGGACACATCCGGAATGGGTCTCTGTCCTCGGATGTACTTCAGACGGCGGCAGGTAGGAATTTCAGGAAAACGCCATACCTGTGTCTGCTTTTTCTGACACAGACCTCTTTGTGTCAGAACGGCATTATTTCGTCAGTACGAGGAATCGCAACTGGTGTCTTGAACTGATAGACTTTAAGGTATCCTCCCTTAAAGTCATACTTTGTCAGTATATTCCTCAGACGAATCTTCTTTTTGTCTCTAAGACTCTGGGAGAGCGAATCTTGAATTCTGCTGGTAACATCCGACTGGTAGAACATACTGGTGATCTTGTGCTGGCAGTCTCTGCTGGTGACTTAGCGCTTGCACAATCTTAGTCTACCAATTTGTCTGATGTTAACCCTTTCTTGGAATCTCCCATGACTGGTGGCTTCCCCGCTGGTGAATAGTGTCAGCCAGAACACATATTCTGCTGGTAGGATTTGTCAGCCTCCTGCTGGTGAAATCCTTCCAACTGGTGAACAGTAGCCAGTCATTAGCTCTTGACTCCACGCTGATGAACAGTGTCAGCATGGGTCTGTCAGTCGTCTGCTGGTGAAATCCTTCACCAGGTAAGAGATTCTCATGCTGATGAACAGTGTCAGCATGAGTCTTGATCAGCTACGACTTACAACTCAAAAGACCTAAACAGGACTTTACATTTGAGACTAGAGCTATTCTAGAGACAAACTGACGCTGGTTGGACTTAGGATTTGATCCACCAAAGCACTTAAACACCAAATCAAAGATCTAAGCTATCAACTGGGGAAGGGAAACTTTGATAATTTTCCCAACATAGATCACATATCATACGAGGACAATTAAGACAAACAAAAATTCCTCGTGGCCCCAAAAATAGAAAAATAAATTCTATCTATTACAATTTGAATTTGAATTTAATTTGGATAATGCCAAATCTTTTCAAATCCTCCAGGGCCTCCAAACCTTGATCCACCTAATCTTTTGGCATTTAGGCCTTTGTGATCTGATATTTGCCCTAACCCTTATGCAAACCCTAGGGTTTACACAGGATTGCACAAACCACCAAAACACGAGCCACCGCGACGGGACAGCACCAGCCGACGACGACCACCGCCGCCGCCAGCCGCCCGCCGCCCGCTGCTGCCGGACCCAGCCGCCCACTTGTGCCGCCGCGCACGCGCAGGCCTGCACGCCTCGGCCGCGGCGCGTGCCGCCGTCCGCCGTCGTCCTCGTCGGCCCTCCTCGGCTCCGTCGTCGTTCTTCGTCCTCGACCCGTCCAATTACATAATTTGAAAAAATTACCGAAAATCTATTCTATTACAATTTTTCAAATCTACACTAATCACGGATTTTCTCGTGGTTTTACAAAAATAATTCAGCCCTACACGGATAAACCACCGCGGGTTGAATCACACGGGTTTCCACGAGGAACAAAAACCATCCACAACAATAAATTCATACATACATGCATATCGAATTTAATTATACACAAAAGAGCCATAAATCAAGAACCTGGCTTTGATACCAATTGTAGGGTTTTCCCGTGAACCGAATCACCAAAACCAAACTGAACCGGTTCGATTTATGGATTTTATGCATAATTAAATACAAGATAAATCCTAGCATGCTCCTATGAATTTAATTCCGTCGAGTCTGAACCGATCTTTTGCGTTTGAATTTCCAACTTCAATTCAACCACGCAATCCGATTTTATCTACGGAATCAGAAATTAGAAATCTAATTTCTTAGAATAAAAATCGAAAAATCAAATAGGGAAGAAAGAAATCTGTTGTTCTCCAGATTAGATCTTCAGATCTGTATCTCGGTGCTGTTCAGATCTACTACTGGTGAGGACTCCGTAGATCTGTGGTTTGAGCAGGACCAGAATCGAAATTCTCCTCCCTTTTAAAACAGGATCGGCGCCCCTCTCTCTCTCTCCTAGGTTTAGTGTGTTTCAACTGTGTTACAACTTATGAGAGAGAGCTATCTATTTATAGACCTAGGGTTGTAAACCCTAATGGGCTCCTGGGCTCAATTCAGCACACTTTCCTTGGGCCAGACCTGGGACCTAATGCAAATAATAAAGTGGGCCTATAAATTAATTAATTCCCATGTCCACAACCCAGGACACAATTAATTAATTAATATTAATTCTTTTTCACCACAGAATTAATACTGACCTACCCCTTTATTACCACGTTATGAGAACGGGCTGCATTAATTGAGAATCCCCATATTTAAGGTTACCGGACATCCATTAATTAATTGGTGCCTCTGACAAGCTCTAACTACAATTAATTAATATCTTATTATTCGTGAGTAGTACCACTCAAACCTTATCACTCGTGCCTGAACTTAATGAGCCTGCAGGACTTTGACACGATGAATGTTATTGAGATCCTCAGGGAATGTCCCCATCTTATTACTCAGATATGGTTACCTAAACCCAGTCTCAGGCGGTACTACACGAACTGCTTGTTACCCAAGATGCGGATATACGAGCACGCTACTTAGGCTCTCCACCATGGAAAGTCAAAGCAACAGTAAACTCGTGCAAACCCCTGAACCTTCGTTAGGGTTAGGACTCAATCAATATATCGAGATCTTGTATTCGCTGATGTCAGACAAACGAATACATCTCACTGCGGTCCCTCAATATGCCACCTCTGCGTACCAGCATGTCAAGTAACCAAGACAGACTACATATTCCGACAATGTTGCAACCATCCGGACAACGGAGACGTATCCTCATACGCTGTCTCGGCTGTGATCAGGTTTATGTCTCACTAGGTCAAGTGATCATACTGTCTTCTGCGATCTACAACACGCCGTATGATCATCCCTATCGATGAGACAAGAGGATACCATTGTTCATACATGTAAGATTGTTAACAGATAGGAGAAATAAATCGTTGTATACTCATTATAATAAATGCTTTTAGTATACAAAACCCATCAAGTTTGTGGTGTAAGCACTAAAAGAAAATTGTAGAACGACAACGGTTAAAAACCGTTGTCGTAGCTATAGTCGGAGTGTAGACGTAGGTTGTGTTGTCGTAGATACCCCCCCTACGACAACAGTTTTTAACCATTGTCGTAGCTACTTACCACAACAGTTTAAAACTATTGTCGTAGTCAATAACAATCATTGTCGTAGCTATACGTTGTTTAATAAATTACCCCTACGACAACGATTTTTTGAAAGTGGTTGTTGTTATTAACATTTTTGACAACGCTTTTGCACATTCTAAACGACAACGCCTTTACATTAGTCGTTGTCGTAGATTAACAAATTAAAAATTAATATAAAACCTGTTTGTAAACTATTACGTAAACAAAATAATACACAATTGAAATCACAAAATCCACTAAAATATAATTAAAAATTTCATTAGCAATCACAAGTCATCAATAATATTCCAAAGTATTTGACAATCAATATCTCAAAATACAAAATATCTCAAACTACAAAGTAAATATCTATCTATCAATATCCGAAAATACAAAGTAGACACATGTCCATCATACATATTCTTACACAGCCGGCCCATTCCTTGCGTACATCATCAATTTTCCCAACAGAATAACTCATTTGAACTGTTAAACAAAAAAAAAATGTTTACATCGTTAGATGCATAATGATAAATAGACTCAACTAATCAGAACAATGACCAAGAGACGCGCTTCACAGAAACAAATAATGTTCTGCCCAAAAATACTTCATATATCAATCAAGAGTGATGAATATGTAAGTCCTACATCCAGAACATTCAACGGCTAATTCAATCGAGCCCTGACAACTTAAACCATGAATGCTCATAAAAAAGAAGATCACAACCAAAGCCATAACACTTCTAACTTTTGCAACACATCTTCAAGATTTCAAGTGCAAATATATAAAAGGGACGAGAGTACTTATAAAGAAAAGAATCCAAATCATTCTTCACTATAATATAAAGAATATTACAAAAGAAATGAAAATTAATCATATAGCTGTTCATATAAGTACATACTCATAAATCGCAAAAGGATGACCATAAAAGAATTAAATTCTAACCTCAATTCAAGTACAAGAACCCCTAATGAATGGCCGCGAGCATTAAAAATTACAAGAAAAAGAAATAAATCATAACAAAATAACAAAAATAAATCATAAAACAAAATAACAAAATGTGACATGAAAAAGCAACTTGGATAAAAAATAAATCATAAAAAAAATAACAAAAATAACTCATGGAATAACATATAACAGCAACTTGGGTGACAGACCTTGAAAAAGTACAAGACCTTCAACAAACTTAACATGAAAATTCTCATTACTATCTCCTACTTCTCTGACCTAGATAACACTCAATACATAAGGACCATCATTTCTCACTGAGAGGACAACAACAGGCATACTAGAATCAGATGGAACTAAGGTCTCTAAAGATACTGAAATTTAGTCTGTATCAAAAGTGGAATTCAGCCTCAATTCTGCCTTAAGAGGTATTACAGCAGTTTCAATCTCATTCCCTGAAGATCTCACCAACTGCAGACAGAAAGCACCAACAACTTTTCCCTCAAAATGATCCAAAATATCTAATTCCACAACGGACGTAGTTCTTGGAGAAGAGACTTCCCAATTTTTATGTGGCTTCATGAAGGATTTCCCAGTTCTTTCCTGGAGCCTCACATACAATAAAAGCAACTCTGATTTTATTCAAGTCCATCAAGTTCTATACTATTATTGTAATATAATTTATTTTTTATTCAAGGCCAATGACTCTTTAGACTGTACACAACATAATCAAATTGCATATTGGAAAATATAATGTTCGTGGGTGGGGCAATACGATGAAGTAATGAAACAAAACAACAAAGTGTTAGCCTGCTTCCTACTACCCAAAATTGCATCATATCCAAGAAAACAATAAAATTAGTTCCTGTTACCGGCAACAGTACCGACCTGAGGGCGAGTGGCGGAAAACTCGTGTTGTTGCGGACGCAGCAGCGCAGGACCGATGGGGAACCAGGCGGCGGTGGCAACTTTTCGGAGGCCGAGTGGCGGTGGTGGTTTCGAACTATCGCAGGGGGTGTGGATGTAGCCGTGCAGGAGCGATGGCTGACCCGGCGGTGGTGGCAGTTGTACGAAGCGGCAGGGGCGATGGCGGTGGTGGCAGACGTGCAAGGCGGCAGGGGAGATGGCGGCGATGGAGGAGGGGCGATGGCGGAGGGGAGAATCTGCTGGGCGCAAATTTTTAATTTGGGAGAAACGGGAAGGCAAAATTTTCAATTTAGGAATTTTAGTTTTTTTTTTTAATTATTAATTAAGAAGGGAATTTAGGTTTTTTAAAATTAGATTAAATAAGAATTAAAGTTAAAATATATAACAATTATAATAACAACACTTAACTTTATTTGTTGTCTTTTGTGTAATTAAGAACACTTAAATAACAACGATTACTTTTATCCGTTGTCTTTATGTATTTTTATACACTAATGGACAACACTTTATGCTTAAATCACTGTATGACAACGGTTTCAAGCCAAAATCGTTGCCTTTTTACCGTTGTCTTTCTGATTTTTTCTTGTAGTGAAGACATGGCTCCTCCGAACACGAGGATAGACACATTCCTAGTCCACTCTCGTCAGCTGTTGCTGAATCCCGCAATGAGTGATGCGTCGTTGGGGTCAGTATTTGCGTGGCTTGCCCACTATTAGCAGCGTCGGCTCAAGGTAACTTGCTGCATTCACTCTTCTTTGATCCATTTTTGCTTTATAACACTTTGATTGTTGCTTGTTTTGTAGAAACTCCATGAAGTTCGATACGATCCACATGGAGCTTGTCGCTTTTTACAATAAGTGCACCGATGAGATCTATCAACTCCGGAAGGAGTGCAAGGATGGGAGGAAGCGGGTCGAAGAGCTTATGGAGAAGCTCGAGGACACCGAGGAGAAGGCGGCTTCCCTGGCCGTCAAGGTCGACAGCACTGATAGCGCATTTCGCAACGCGCTATAGCTGCAAGTGTACAGACCACTGCAGAGGGCAAGTAATAATTTTATCGAACTCAAGGACTGCAGGCTCGAAGTATAATCAAGCACTATAGCATAGACACCGTACTACTATCTAGGCGAATTAGAAAATGAGGTTGGTTTATTTATAACTATCAATGATTTAAAAGCAAAGTAAAGTAAATGACTAATTTAGCTGGTTTTAGAAAACTTATGAGAAAACAGGATTCCAGGGCAATCCAGTTTGAATAATTATCAAACAACTCTTTATGCAATTCAATCCCAATTTAATTCCCTAAGATGTGAGTTAATCGCAAATGTGTTATCAGGTGATCGTCTCGGATTCTAAACCATAACATGGAAATAAAAGATCAAGTGATTCCTCTCGGACATACAAAAGACTTTTACTCTTGATTAAAAACCTTTGATTTCAAAACCCTACAAAAGTTCAATTTCCTCTCGGACAATTGTTCTAATAAATCTGATTTATTTGCGTCTTAGTTGATAACCTAGACCTCTCGGTTAAAAAACTACCAATTCAAATCACAATCAATGGCCAGTATCTCGCAATTAATGAAAATCCCTAAGAAATCAGAACATCAATGGAACAGGAACATTAAATCACATAAATTGTTGAATGAATATTTACAAAGTTTCAAACCCTAGAATCCATGAATAAACTTAGCCAATCATGCTAAGTTTTAGAAAAACAAAAGGATAAAGAGTCACAAGAACAGAAATCATGGAAATTAAAAACTCGTGGTGTCTTCAATCTTCAATTCCTGAAGTGCTCTTCAAGTTCCCCTCAATTTTGCTGTGAATTCTAAGCTCTCTAATTTCAGAAATTGGAAAAAGGAACCTTATTTAGGTTCAGGGACGTCCTATTTATAGTTGGGGCTTTTCAAATCTCCAAAAGATATAGTTTTGGGCTTCAAATTTGTCAGAATACGTCAAATCGTGACAAAATCGGCGGTTTGGATTACCCGATCGGCGACCGCCGGTCATGCATGTGGGTCGCCGATCTTGTGTCGAGAGCTGGTGTGAAAATCCGTAGAATCGGCGACCCATCTACATACCCGGCGGTCGCCGGTTGTCATTTGGGTCGCCGGACATGTGCCTTGAGAATGGCTGGAAAAATCATAATCGGCGACCCATCTACATGACCAGCGATCGCCGGTTGTGTTATTTGGGTCGCCGATTCCATCTCGAACGTGATTTCGGCGAACTCTTCAGTATTTTCTGACTTTTCCTCTTCCCAGTGCAAGCTAGCACTGAGTAGCTCCCATGAAACTTGGTTAAATCTCGTAAACAATTCAATTGTGCATGAAATCTGCGTAAACAACCACAAACCAGGCCAAACATAATATTTCCTAAAAGAATATGAATAATGTATGAAAACACCATGTAATAATCCAATCTAAGGTCAAAAGTGAGCAAATCCACATCAGTAAAATGCACAAAGTGAGTGTTTATCAACCCCCCAAACTTAAACTATTGTTCGTCCTCGAACAATGAGGAAAACAATTAAAAGAAAAAAGATAAACACGAGGGGTGCATTAATTGATCATTAGCTGTTTCAGACACAAAATGGGGTTGTGATTCCCACACCAATCACTGCGTCATTTATCAGTTTAGTGCAAGCGAACAATTTCAATCCTGGCCTCTAAAAGTCCGCTTCTCACAAGATAGTGTATCACTCGTAATTCGCTCAATATGTAAGAAAGGTCAGTATATACTCTCAAATTGTCAACTGCACATCTTTTTCTACCTTAAGCTTGCTCATCGTCTAAACTCTCCATTGACTATGGGAGTGCTAGGACAAAGATAAAAAAGGTCTTTATATTAGGTTCTAATGTGGGCACATTGGTGAAGGGTATGGAAAATTTAGCTAAAAGTGACTAAATTAATACAACATTATAACTCCATTCACTCCCGACTTTTCCCATCACATACCACCTGTAGGAACCAACTGACTCTAACAAGAACTTATAGTAATAACTGAAACAGACGCATCCCATCAACAGTGATTCGATAGGATTCGGACTCAACAATGAAATTATTATAACTACTCTTGTGCATTCCATACATTAAACAAGTATGCACACTCTACAAAATTAACACAAATACTTTGCACATCCAGTGCATAATTCGACTTTTTTTTTATTGTCCACTAAAGACTTCTTTCGGACATAACTATTAATGACTAATAACAATAACACTGATGCACTTATCGTGCATTACACCTACGCTAAAAGAATTATTGCCCATCAAAAGTGTTTGGACTACTTACATTTACAGACTCTATTTTTTTCACCACCTAACACTGTTGGATACCTTACAAATCCATCCACACCTCCTATCATCCGGGTTAAGAAAGAAAAGGTTTTCAGGCTCAACTGGGCTAACAAAGGAGTATGTATTGGGTTAGTGTTTGGGTTCATTGTGGCTTCTGAAAAGATGGCCTAAGATCATTTCTAAGTCCTTGGCACTCTCCTACGCTATTTTTTAGCAAGAAACCAGAGCAAGTTCTAGAGATCAAGTGCACAGCGACATACCCTCAATGAAACAAAAATATAGGCTCAATTCTCACAGGCTATTAGCGTATTTAAGAGGCCAAAATCAATTTCGTCAATTCACACCTCACCAATTTATTTACAGCAATCAATGTAAGTTTCATGAGAAAGAAAACGTTGTCATCATAAACTTGATCAATAATGCATAGATAACACCCTATCAATTCATTCCCTTCCACTTATTCAGGTTCCCAATTACAGACCCAACAGAAAATAGAAACGAAATGAATACGAGTTGACAGGTCCTAATTAACTCTACTAAAACAAATATTAGCACGAATAACAAAAGTAATAAAAGTGGTTCACGATGCAATGTATCAAATGAGTATCAAATTCAGTACATCAGTATCAAAAAGGTGGAGCAGATAAAAGATAGAAAAGGTAAGAAGCACACATCGACCGATCACATCCACCTCCCCCAAACTTATTCTACACGAAGGAAAGAATAAGTTGGGGGAAAAAGATCACGGAGATGTGTGGGAAAAACCTCTGTGAACCCTCACTGCGGCGAGGGCCAGTACTGTGGGAACCTGGCCATGAACTGCCTCATCTGCTCCTTGTGCGCCTGCTGCTGCTCCTAACGCGCCCGCTCCAGGGTGAAATGCCGGTCCTACGCCGTCCAATCCTGGCGCTGCTCGGCGTTGAAAGATCTCCGCTCGGTGGCCTGGGTTTGCTGTGCCGCTGCAATGGCCTGGAGCTGGGCATTCCAGTCGCCCCACTGCTGCTCCAGATGGCTGAGCCTCTGCTCGAACGCCACACGCTGCGTTTGACGCTCGTAGTAAATGGGCTGCTCCTCGTGCGGCTGTCGGGATGAGCCTCCCCTCTCCTGGTGGCGAGGCTGCTCCTCATGATGCTCCTCGTGTGTCTCCTCGTGAGCCTCCTCGTGAGTCTCCTCGTGAGTGCTAGCCCCAGCATCCTCAAAACGGGGCTCCTCGAACTCGGGGTTCGGGTTCTGCCGGCTGGCTTCCTCATCGGCATGGACGGCCTCCAAATGAGCTAGAGTGTCTAGCTTCCAGTTACTTTTGTACTGCCGAAGCCCTACATTAGTGAGCTCGGGGTTCGGCAGAGGGAAGAAAGGATGGCTGCGCTGAATGAAGAGGTAGGGCAGGTGCACCGAATGAATAAACCGGAGATGCACCAGCTTCTCAAGTGTGAGCCTAGTCAGTGGCTCGGCCTGCACCTCAGATACATCGACCCCCAGCGCATACAGCAGTGTAGTCCATAAGCCTCCAATGCAAATGGCTCCCTTCTGGGCTCCCGAGACCCCGTTAGACTGCATCAAAAACAGTTGAGCAAAGTTAATGTGTTCCTGGTTGAGCATGCAGTAGATGACCATTAGCTCCGCGTCTCTCAGGGAGCTATTTTCCTTCTTGGAGAACAGAGTGTGGGCCAGAATTACACGGACCATCCGGATGACTGGGTTCCGGATCATGGAAGCCTTGCAATGCCCCGACGCCCAATCTGGGCTCCCGTCGGCACAGATGTGGGGCCAGAAGGTCTTGTTGTCGAAACCTCTCGGTTTGGTGTAGTCGCCAAGGTTAACAACACCAAACGCCCTGTTGATCTCCTTGGTCGTGATCTTTCTATCTTTATTTCCGGCGCGGAAGGTGGCTCCGGTGGGTGAAGTCCTCCCTTTGGTGGTGATCTCAAGAGTGGACAAGATCTCCAGGGTGAACCTCTTGTATGTCGGAGCTTCAAGTTCCAGCAGGGGCGCCCAGCCAATGTTGGAGAAGAGCTGCTTGACGTTGTCATATAATCCCATGGACGTTAGTGCCGCAGTGTCGGCATAGCAAGTACCTTCCACCCCACGCTCGGCCAGAGTTTTAAATCTGGCCAGCACACTCACATCTCGGAGCCCTGCAATCCCATATGCTTCGGGATGAAGGTGGCGACGGGGTGCCATTGATCCTACAAATAAAATTATGCATCAAACACCAAAACAAGGAAAACATATAAACCACAAGAACCAAATATAACTAAGCAATACTATCCTAGATAAACAATGATAAAACCATGGATCCTAAGTTCAACTAATGGGTTAAAACACACCATGCATCATCTCAATTTTCAAAAGCAACGTCAATTCCATAAAATTGCCACTCTACACCTTATTTCAAAATGCCTTCACGAATACATGTCAATCAAATCCCCCAAACTAAGAGTAATATGCAATTAATCAAAAACCAACATGAATTTAAACTTGCATTCACCTCAAAAGAACAATTCAACTCAACAAAAACGTCCTCCCCATAGGTCAAATAAGCAATTCAAGTGAAATTCACAATTACTATAAAGCAAGATGCAATGTAGGTAGGGAAACATGAACACAACTATAAACTATCCTAAGGATCGAAATTAAACATGAGAAAAGATGAGAGAATACCTGGAAATCGAAGCAAAATTGAAGAACAATTGAAAAACATAGGAATTGGGGGTTGATGGATTTCCGAGCGAATTGGAGCAAACCACTCGGATAGAAATCTTCACAATGTCATGGGAGAGTGTTGTGCAAGAGGAATTTGAGAGATAATCAAAGATGAGTGAGAATTGGAAGAGAGAAGATTCGTGGGTGTTGTGTTTTTGAATGAGAATGTGGGAGGGAATGAGAGAACTCGTCGGTTCGTGCAGATTTTATTGCAAAATCGGCGATCAAAGACGCGATCGGCGATCGCCGATCGTGTAAGTGGGTCGTCAATCATGTCCCGTAACAAATGCGTGAAAATTGCAATTTCGGCGACCTGTTTACATAATCGGCGATCGCCCAAAATGTAAATAGGTCGTCGAGTATGTTCCGAACCGGCGATCGCCGATTCTGATTTCTGGTCGCCGGTTATGTCACGTACCTCCTGGATTTTTGACGGGGAACTCGGCGACCCGTGTTTCCCGATCGGCGATCGCCGATCGTGTAAATAGGTCGCCGATTCCGTTACGAAACTCAGCAAACTTTTGTTTTGAACCTGTTTCCTGCACCCAATGAACTCAATACCCAAACGTGAACGTAACTATGGAAAATGGCAAAATCGACTCAAATCAAAGGCAAAATGAGCACAATAAAACACCTGAGGACCTCAAAATGACCAGAAAACAAGTTGGGTTGCCTCCCAACAAGCGCTTTATTTAATGTCTGTAGCTAGACAACTCAATGTTGGACTACGGATCAGATAAATAAAGCTCAAACACAGCAAAAACAGTCTCAGATTGAATATACGGCTTTACCCTGTGACCATTGACTGTGAAGTGTGTGCCATCAGCTCCTACCAAGTCTAGTGTCCCATTGGAATTCACATTCTTAATAACATATGGACCAGACCATCTAGACTTCAGTTTCCCAGGAAATAAGCGTAGACGAGAATTAAATAACAGTACCTGATCCCCCGGATTGAAATTTCGGCTGCAAATGCGCCGGTCGTGAAACCGTTTGGCTCGCTCCTTGTAGAGTTTAGAACTCTCGTATGCCTCAACCCGGAATTCTTCCAACTCCGTCAACTGGATAAATCGCTGCTCAGATGCAGTCTTCAGGTCCCAGTTGATCTTCTTCACAGCCCAGAAGGCTTTGTGCTCTAACTCCACCGGTAGATGGCAAGACTTTCCGAACACCAATTGGTATGGCGACATACCAATTGGAGTTTTGAATGCTATCCGGTAAGCCCACAGCGCGTCATCCTATCGAACCGCCCAATCCTTCCTGGATACTACAGACTTCTCCAGGATTTGCTTGATCTCCCGGTTCGCCAACTCAGCCTGTCCATTGGCTTGGGGATGGTACGGAGAAGTGATTTTGTGCTGGACTCCGTACTTCGACAGTAAACTCCCCAGCCATCTGTTTCGGAAATGGGATCCACCGTCACTCAGTAGCGCTCGCGGTGCTCCAAAGCGGGTCAAAATATTTTTCTGAAGAAATTTCAGCACCACCTTGGAGTCACTGGTGACCGTGGGAATGGCTTCAACCCACGGGGTCACATAATCCACCTCCAGCAGAATAAATTGATATCCATGGGACTTAGGGAATGGTCCCATGAAATCAATGCCCCAAACATCGAAGGGCTCAATTTCCAGCATGAACCTCTGAGGCATCTCATCGTTCTTCGAGATAGTCCCCATCCTCTGACATCTATCACAGGTAGTCACAAACTTCTGACAGTCTCGATAAATGGTAGGCCAGTAAAATCCGCTGGTGAGGATTTTTATGGCCGTCCTATTCGCTGCGCAGTGGCCTCCGTAGGGGGATAAGTGGCAATCCCCCATTATCTTCTCTCGCTCATGTGTGCCAACACATCGCCGGATCACCATGTCGACGCATCTCCGGTAGAGGAATGGCTCGTCCCAATAGTAGAACTTGCATTCATGGAAGAACTTCTTCCTCTGGTGGGATGTGAGATCAGGTGGTAAGACACCTGCAACCAAAAAATTGAATAGATCCATATACCATGGATCCGCCTCCTCCATAGCGAATAACTGCTCGTCCGGAAAAACTTCAGTAATGCGGATCCTTGGGTCATCTCCTTCCACTAGATTCTCCAACCTTGATAAATGGTCTGCCACCACATTCTCACAGCCTTTCCGGTCTTTGATTTCCATATCGAATTCCTGCAACAGCAGGATCCACCAGATCAGCCTCGGCTTTGCCTCATTTTTTGCAAACAAATACCGGATCGCAGCATGATCCGTGTATACCACCATCTTTGCTCCAACCAGATAAGCCCGAAATTTGTCGAAGGAAAAAACCACAGCCAGTAATTCCTTCTCAGTGGTGGTGTAGTTCACTTGGGCTTCATCCAGAGTTTTGCTGGCGTAGTATATGACTTGGAAAATCTTGTTCCTTGTCTGCCCCAAAGCAGCTCCAACTGCTGTGTCACTGGCGTCGCACATCAGTACAAAAGGTTCTGACCAGTCAGGTGAAATAAGAACCGGGGCGGTAGTAAGAGCCAGCTTCAGCTTCTCAAATGCCTGCAAACATTGCTCATCAAAAACAAACTTGGCATCTTTCATAAGTAGAGAACTGAGGGGTTTGGAAATTTTAGAAAACTCCCTGATAAACCTCCTGTAGAAGCCTGCGTGACCCAAGAAACTCCTTACTGACTTCTCATTGGTGGGGGGTGGTAGTTTTGAGATCGCCACAATCTTTGCTCGATCCACCTCTAGACCTGCAGCAGAAACCTTATGGCCAAGAACTATGCCTTCTCTAACCATAAAATGGAATTTCTCCCAATTCAAAACAAGGTTAGTATCTTGGCAACGCTGCAGAACAGTAATCAGGTTTTCCAAACAATTATCAAATGAATGACCAAACACTGAAAAATCATCCATAAAAACCTCCATAATATTTTCTACAAGCCCACTAAAAATTGACATCATGCATCTCTGAAATGTAGCAGGAGCATTACATAATCCAAAAGACATGCGCCTATAAGCAAAAATTCCATACGGGCAAGTAAATGCAGATTTGTGCTGGTCCTCAGGAGCTATCACTATTTGGTTATATCCAGAATAACCATCTAGAAAGCAGTAAAATTCATACCCAGCTAACCTATCCAACATTTGGTCAATGAAAGGCAAGGGAAAGTAATCCTTACGTGTAGCACTATTAAGTGCTCTGTAGTCAATGCACATCCTCCAGCCCGTGACAGGCCGGTGAGCGATCTCCTGGCCACTTTCATCCTTGATGACAGTTGTCCCTCCTTTCTTGGCCACCACTTGGGTAGGGCTTACCCATTCGCTATCTGAGATGGCGTAAATCATCCCAGCATCCAAAAGCTTCATTACCTCCTTTCGCACCACTTCCTGCATGATTGGATTTAGCCTTCGTTGTGGTTGCACCTTAGGCTTGTATCCATCTTCAAGTAAGATCCTGTGATTACAGATAGAAGGGCTAATACCCTTTATGTCAGACAATGACCACCCAATAGCAGATTGGTGGTCTCTCAATACCCTCAATAATCTATCCAACTGACTAGTAGACAAAGTAGCAGATACGATTACCGGATATGTGTCGTTTTTGCCCAATTACGCATACCTCAAGTGGTCTGGTAGGGGCTTGAGCTCTAGCACTGGTGGCTCTTTCTTCTCCGCTGGATTTAGCGCCTTTCTTCGCGCTTCTTCTTCTTCCTCCTCGCTCCTCAGCTTCAGAAAATTAGCACTCTCTATCATGTTTTTCTCACCTGTAGCATCCAATGCTAGAACAAACTCTAGCAACTCATCACACGCATTATACAGGTCATCACAAGAATAAACAAAATTTTGTACCCCATAATCTAAAGAATCAGCAGAAATAAATAAAGGATCACAAGGATACAAAACCTGAACCATGTCGCACTCCTCAAAGCAGTCGTCAGAGTCATGTCGCTCCATGGCTTTGTAAATGGAGAAGGTGATCTTCTCGTCATTCACTCTCAAGGTGAGCTCTACTTTCTTCACATCTATGAGGGCGTCAGCAGTGTGGAGGAAAGGTCTTCCGAGGATCAAATGAATATTGCGGTCTTCCTCCATGTCTAAGACCACAAAGTCAGCTGGGAAAATGAATTCCCCCACCTTTACCAGCACATCCTCAACTACCCCTTTAGGGTAGTTAATAGAGCGATCCGCCCTCTGGATTCTGATGGTGGTCGGTTTGATATTGCCAATCCGGAGCTTCTTAAAAATTGACAGGGGCATCAGATTGATGCTAGCCCCTGAGTCACAAAGGACCTGCTCAAAAATCTGCCCCCCAATCACGCAGGTGATCGAGAAGCACCCCGGATCTGATCTCTTGATCGGCATCTTTTTCTGAATGATGGCGCTGCATTCCTCAAAGAGGTTCACTGTCTCGAATGCGCCAAAGGGCTTTTTCTGGGTAACCATATCCTTCAAAAATTTCATGTACCCAGGAATCTCCTGTACCACTTCAATCAAGGGGAGATTGATATGGATTTTCTTCATATGCTCCAGGAAGCGCTTATACCTTTCCTCTTTTTGCATCTTGGCAAACCTTTGTGGGAAAGGCACAGCAACAGGACCAACTGATTTTGATCTGTCTTCAGGACAGGTTTCTTTACCCTTCTTCGCATGTTCTTCTTCAGGAAGAACAGGGTCAGGCTGTACAACTTCAGGTTGCACAGGCGTGTCAGTGGGCATAGATGGCCCTTCATAACCTCTACCACTGCGGGTGGTAATGGCATTACAGTGGTTGCTGGGAAAATGTCCTGGAGTGTGCTGGTTGCCAACTGCATTAGCTATCTGGGAAATTTGTGTATCCATCTGCTTCATGTGTTTTCCCATTTCCCCCATGTTATTCTGCAGCTGAGAGATTTCTCCATCTGTCTTCATAGTCTTAGCATTGGAGACTGCGATGAATTGTGTCAGGAGCTCCCTCATGCTTGGCTCCTTTGTCTCATTTGCTACTCCATGACTTGCAGCAAACCCAGGTGGAGGCTGCAGAGCATTGTTCGGATTCCCATAAGAAAAGTTGGGATGATTCCGATTGTTGGGATGATACACCATGTTCCCCGACGGATACCCTCGATTGTTGTTGAAGTTTCTCTGGTTCACATAGTTTGCATCCTCCATTTGCATCTCATTCCCCTGCTCATAACCTTGCCGAGGGAGGTTATTTTCCAACTTAGCAATGCGGGTCTCCAGTAATTTAGTGGAAGCAGCCACTTCTTTCCTCATCAACTTGACCTCAGCAGCTATGTCTCCAGTGTCATCAACTGTTGCTATCCTGTGATCTCCCCTGTCTGCTGGCCAGTTGTACTCACTTTTCGCCATCACTTCCAGTAAAGCTAACCCTTCCTGTGGTGGTTTAGCAGTCAGTGACCCTCCAGCTGAAGCATTCACATGCTTCTGGCTCTCCCTGTCCAGCCCCTTGTAGAAATGACAAATTTGCTGCTTCTCAGTAAAACCATGGCAAGGGCAGGAGCGCAAGAGATCCTTGTAGCGTTCCCAAGCCTCGTACAGTGACTCTCCAGAAAACTGCCTGAACTGTGTAATCTGGGTCTGTAGCTGAATAGTTTTGCTGGGTGGGAAAAACTGAATCAAGAACAGCTTGCATAGTTCCTCCCATGTTGAGATCTCATTGAAGTTCAGAGTCATGTACCACGATAGCGCTCTGTCGCGCAGTGTGAAGGAAAACAGGCGCAACCGAACATAGTCAATAGGCACCTGATTCTGCTTAACAGTATCACACAGCAGCAGGAACCTCTGAATGTGTAGATGAGGGTCCTTGGTGGGCGATCCTCCATACTGATTCTGTTGAGCTGTGTGTATCAGACCAGTCTTCAGCTCAAAATTCGGTGTATCCACCTTCAGTCCAAAATCTGCATTACGATGCCTATCAGTCATCGGCTCGTACATCTCATCGATGGTGGGTGGTCGTGGTACTTCAGGAGCCTGGCGCTCTTGAAGTCTTAGATTCATTTCTTGTAGCTGCCTCTGCAGCTCAGCTATCTGTGCCGCCTGATCGTCAGCCATAGTGAACGCTAACTTTCTTCGCGCAGTGTTTCTTTGGCAGGTGGATTCGATCTCCGGATCTAAAGGTTCAGGAGGTGGACCTTTTGACCTGGTTCGCATATACTACCTGCAAGGAAACAGTTAGTGAATAGCACAGAAAAGAAACCGAATTTAAAGTAAATGTGCGTAAAATAAAACCTAGAGTAATTAGCGTAATATCAGATTAGTGTCAATTATAAATCTATGCAGTCCCCGACAACGGCGCCAAAAACTTGATAGCGCGTTTCGCAACGCGCTATAGCTGCAAGTGTACAGACCACTGCAGAGGGCAAGTAATAATTTTATCGAACTCAAGGACTGCAGGCTCGAAGTATAATCAAGCACTAAAGCATAGACACCGTACTACTATCTAGGCGAATTAGAAAATGAGGTTGGTTTATTTAAAACTATCAATGATTTAAAAGCAAAGTAAAGTAAATGACTAATTTAGCTGGTTTTAGAAAACTTATGAGAAAACAGGATTCCAGGGCAATCCACTTTGAATAATTATCTAACAACTCTTTATGCAATTCAATCCCAATTTAATTCCCAAAGATGTGAGTTAATCGCAAATGTGTTATCAGGTGATCCTCTCGGACTCTAAACCATAACATGGAAATAAAAGATCAAGTGATTCCTCTCGGACATACAAAAGACTTTTACTCTTGATTAAAAACCTTAGATTTCAAAACCCTTCAAAAGTTCAATTTCCTCTCGGACAATTGTTCTAATAAATCTGATTTATTTGCGTCTTAATTGATAACCTAGACCTCTCGGTTCAAAAACTACCAATTCAAATCACAATCAATGGCCAGTATCTCGCAATCAATGAAAATCCCAAAGAAATCAGAACATCAATGGAGCAGGAACATTAAATCACATAAATTGTTGAATGAATATTTACAAAGTTTCAAACCCTAGAATCCATGAATAAACTTAGCCAATCATGCTAAGTTTTAGAAAAACAAAAGGATAAAGAGCCACAAGAACAGAAATCATGGAAATTAAAAACCCGTGGTGTCTTCAATCTTCAATTCCTGGAGTACTCTTCAAGTTCCCCTCGATTTTGCTGTGAATCCTAAGCTCTCTAATTTCAGAAATTGGAAAAAGGAACCTTATTTAGGTTCAGGGACGTCCTATTTATAGTTGGGGCTTTTCAAATCTCCAAAAGGTATGGTTTTGGGCTTCAGATTCGTCAGAATACGTCAAATCGTGACAAAATCGGCGGTTTGGATTACCCGATCAGCGACCGCCAATCATGCATGTGGGTCGCCGATTGTGTGTCGAGAGCTGGTGTGAAAATCCGCAGAATTGGCGACCCATCTACATACCCGGCGGTCGCCGGTTGTATCATTTGGGTCGCCGGACATGTGCCGTGAGAATGGCTGGAAAAATCATAATCGGCGACCCATCTACATGACCGGCGATCGCCGGTTGTGTCATTTGGGCCGCCGATTCCGTCTCGAACGTGATTTCGGCGAACTCTTCAGTATTTTTTGACTTTTCCTCTTCCCAGTGCAAGCTAGCACTGAGTAGCTCCCATGAAACTTGGTTAAATCTCGTAAACAACTCAATTGTGCATGAAATCTGCGTAAACAACCACAAACCAGGCCAAACATAATATTTCCTAAAAGAATATGAATAATGTATGAAAACACAATGTTCCCGGACCTCGACCTAAGCATCTTAGATGTTTCGGCGGGAGGTCCTAACCTAGAGGAACAGTCGAATGAGCTTCAACAGGTGTTCTTCAGCCCGCATGAGCGAACTTCTGGCGAGTCAGGCAAGTCTTCTGAGTAGCAGCCCCAGCAGCAGCAATAGGTTCTGCCTCAGCCTGAGCAAAATGTCCAGGGTGGTGGACCAAACCCTACTGATCGATCATCTGACCCCATATCTAATGCTAAGATGAACTCGGGGCCCACTCCTGAGCTATAGTCGGCCTCTTGACCTCCAAGCTTCTTGCCTCCTTTTACTGCCTTAACTGATCAGCCTTATTTGTACTTAAAGACCATTTTATGTTTTCTGCTTTTGCGAACTACTTGATTTTTCTTCTTTTCTTACTTCTAAGGTTTCTCTGAATAATACATCTTTTCACGCTTTATATCAGTCTTCATTTGCGCATATATAATTTTCTTGTCGAACTGCTTAAGTTAGTAAACAATCGTAATGAATAAATAATTGAAGATGAGATGGTTAGGAGTTAGTATCTGATGTCTGTGGGTAGTAACCAAAGTCCCCTTTGAACTCCATTTATGTGCTTCGTCGACCCTGCGAGATGAGAGTGAGGGGTGTGGGCGATGTTGAGGCATTGCTCCTCCGACGCTCAAGTTAGTCATGTTTCGAAATGCTTAAATAAATGAATAAGTAAATAAGTTTGAGTGAGAGATGCGTATCTGCGAGATCGATGAGCTCGATCTTCATAGTGTGTTATAGAAACAGTATTTCTTCAAATGTTTGATGTTCCAGCTATTCGCGATCTCCATTCCGTCGTAGTCCTCAAGGGGATAGGCTCCTCTCCCTACTGCTCCTGTGCTTTTATAAGGGCCTTCCCAGGACGGTGCGAGCTTTCCAACACTTTTATCTTTTGTATTTTAGAAAACTTTCCTGAGTACCCAGTCTCCTTCCTTAAATGTTCGTAGCCGTAGTTTCTTGTTGAAGAACCTCTCGACCTGCGCCGTCCTTTGGGACATTTTCAGTAGGGCTTGGTCCCTTAGCTCATCAATTAGCTCAAGATTCTTTGTCAGCTTATTGTTGTTCTCTTCTTATTCACACATTTCAATCCGTAGGCTTCCGTCTTTGACTTTGATGGGTTTGACTGCATCCTATCCATAGGCAAGTGAGAATGGCGAACAACCAGTTGTTGTTCTTGGGGTGGTTCTATATGCCCATAGTACTGATGGCAACTCTTCGACCTACTTTTTCATGTGAGCCCCTAGTCTTTTCTTCATTGAGGCCATAATGGACTTGTTGGTTGATTCGGCCTGCTCGTTTTCCTTCGGGTACCTTGGCATAGAGATTACCAATTTGATGTTGTACTGATCGTAAAACTCTTGTACTTTTTGCTCAGTGAACTGCGTGCCATTATCGGTTCGGATTTCCTTTGGGATCCCAAACCTACACAGGATTAGGGTCCACAATAATTTGATGACTTCTTGTTCTCTAACCTTGTGGAATGTTTCTGCTTCAACCCACTTTGTGAAGTAGTCGGTTGCCAAGAGCAGATATTATTTTTGGTATGCGCCCTTCGGAAGCTTTCCTACTATGTCCATTCCCTAAGCCATGAAGGGTCAGGCTGCGACCGTGGCGTGGAGTGGCTCTCCATGGCTTTGTGACATCACTTTGAACCTCTGGCACGCCTAGCAGCTTCTTACGTACTCCTTGGAATCTTTCCTCAGCGTGGGCTAGTAAAATACCATTGATATTGCCTTATGGGCTAGTGGTCGGGCCCCTTGGTGGCTTCCGTAATTGCCCTCATGTATCTCCATGAGTACGACATGTGCCTCGCTGAGTTCGAGGTATTTGAAAAGAGGTCCCTCTTGAAGGGATTCGTGAACTGAATCACGAAGTCCGTTAGCCAAGATCGTTAGTTGGAATATAAAAAATAAATTGCTATGCCAATGATTATTCCTAGCATGCTCCTATTGATTATGCATAAGGGGGTTTATGCGGAATACCTGGATTGTAGAAACCTGAAGAACGAGTGCGTAGAGATTTGATCCTCGATCTTTTTTCCCACGCACCAAGATTTATTCCTAACAGATTGAGGAATTAAATCTTATGAAAATTAAATAATAATTTTCAAAAAATAAACAAGAGGGAGAGAAGAAAGAAGATCCTCCTAATCTGATCTTCTTATCTGTATCCCAACTCCAATCCGAATATCTGGTGAAGATTCCCTTCGGATTCATTGCCCGGTTGAGAAGCAGAATTTCCTCCTCGTTTCTCAGATCTTTAGTCGATCACCACTGCTCCCAAAATACAGGTTTCCTGTGTGCAACATATGATCTTGTGGTGTGTTGTGATCTGAGAAACTGAGGCCTATTTATAGGAAAATCCTAAACTTCTATTGGGCCTGAGTTTTTATGGGCTAGACTAGGGACCATAATGTAAATAGCAAATAAGGCCTATCAATTAATAAATTTCCATATTCAGCCCAGAATATAATTAATTAATTAATATTGATTCATTCCACTAGAGAATCAATATTGTCCTACCTATTTGCTACCACGTTTTGAGGTACGGGTTGCATGGGCTCGGTTTATCCCCACATTTAAGGTTACAAACATTCGTTAATTAATTTAAGCTCTGACAAGCTATTTAATTAATTAACATCTTATATTCTTGAGTCAATCCACTCAAACCTTTTTACTTATGCTTGAACTTAATCAGCCTGCAGGACTTTAGCATAACGAACCTTTTGAGCTGCTCAAGGAATGTCACCATCATATACTGGATGTGGTTACCTAGTTCTAGTACCAGACAGTCATACACAAACCGCTATCACCCAAGATACAGATATACAAGCTCAACTAGAGTCTTTCACTGCAACTCAAAGTGATACACAATCTGCATATACTTCTGTACCTTCATTTAGGTTTAGGATCTCATCAAGCCATAGAGATCTAGATTCTTTTAATGTCAGATAAAAAAATCGATCTCAACTTAGGTCCTTATCAATGCGTGCCCCACACTAGCATACCAAGCCATCCAACATAAGATGCTTATTACTGCGTACGCTGCAGCCTACACCGGCAGTTTATCCTGGAACTATCTCAGCTGTGATAACTATTTATATCTCAATAGGTCAAACGATCCATAAGATCTTCCATGATCTACTACACACCATATGATCTCCCTATCGACGAGATAAGAGGAAAATTGCATTTCCGTCACATGTTTGTTAATTCAGACATGAGAAGAACATACAACATTTATGATTCCCAGAATATTAACCAATCGACCTTGTACATAATATACCAATCTTAATGCTTTCAGTATATGAATCTATCACCTCTATGGATCATCGGTACAACATGTCGTGAATAGTGTAATTCACCGCCGTCCTTGCCAACCGGATTGCGTCTGCTCGTACTTCTGGGGCAGCACCTTTCTTGATGAATCAAATTATAAGTTTGATCCAAGAACACACTTGTCATATCTCTTGTAAACGGGATTGGTCCACTTTGTATTTTTGATTTAGATGATGCGAGGTTTACGAGAGCTTCAACTTTGGTGTTCTCCTCTCTGGCTATGTGCTTGATGTCGAACTCTTCAAACTCTTTACTGATCGATAGGGCCAATTCGAGATACTTTAGCACCTTTCGTTCCTTCGCTTGGTACTGGTTGCCTACTTGTATTACCACCAGCTGTGAGTCGCCGTGAACTTGTAGTCGGCGTGCGCCTAGGTCTTTTTTTAATTGCATTCCTCTTGTTTGGGCTTCGTATTCTACCTCGTTGCTGGTGGCGTCAAAGTTGAGTCGTATGAGAGCTCGTCGGCTACCAATTTATCCTCTTTCACTCTATATACTTTATCCCTTCACTCTATCCACTCTTTGATTTAGCTATGTGATGTTAGTGTTTCCCCTTGTTGTTGTAGTTGAATTTGATTATTCGATTTGGTTGTATAAGATTTGGATTGGATATGGATGTTGTTTCGTACTTTGATGTTTTTATCCAATGTTGAGTGGTTTGGACTTGAGGGTTGATGTTCTTTATTTGATGGTTTGAATTGAGTTTTTCAATGCAAAATTTGGTGAATTGGATGTTTGAGGTTGATATTGAATTTGGGTTGAGGATTGAATGGTGGAGCTAGTGGATTAATGTTAATTTTTTGATTATTTGATAGTGGTTTAGTTGGTTGGATTGTATGATTTGGTTTGGAATATTTTGATGATGAATGATGATTGAAGTGATTGTGATGTGCTTATATTGTTGAAGTGAGTTTGGAAGTAATTTGAATTTGGTGGAAATGGTCTTTTGTTGAAAGCGATTTTTGCTTAATAGGTGGTGTGATTGTGTGTTGTGTAGTAGGTACAATAAGACCAAGGGGAGCGATTTGATCGAGTGGATGTCAATGTGTGATAAGCTCATATTTATACTCACTTATCTATATTTTTCTCCATTGCTTCAGTACAATTAGGTTAGTGTTGGTCCCAGATCAGAGTACGTATGATGTGCAGCGAAAGTATTAAGATAGTTAATTACACTCTAAAACGTGACAGTTCAGTTTCTTTAGAACTCAGTTCTTTATGTGATAGTTTTAATAACACAGTTTGTGTTAGCCAATAGTTTAGGTTAACAGTTTTACAGTTATAAGCAGTTAACAGTTATACACTTTAACACTTCCAGACAAGTGTTGAAGGTTTCAAGATATAATTGAAAACTTTAAGATGTAAAAAGTAAGTAAAACTGTAAACGAGACAAAATATTTATAGTGGTTTGGAGCCTTAAGTCCTATGTCCACTATTCGGATATCTGATCCGGAAATTTACTAAGTTATGAAGATACAGTCCTCACGATCTATAGCTAATTGTTGTAGAGACCTCCATCCACAACACAATGGATCACTCGCCCAGGCAATTGTACTTCACTCCTTCAGTTCCTCGAAGCTCGGCAATTCCACGTAGTCTCCTCGGATCTGGCAGTCATCGAAGATGGACTGAGGACACACCTCCCTTTTCCTTCTCCGGTAGATTGGATGGTTGAGTTCTTCCCAGAACGTACACTGGTTGGCAGTTGCCCGTAATAACCTTCTCTTCTCTCAAAAGATTAGGCTGCTGTGTTCTTACTCGAAAATTAAGAACACCAATAAAGTAGATTAAGTTAGCAGACTTAATCCTCGTGTACGCAAGGTCAAACGGAGAATCTCGAAGGATTCTTTAAGCAATAATGCCTCGTGTTCAATAAATGAACCATGGAGTTAATGCCTTCTTGCTTGAGAGCTTTTAATGCTTGAGCTTTAAATTCAGCAGAGTTACGACAAGGATAAATGTTTCGAAGGCTGTTTTGTCTCTGTTGCTCCTGCTATTTATAGTTGTAGAGGTGAAAATAGCCGGTAGAGACAATTTGAAGGATGTCCAATCGGAGACCATCATTTTCTGAAAAGTAGTCTGCTCTTATGCCTTTTCTGCGACATTGTCCTGCTTTCGTAGGTCAGTTTGTACTTGATGTGTCAAACGCCGAACAACGTTGTACGCCAGTCACAACTGAGTGTCTGTCTGTCTTTTATCATTGACTTCTTTAATGTTCTTCTCTGACTGATCGACATCTTTCTATATACGCATTCTTTCATGCGAAACTGTCCTAGTCTGAAACTGTGAGCGCTTCTCGATGATGGACACTAAACTGATTGCTCAATTTCAATGCAAACCAAGTAATAATATCAATCCAGGTCCCTAACTCGTTTTGTCTATGGATTACTATCTAATCGCGTTGAATTTTATAGCTAAGAAAATCAAAAGTCGTTGAGTTGTATTCTAACAATCTAGGCTTGTATGTAAACTAAACTAGAACAAATTGAAAACAATAACCACAAAACATCATTCAACAATTTGTAAACGAAAACAATATTTCAAATTCTTCAAAATCTTGGTAGAACAAGATTCACAAATGCTCAAGAGAGATAGAATGGATGTTGATAAGAATGCGGATGTGCTCCAATTAAGTTAAACATAGATGCAAACACGATTTAATCCCTAAATGGATTGACTATTACACTGTTCTAGCCAACCCCTTATCACGCCAAATTGATCGTAGATGACATTAGAAACCTCAAACCGTTACGTTATTGGCTTCTAACTCACTCCGTA
>JAPKLW010000050.1:582921-616109 GCA_026898455.1 Plectranthus barbatus | reverse complement strand
CTTCCTAATTTGAGCATTTGTGTGTTTTGGTTTACCAAAGTGAGAAAGGAATTTATTGAGTGAATGTTGATTGATTGTTTGATTCATGATTGTAATTCGATATTAGCATAGGTTTACATTGTTTGCCTAGGTGATAAATAACTACTCAACAATTAATTTTGCCTGGCTATAAGATCTTTGCCGTAGTATCCCGGTACTCTAGCAGGCGAAACGGAGAAGAACCTGGATTTGATATTTTATTCTTTGTGTGGTTGAGAGTTTAATTCCATTGAACTTTTAGCCGCATCAACGTGCAGCCGAAATCTTCGCATGAATCGAAAAATTGTGCCTTTGACTACGACAATTTTCTCTTTCCCTTGTCTTCTCCAAAAACTGCTTAAAATAGTTTAAAAATATTTTCAAAATGAAAAACTGAGCAACTAAAACCCATTGCCAGTTAAGAACTGTCTCTCCTTTAGACATATATCTTGGTGACCTTGACAGTTTCTTCGTGCAGTGTGCAATCAGTTCTTGAGCTTTGTTCAAAGACATTAATGATGTTTGGGCAATGACATGATTGTGACTTTGATCCCTTGAATGACTCTGATTTCGTAGCCTTCTGATTGAATTCCCATATCTCCATGTTGTATGCTCAATGTGATTGGTGGGCATTGAATGCTGACGCATTGATCTCTGACTTTGAACTGTAGGAGTCGTATCCGGCATTCAAGTGATTCGCTCCCTTTTCAATTTATGCACCAAATCCCTTATAAATGCCTTTCTTTCGGAGTTGGATATCTGCACAATCTATCTCATCAAATATATCAATCTTTCCATAAAAAGATTTCGTCCTCATCTTTGTCTTCGTCTCTGTTTAATCTTACGAGAGAAATGAGGAGGATTTCTATCCAGAGGAATAAGATTCTCTATGAGAATGAGCTTTGTGCTCGGTACTGGAGAATCCCTGAGGTTCCCGTTGAAGTGATGGAGAACATAAGGACAAATGATCTTGAGCAATTTTTAACAGTACGACCCAATTCCTTCCATACAGATGTTCTCCAGTTGGTGACTCACACTGCCATGGTTACAGATGAGAAAATCTGCTGTAACATTAATGGGGAGGAATTCATCTGGTCAGCTGATTATTTTGCAGATGTGTTCGAGCTCTCGCGAGGTGGAGCGTCTATCGTCCAGTATCAATGGGAGGAGATGGCACCCGAGTGGTCAGCTTGGCAATGATGGAAAGTATGGGACAAAGATTTTCTTCCAACTGTGTTGAGTGGATTTCTCAAGCCACGTTAAAGAGTGTCTTTTGATATCATTAATCAGACGGTGGCTTCCAATTCTCCTGATGATACTGACTTCTTGCCGTCTTTCGGGAAAGAAATGTTGGCTTTTGAGGACCAAGCTGTGGTGGACTGGCCAAGATTCATCTTTGATCGCCTGAAGAACGCCCTAGTGAAACTTCCTGAAGTCACTGTCCCCTATGGCATGCACCTGAGCTGGCTTCTTGAGAGATACATTCCATACTTAAAGGAAGGTCCGTCGAATCTAGTTGGATCAGACTTCTATCCTTCCTGATGGATGATAGCTCCTTGATTGCTGTCCTTTGACTGCTTCCCTTAACTGCTCTCCAAGAAAACTGAACTTTGTATTTTGCTCTTTCCTTTTGTAATTTGTACTCTGTATCATCTTCTGTGATCAATGAATGCGTTGTTCTGTTTCCTTAAGATTATCTGCGCAGGCCATAATTTTGTATCTCTATCCTCTGATGACTTGATGACATACGTCTGTCTCCTTCGATCTTGTCTAACACATGTTCAATTTTTATTTGCACACGACAGTAGTCAGATATTCAATCCATGACTCTTCAGGTTCTGAATATAAATCGTAAAAGGTTATAACTTCTTGGAATGTCGTTCCTTGCATTTAAATGAAAGGACATTGTCTCGAGCGTCGCATGATCTCTTCCATAAATATTTCTTCACAAAGATATCCTCAATCGTCACTTCCCATAACCTTGTGAAATAACCCAACTGCACTCATCCACAAACATGTTTTCCGCAAAATGCCATCTCCATTGATCGTAACAAGATCTTCCATAGGATTGGGCTGAAGGTCGAGTATTTGACTGAACCTCAGTTGTATGATGATGTAATGAAGGGTTTACGAGCCAACGGTCTTGAGACGTTCGTGAACCAAAGGCCATTTAAATTCCAGGAGAGTGTGTTGAAGACGTTCGCCTACTCTAGCCTTATCTCGGGGGAGGGAGAAATAATCAGCATCATCAATGGACAACTGGTTCCCTGGTCTCCTGAATCCTTCTCCAAAGACTTGGGACTCCATCGAGGTTGTACTCAAGTCCTGAACTATTTCTAGGGTGTGACAGCGCCTGAATGGTCTGCTTGGCGCAGATGGAGGGATGCTGAAGTTGATTTCCACCCAAGGGTCTCAGCACTTTGGCTGATGCCTAGATATCGAGTGGTTTTCGACATCATTAATCACATGATCGTTGGTAACCCTCTGCTGGATCTGGACTTCTCTCCACCAACATGGAAGGCAATGATGGCCTTTGAGAAGAGGAGGGAGGTTGACTAGGCTGCTTATGTCTTCAACCAGGTGCGGGAGTCTTTGGAGTTCCTGCCTGACGTCCCAGTTCCTTATGGGATGCAGCTGAGCTGGCACCTGGAGCAGGAATTCCCATCCCATGTGCATGGCCCGACCAACATCAGGGATTCTAACTTCCATCCCCCAAGACCTCGTCCCTCTCACTAACTGGAATCGATATTTCATTTCCTTTGCACATTGTAGACTTTTTGCTTCAGTAATGTACTTCTTGTTAATGAAATGAAATTGCTTTAACTTTCCAGTCTTGAGATACAGAACATGGCAATATAGTTTCCCTAACTGTACACTTCATACACTTGTATGTGATTCACAATTTTGAAACCTCAGAATCTAAACTTCCTTCTTTAGACGTAAATATGTAATCGTGAAATCGTAGCCGTACGTCCATGGATTGATTGATTACGTATCCTACTCCTTTAGCTTCCTGTATTATTTGACTTTACGTCTATTCTGGAGTAATGAGATGCAGTAGTTGGCAATTAATTTTGATTCATCGATCCTCGCACAGAAATCTCCAATAAATACTTTTGACACGAAGTAATATTTATCACTTCATATTAGCACAAGTTTCTTTGCATCATGTAATATCTTAGGGAAAATGGATCCTTCTCCTGACATTGTGAACCATATTGCTAAAATCTCTATCCAAAGGAACAAGATCCTAGATTATGGTGGATTCTGGCGATAGAACTGGAATACTCCTATCGTCTTTAACGAAGTGCTGGAAAAATGGCAGGCTAACCATCTTGAATCCTTTGTGGCTAAGGAACCTCATTCCTTCCGCAGAGACTTATTGAAGGTGCTTGCCTACAACTCTACGGTCAAGGAGAAAGAGATCCACTTCAATCTCAATGATGAGGAGTTCAATTTGACTGCTGACTATCTTGCTATTGAGTTTAAGCTTAAACAAGGCGGCAACCTGGTCAAGGACTATTTCAAGGATGATGTAGTGCCTGAGCGGTCAGCGTGGCAGCGGTGGAGGGTAGCGGAGGTCGGTTTCCATCCAATTGTGACTAGCAATTTCCACAAGCACCGTTATAAAGAGACCTTTGACATAATTAACCAGATGGTGGTTGGCAACCCTCTTCTGGATAAAGATTTTTCACCGTTCGTATGGAAGGCAATGATGGCGTTTAAGGATTAAGCTGAAGTACATTGGGCAGCTTTTATGTTTGACCGTCTGATGATGGCTTTTCGAAATCTTCCTGAGGTTACCATCTCATACGGCATGCAACTGGGCTGGCTCATTGAGAAGCGGATCCCTCTCTTCACAGAGGATGGATCCAAGTTGATTGCCATCGACTACTACCCATCAAAATGTGCTTCCTCCTACTTCCCATAGATTTAAACCTCATTTATTTTGCTTGGACAATGTATCCTCCTCTTTATATAATGAAAGAAGTAGTTGTTTTCCCTTTGACTCAAACATTGATCGAACATTCTTGCAAATTCTACAACTGGTCTAATTAAAAATCTTGTCAGATTTAACATACTTAGTTCAACAGTTATTTTGCATCAATCAATTTTCATCTCCTTCTCTCGAGATCTCATCAAACTCCAAAAGACCTAGTATGATGCATAGTTGTTGGTCCCAGATCAGAGTACGAGAAATGAACAGCTGAAGTAATAAAACAGTTAAATACACTTCTAACTATGAACAATTCAGTTTGCAGTATGCAGTTTTATGCTTAATAGTTTTTAGAAACACAGTTTAAGTTACCCAGCAGATTAGGTCGACAGTTTTAGAGTTATGCTCAGTCAGCAGTTTATACACTTTAACACTTACACGCTAAGTGTTGAAGGTTTCAAGATAGTTGAAAACTGTAAAATGCATAAAGTAAATAAAACTATAAGCGACACAGGATATTTATAGTGGTTCGGAGCCTCAAGTCCTTCGTCCACTCTTCGGATATCAGATTCGGTAAGTTACTAAGTTATGAAGATACAATCCTCAAGATCTAAAGCCAGTTGCTGTAGAGACCTCTGTCCACAGCTCAATGGATCACTTGCCCAGGCAGTTGTACTTCACTCCTTCTACAGTCCGTCAAAGGCTCTGCGTCTTTTCTATGGACCGGCTAGAAGTTGGACTGAGGAAAAACCTCCCTTTTCCTTCTTTGGTAGGTTGGATAGTTGTGTTCCTCCCAGAACATTGACTGGTTGGCAGTTGCCCGTGATAACCTGTTCTTCCTTTGCAAGATCAAGTTGCAATGTTCTTAGCTGACTTAATCCTCGTGTACTCAAAGTCACACGGTGAATCTCCAGAGATTCTGTTCGCAATGAAAGCTCTATGTTCAATAAATGAACCACGATGATAACATCTTCTCACTTGATAGCTTTTAATGCTTGAGCTTTAGTTTCAGCCGAGAGACAATAAATCTATCGGAGATTTAAATCTGCTAGGGTATTCAGATGAGCAGAGAGGCAAAGGATTTTATGTCTCTGTTGGTCCTGCTATTTATAGGTGAGACACCAGAAAATAGCCGGTAGAGACATTGGAAAGGATGTCCAATCATAATCCATATTCTTCTGAAAAGTTGCTTGTCTTTCGGCTTTTTCTGCTACAACGTTTAGCTTTTCTGAGCAGTTCGTACTTGTTGTGTCAGACGTTGAACAACGTTGTGTGCCAGTCGTAGCTAAGTATATTTCTGTCTTTTATCATTGACTTCTTTGAAGTTCTCCTGCAACTTGTTCGACATCTTGTCATGCACGCATTTCTTGATACAAAACTGTCTTGGTCTGAAACTGCGAGTACCTCTCAACAGTTTCTATGTGAAGATTGTGTCCACAGTTTTGTGACCTTGCTGTGCTCATCATCATCTTCTAGATACGACAGTTATCTCATCTGAATGGTTTCTTCTTCAAAATTGTTCCACAATTTTGTTGACTTCCTTGTTCCTAGACTATTACAACTCGATTATCCTATACAAGGATTACATCAGGTAATAACTCTAAGACCTAGACTTTCGTATATAGTTTTGACACATCAAAACATAAAATTAAGGTAGTATTTCAATATCAATACCTAACAATTTCCCCCTTTTTGATGTTGTCAAAACCATACCTCTAAGTCTATATCAGTTGATGAGAAGATGCAGTTGATCTGAGTTTACAAATTTTTCTATATGACACTGCTCAGAACTGTGCCTCTTCTACACTCGACCTACTCTAAATGATCTTCCCCCTTAATGGGATAATACTTATCAAATAAAATCAATCAATTTGGAGCAATAAGAGAGGAAGAATTGCTGATCACACTGGAAAATGCGAATTCAGCTAGACAAGAATCAAGTTAAGAGACAATGAGCAGTTGTCTTCAAACCAACAGCATTTCCACTTTTCAATAGATATGATCTTTACGAGGTACATGAAAGGTTTTAAAACTGCAATAATAGAAGACATTCAAAATGTAAATCAAAGAAAAAAAATTCATGACCTTGCTCACTTGTCTTGACTCTTTTCCTTCTCCCTTTCTAGATTGGAGGAATTTGCATCTTTTAGCTTCGAGGAAGTTGCGGCAGATATGGGAAGCAAACCAGCTTTCGCCTTGAGGACTGAGGTTACATCTGAGAAGTATTTCCTATCTTCCTCTCTGGCAACCATTAGTAGATTCAGCTTCATTGTAATATCCTCATCCCGTTTTCTGCTCTCTTCTTCCTGCTTTCTATATTCCTCATCTCGTTTTTTCTGTTTCTCTTCTCGCTTTTGATTAATTAAGATCAACTGCAGCTTCAGCGGCTCAACCCTTATCTCTTCCCCCTTTTTGACAATATCAAGAACAAAAGCCATCTGTTGTTCCACTCGATGATCTATCTCTTATCTCAGAACATCATAGGATAGAGGATTCAAAGCTACTGAGAGAGGATTATGAGACAGATTCCATCAACTGTGGCTAATTCTCTAGAGTCTTCATTGGTTTGACTCTGAGAGGTAGCGGTGGAATGCTCGGATTGAAGAGGGTTTCAGCTTGTTGTTTCCCTCCCTCCTTCTGTATAGTTGTCGCTGTTGCTGCTTCATGTTTATCATGTTCAGCATCGTCTCCTACTGCCTTTTGATGTGCTTTAGGACTTGCAGCTTCTTCCCTGAGTCGCTGGAGTTTAGCAGTTTCTTCCTCTTTTCACTTAAGCTCAGCAGCTTCTTCCTCTTGCTGACGTTTCAGCTCAGCAGCTGCTTCTGCTTCTTTCTGTCGCTGGAGCTCAACAGCTACAGCCTCTTCTTGGATTTGAAGTTGAGATAGACGAATCCTGAACATATTCTCACTGTTGTCCAGTTGTTGTCATTGAACATCTAGTTCTTGCTTCTGGGAGTCAAGTATTTGTCGTTGGGTGTCCAATTACTCAATAGATGTGTAGTATTCAGTTATCTTTCTTCTGATTATTTCCAAGGTTGATGTTGTTGCTCTTGGCATCGTCTGCTGAGAGTCAAAATACGTAGTTCCCCCTGTACCCAAGTGGGTTACGATTTCATCTCCCTCTAGCGTTACTTGTCTATGCGACGTGGTTTGCTCAGAACTAGAGGAGGAGCATCTTTTCTCAGCAGGAAGATTTGTTTCGGAGTTTGAAGTTGTGTCCGATGGTATAGAGAATTGACCTTACCTCACAAGTGTAGCATCAAAATGCAACTTCTTGGCAACCGTTTTGATTGGTTTATCATGATTTTTTTTCCTTTTCTTCTGACGACGAAGCTGTTCAGCAACACGTTGGTTATCTTGCTGTGATACGTCTTCAGAGATGTAATCTGTTTGCTTCCTTGGCCTTTTGTTTCTTCTTTGTGCAGGCTTTTGAACGGAAGTATCTGTCCTCTTTGATTTCTGGGATTCTTCAGTAGTTCGAGCTGTCGGAATATTTTTTAGATCCTCAGATGTCTCAGTATCGATTTCCATGTCATCCAAACTGTCATCTGCTACATCCTTTTGAGTTGCACGATAAATTGGAACTTTTGGTGGAAGGAATTCGGATGAAATGAGTTCTTCTCCTTCATCTTGTATTCCTAGAATACTTTCAAGAATGTAGCTGACCTTCAGACCTAAACCGACGCTCGAAGAGAATTTTCCTTTAGTCGGAATATCTCTGTTCTTCTTTGCGTTCTCCAATAATCTACCAAATATGTATGTTGCCCAATTTCCTCTAGGGCAGTCATCAAGAGCCATCATTAGAGAATATTTGGTACTGCTTAGCTCTGATAAGGATCCAATCCCACAATAGATCATTCTCAGTGCTATCTTGCAGAGAATCTTAGCAGATGGGTATAGTTCGGATACTTTTGTGGCAGTTTTGAATCTTTCGGGTGCCTCTGGATTTTCCATTTTAGCCAGTGAGCCGTCAATTCATCCTTGTTATTCTGAAGATAGCTGCCGATGTCAACTCCAGTCTTTGGTAGATGTTGATGTTGAGCAATGAGAGCAGGATCTACGGTTATCTTCTTCTAGTCAACTATTTTATTAAAGAATCGATCTTTGTTTTGGAATGTGGCATTCTCATAGAACTCAACGACTTGATTTGGATTGAATCTTTGAGGACATGCATTTAGGAACTTCGTTAAGTTCTCACTTACAAGCTTTCACACAATCTCTTGGGCAATCAGATTGTCGGTGGTGATTGAGAGAAAGTTCTTCCAGTTCAGAATTTTCTCCTTCATGACCTGTGATATTAGAATTTGTCGATCGATGGTCTTGGAGTCTTCAACTAACTAAATAGTTCATCCTGGGAGGTCTCCTCAATGACGATGAGCTGTTCTGGATTATTAGAAGTGCTAGCATACATGATTTGGTGTTTCTCTTTTGGTATAGACCAGGTGTGGAGAATGATTGATCTTGGAAACTCTTGTTGTGATCCTTATAGATTTCTTAACTGATGAACTGGTAGTAAGTGTAGTAGGCAAGAAGATGATACGATGGGTTTAAGAGATTTTGGTGATCGATTTTTGCAAAAATCGTAGGCTGAGATTCAAACCCTTTTTTGTCTTGAACGACTGAGATTGATATTGACATCAGCGTCTGTTCAAGTCGTCTGGCATGTTATGTGGCAGCGTATGGAAACATTGATGTAGATCCGGGTAATACGCCGTCGTGCTGTTCTGCATTTAATATGATGTGCTGCCGAGATCTTTGCAGTAATCGAAAATGCACCTTTGCCCTTAAACAGTTTTCTCTCTCCTTAATCTTCGTCAAGATTTGCATCAGACAGATTGAGAAGCCATCTCTAATAAGATAACTGAGTTGGTATAACATTTGCCAAGTGGAAACTGTTTCTCCCTTTTACGTTGAGGGGTGAGGCCTTATTCCTTAACAGTTTCCTTGTGCATTGATCAATCAGTTCTTGAACTTTGGTCCTGGACTTGATTGAATCTGAGACCATAGTCGTCTGACCTATGGGCTATCATGAATAAATGAATTGAAATGATGGTTGAGCAATAAATCACCATTTCATTCTTTTTGCCTCTGTTCCGATAGGTTATTTCCATCAGTGGTGAGGACGTGGCAATGATCTCTTATCGATGCGTTTGTCTCTCTATAAATGTCCCTTTGACGATGTGGAGGTTATTTCCAACCACAACTCCTCTCCACCAGCAACTCCTCTCTCTTCATTGATTTCCAATACACCCTTCGAAAATGGCCGATCCACTTGACATTGTGGACGAGATGGCTAGAATCACTATTACTCAAAATAAAATCTTCAATCTTCGAAGGTTGTATGCTGAATATTGGAATTCGCAAGATGTGTACTACAATACTATCAACAAATTGGAGTCTAATGGCCTGGACCGTTTCATGTCGGTCCATCATGTTTCTTTTCATCAGGATCTACTTAAGGTAAGTGCTCATAATTCTATTGTGTCTGAGGATGAGATCTCCTTCAGCCTCAATGGAGTAGATTTCCTCTTGTCAGCAGACTCGTTGTCTCAAGAGTTTCAGCTGCCACACCATGGTGTACCAATTCTGCACTACTGAATAGATGAAACAGCTCTGGAGTGGTCTACTTGGTATGATTGGCGAGGTAATGACAACAATTTTAGTCCAAGGGCACCCTGTGGATTCCTGCAGCCTCGATATCTGGTGTCCTTTGACATTATTAACGAGCTGGTGCTTTGCAACGCTCTTCAGCAGACTAACTTCTCGCCACCCATCTGGAGAGCAATGATGGCTTATGAGGATCTTTCTGAGGTCGACTGGGCTACCTTCATCTTTGATCTTCTGAAGATTGCCATGCAGAACTTGCAAGAAGAGTCTATTCCATACGGTATGCAGTTGAGTTGGCTCTTGGAGAAACGAATTCCTTTCCTCGCTGATGGGATGTCAAGTTCTAGACTTGGAGCAAATGACTTTTACCCTATCAGGCTACGCTAACTGCTTGGCACCAGTTTTATTTGCCATCTGACTTTTGCTGCTGGATAACAATATTGATGTAATCCTTTTATGAACTGTGTATTTCTTTTGTCATTAATGAACAGTTCACACTTGCTTTGCTGTATCATCCATTCTTTCCACATATCGGCTTTTACTGAACATTCGTACTTCTCGAATTGGTTGATCATTGTCATAAGATGGATTCTTCTGAGCATTTGTACACTTGTATCATCTAGATTGGCTCGTGTTAGCTCTCTTAATTACAGTCTCTTAATATGTACAGTTTGACTGTGTATAACAATCAATTTTCATCTCCTTCTCTTGAGATTCCATCAAACTCTAAAAGGCCTAGTTTGACTCATATCTCTTTGAATCGAGCCTCAGGTAGCAGTTTAGTGAAAATATCCGCTAGCTGTTCTTCAGTTCTGATGTATTCAACCGAGACATCCTCCTTTTCCACATGGTCTCGAATGAAATAATGAAGAATATCAATGTGCATCGTCTTCCAGTGTAGAACTGGATTCTTCGAGATTGAGACTGCACTGTTACTATCACAGTAGATAGGAACACGTCATGTATTAATTCCATAATCCTTGAGCTGCTGCTTTACCCAAAGCACTTGAGCACAACAGCTGGCTGCTGCTACATATTCTGCCTCTGTAGTCGATGTAGCCACGGAATGTTGTTTCTTGCTAAACCAGCTGATCATCTTATGTCCCCAAAACTGACACATTCCACTTGTGCTCTTTCTGTCAATTCTGCAGCCTCCAAAATCAGAATTAGAGAATCCATTCAACATGATCCCATCAGTTTTGGGGTACCAGATACCTAGAGACTCTGTGCTCTTAAGATATCTTACAACTCTTTTGGCTGCTTCCATATGCGACTTCTTAGGATTCGCCTGAAATCTTGCACAGACACCCACGACATAGGATATATCAGGTCGACTGGCAGTTAGATACAGTAAAGACCCAATAATTCCTCTATAAGCTGTTGGGTTGATGGGTTCTCCTTCCTCATCAAGGGTGATCTGAGAACTGGTGCTCATAGGAATCTTTAGTGATTTTGTCTTCTCCGGACAAAATTTGTTGATCAGATCTTGAGTATACCTCTTCTAACTTACGAAAATTCCTTTGTCACATTGATCAACTTGCGAACCAAGAAAATATGTCATCTCGCCCATCATACTCATCTGAAATTTATTCTGCATCAGCTGGGCAAACTTCTCACATAGCTTGGTATCTTTGCTTCCGAAAACGATGTCTTCTACATAGATCTGAACAAGTAGGATGTCCTCTGCATCCTTTATTTTGAATAGAGTTCGATCTATAGCACCCTTTTCAAATCCCTTTTTGAGCAGAAACTGTGAAAGAGTTTCATACCATGCTCTAGGTGCTTGCTTTAATCCATATAAAGCTTTCATTAGCTTGTAGACTTGATTTCCTTGCTCGAAACCTGTGGGTTGCTCTACATATACTTCTTCCCTTAATTCTCCGCTGAGTAAGGCACTCTTCACATCCATCTAAGGAACTGTGAAGTTGTGATAAGTTGCATACGCCAGGAATATTCGAATATCTTCGAGTTTGGCAACTGGTGTGAATGTCTCATCGAAGTCTATTCCTTCTCATTATGTGTATCCCTTTGCAACTAATCTTGTTTTGTTTCTGACAATGGTACCCGTCTCATCTCTTTTATTCTTGAAGACCCACTTGGTACCAATCACAGACTTATGTGTGGGTCGATCCACCAGATACCACTCATTGTTGCGAGCGAACTCATTTAGTTCTTCCTGCATTGCATTTATCCAGTCTGTTGATTGAAGAGCTTCAGTAACCGTTACTGGTTCGACCTGAGATAGGAAGCAAGACATCAATGAGTGTCTTGTCTGGTTCGAATAGGATTTTCAGCATCATCGAGTATGGCTTCTTTAGGAAGATCCCTTATCCAGTTTGGCTCTTTACAGGTACGGCTTTAGCACGAGCAGCTAGATCTCCAGAAACTGTGGAAAGTTCCCTTTGAGGTGGTTCATTTCCATAAACTGGAAATGTTTCCTCTTCTTCTTCAGAATGTCCTACACCTTCTTGTTCTGGAACACTTTTGTCTCCTTGTTCAGACATTGTATTCTGATCAGCATCTGGATTCTAAACGTAAGTTGGCTTACTAGCTGGATCTGCTTCTTTAGCATCTTCAAGATTGACTTCCTTTGTGTCAGCTTGCTCTGCATCTAAGACCGCATTATGTGCTTCAGGGATTCACCTGAATCTTCAATGTTTGTGGTCTTTAGGGCCTCAGCGATGGCATTTGCATCATCAGCCCTCTCGGCTGCTTGGGGTTCAGCCGACCCAAATGGAGCCTAAGGGATATCATTCATAGTTCTAGTTAGAGGAACTGTTTGTTTATTATCAGGATCACTCTTAGGTTCCTCATTGACATCCTTGATCTCATGATTCCCTAGACTCAGTTCTTGAAGTATCCTGCACACTAAGGTAGCTTCATCAGAAACAACATGACATGTAATTTCCATAAGCTGGGTTGTCCTGTTGAATACCCTATATCCCATATATGAAGGATGTCCATATCCAAGGAACACACCTTCATTAGCCTTTGGGCTGAAGGTATTCAACTCGAACTTCCCATTACTTTGAATATAACATGGAGAACCGAACTTACGAAGATGAGCTATAGAAGGCTTACGACCATTGTAGATCTCATAGGGTGTCTTGTGCAGCCGCGTGTTGAATGCGCTTCTATTCTGTGTGTTGCAGGCTGTCATCCAGGCTTCTCCCCAGAATCCTATTCTGAGGTCGGTGTCAGCCATCATGGTTCTCACAGCTTCTTTGAGTATTCTGTTTCTTCGCTCAACAAGACCATTTTGTTGAGGATTTCTAGGAGTAGACTTCTCATGTCCAATGCCAATTTCAGAACAAAAGTCCATAAGAGGTCCGTTGCAAAATTCCGTCCCATTGTCTGATCTTATCCTCTACACTTTCACTCCTTTGTCATTCTAAAGACGTGTAATCAATTCTGGTAATTGAAAATTGACTTCGTCCTTGGATTCGAGTAGCACCACCCATGTATATCTTGAATAATCATCAACAACCATCAATATGTATCTCCTTTTTCCGATTGTGAGTGGGGTGACTGGTACAAACAAATCCATGTGAAATAGTTCCAAGATTCTTTCTGTGCTCGCTGTGACTGGTCTGTTCTTGAAGGAGGCTTTTGTCTGTTTACCGAGCTGGCACGATTTACATAATCCTTCTTTCAGGAACTTCTTATGTGGCAGTCCTTCAACTACGTTATGCTTTGCCAGATGTTGGGTTGAATTTATGTTCAGATGGCTAAGTCTTTTGTGCCACAACCAGTTTATTCATTCTGAGGAATTGAGTGCAATGAGGCATGTCCCTCGTTCTCCACTGGACCAATCTACAATGTAAAGACCTCCTCTTCTGATTCCTCTGATTATGGTCTTGTCTGTCACCTTGTCTATTATGTGGCATTCTGATTCTTCAAATTTGACAATGTATCCACTTTTACTTAGTTGACTTATACTGAGTAACTTGTGCTTCAGTTTGGTGACTAAGGATACATTTTGAATGATAATTCCGTTATGCCCCACGCATCCTTTTCCAATCACTTGTCATGTGGCCTTGTTCCCAAAGCTAACTGATGATCCCTCGTATATCTCAAGGTTCTTGATTAGATCCTTTTCTCCTATTATGTGAGCCGAGCATCCACTGTCTAGGATCCATGTTCTTGTCTTCTTTTGGGGACTTGGTCTCTGCAACACAGAAAAAATATTTAGGTCCCCGTATATTTTCGGGTCCTCGAAGGTCAGTCATGTGGATTCAACCTTTTGGTATCCACATTTGTTTCAACCTTACAGTTTGTGAAACTAAATCACTTTTTTGTGATCTATCTACATTTCTTCTAAAGAAGTGTGTGATGTGTGGGTGCAGGTTATGTGCAACTGTGGTGTGTGAACTCTTCATGAAATGACTGTTTTGGAAAGAGTCTCGAGAAACTGTTCTCGAGTGTGTAGCCATCTCAGTCTTTTGAGAGTATAATTGTCTCGACTCAGGCCTCGCATAGATAATCCCCCTATTCGGTTGACTGTTGTGATAGAATTGTGATCTATCAAGACTTCTCAAATTTCTATCCCGTTGTCGAACATACTTCCTTGCAACATTTACATGTTGCTCAGTCGTTCTGGTTGGTAAAACTGGATTCCTCGCATATGGGACACTATGCTTGTCCAGTTTTGAGGAAGAGTTATTTCTCCTCTTGACAGTTGGTTTTGACAGTTTTCGAACTGTGTCACTATGTTGCCGAGGTGCCAGTTTAGGGTTAGATTTTGACCAGCATTTGGTCTTGACACTTTGATTTACTGGTTCTTTGAGAATATCCTCTCCTTTCCCAACCAGATGACTTGGACTAAGATTTGCTTTGATAGAGCACAATGGTGTTTTGTCAGTCCTAGATGTGAATGCATGCTTATTCATAGATGTATCATGTTGAAATTCTTAAAAACCAATTCCTCGTTTGTCAGAGTAATGTTTTTTTAACATTCAAAATTTCATCTAATTTCTTAGAACTCTTTTTGAAATAACATTCACATTTGAAAGGTTCGGTTTTCTTCAAGGAGTCACATTCTCTTGAAACATCTTCAAAATCTTTAATAAGTTTTGAATGTTCCCCTTGAGTTTTTCTAGTTCCTCACTGATTGACGTCGTTCTTTCAATTTCATTGGTCAAAACTGATATTTCGGATTTCAGTGAGACATTTTCAATAATCACATTATCTTTAATTTCATGAAATTTTTCTAATTCTTTGATAATCCTCTTAAAAGTGATTTCTTTAGAGCTTGAATGACATGGTTTAGAACAATCATCAAGGTAAAAAAAATGTCCTAGAGGAGGGCAGATTAGTTGTTACTTGAATTTTTCCATTTGATGCGATTTCTTCTTCGTCATCAATAATATCTCCATCAATTGCTGCCATGAAAGCAAGTAATGCTTCCTCATTTCCTTCATCCTCAGACGTGTAGTATCCATCATCATGATCGGGTACGTCTGGCACTTCAGTTCTTGTGAGCATCGCTTGGGCAACAACTCTGGATGCTCTCTTCTCGAACACCTTGTTCAATCTGTCTCTCTCCTCCTGAGAGACTAGGGGTCATTCATACTTTAAATGATCTGGAGATTTGCACTCATAGCATGTGCGTGGCTCTCTCTTCGTGAACCTTTGCTCACTGGATTGTGTTTCCTTTTCCTTTCCTTTTGCCTTCTCTAGAAGAGTGGTCAGGTTCCTCAGTTGCTCTTCCAGTTTGGCGACTGACAACTCAATTTCCTTCTTCTGAATTGTGTTGGTTGTGTCCTTTGCAGGTGAGGTTCGATAGACAGTTTTATCGAAGTAAACTGGCCTTTTTGAATGCCTTTGGAAGTCTCTCTTTACGAAAAATGTTGCATCACCATCAGCTGCTGAATTTGGAGTTCGAACAATTTCATTTTTGTTCACCATCTGGATGTCCCACTCATGGGCTCGAAGTTCATCGAACAGTTCTTTGGTGGACATTTTTGAGAGATCCATGGCCTTCAGGCTGGTGGTTTTAATGAACCAGTCTTCTTTTGGCAGCCTGGAGAGGATTTTGGCATTCATATGTGCCACTTTTTCTTCTCTTCCAAGGTTCTTTATCTCACTGACAATGGCATTAAATCTTGCCTTCATCAATTTGATTGACTCGTCGGGTAGCATCTGGAAGGATTCATATTTTTCCACGACTATTTGCTTCTTGTTGCGCTCCATCGCTTCTGTTTCTTTGGTGAGATTGTTGATCCAATCCCACAATTCCTTTGCAAAGTTGTTCTCTACAGCTGTGTCTTGGAGGGAATCTGGGAGGGATTGTATGATAATCTCCTATGCGATGAAATCGACCTGGTGATGTTTTTTGTCCACAAATGTCCAGTCCTCCTTTGGCTTGTCTACGTATTTGACACCAACTGGCTTGTCTGTTGTCGCAAGAATGACTTTGGGCATCTGAATCTTCAGAGGTCCATTATTCAGAACATCATCCATCTCTGAATGTTGAGCTCTTAATTGAATGAGACACTTCTTCTTCCATACTTCAAGCTTCTCTGGATTGTACTTGGGAAGACTAGGGTGAGTCATCATTTTCTAAGAATAATCTGCTCGCTAAAATATACTAGATAAATAGTTAGAGCGTAAGGAAGTACGGATCCGGTCTTAAGCGACTCAAAACAGGACAGTCTAGAAAGACTGACGTGCCGATACTACTTGTTGGTCCCAGATCAGAGTACGAGAAATGTGCAGTGGAAGTAATAAAACAGTTAAATACACTTCTAACTATGAGCAGTTAAGTTTGCAGTATGCTATATTTTTGCTTAACAGTTTTTAGAAACACAGTTTAAGTTACCCAACAGATTAGGTCGACAGTTTTAGAGATATGCTTAGTCAGCAATTTATACACTTCAACACATACACGCTAAGTGTTGAAGGTTTCAAGATAGTTGAAAATTGTAAAATGCGTAATGTAAATAAAACTGTAAGCGACACAAGATATTTTTAGTGGTTCTGAGCCTCAAGTCCTACGCCCACTCTTTGGGTATCAGATCCGGTAATTCACTAAGTTTTGAAGATACAATCTTCACGATCTATAGCTAGTTGCTATAGAGACCTCTGTCCACAGCACAATGGATCACTCGCCCAGACATTTGTACTTCACTCCTTCTTCAGTCCATCGAAGGCTCTGCATCTTCTCTGTGGACCGGCTCGAAGTTAGACTAAGGACAAACCTCCCTTTTCCTTCTTTGGTAGGTTGGATATTTATGTTCTTCCCAGAATGTTGACTGATTGGCAGTTGCCCGTGATAACCTGTTCTTCCTTTGCAAGATCACTAACATAGTAGATTAAGTCAACTGACTTAATCCTCGTGTACTCAAAGTCGCAAGGTGAATCTCCAGAGATTCTGTTAGCAATGAATGCTTCATGTTCAATAAATGAACCACGATGATAACGTCTTCTCGCTTGATAGCTTTTAATGCTTGAGATTTAGTTTTAGCCGAGAGACAATAAATATGTCGGAGATTCAAATCTGCGAGGTTATTCAGATAAGCAGAGATGCAGAGATTTTTATGTCTCTGTTGGTAGAGACATTGGAAAGGATGTCCAATCATAATCCATACTCTTCTGAAAAGTTGCTTGTCTTTCGGCTTTTTCTGCTATAACATTCTGCTTTTTTGAGCAGTTCGTACTTGTAGTATCAAACATCGAACAACGTTGTACGCCAGTCGCAGCTGAGTATCTATCTGTCTTTTATCATTGACTTCTTTGAAGTTCTCCTGCGACTTGTTCGACATCTTGTCATGCACGCATTCCTTGACGCAAAACTGTCTTGGTCTGAAACTTCGAGTACCTCCCACCAGTTTTTATGTGAAGATTGTGTCCACAGTTTTGAGACCTTGCTCTGCTCGTCATCGTCTTCTAGATACGATAGTTATCTCATCTGAATGGTGTCTTCTTCAAAATTGTTCCACAGTTTTGTTGACTTCCTTGTTCTTAGACTATTACAACTCAATTATCCTATACAAGGATTACATCAGGTACTAACTCTAAGACCTAGACTTTGGTATATAATTTTGACACATCAAAACATCATATTAAGGTAGGATTTCTATATCAGTACCTAACAAAAGCTCTTTGAAACGAGCCTAGGGTAGCGGTTTGGTAAAGATGTCCGCTAATTGTTCTTCAGTTCTAATATATTTCATTGAGACATCCTCCTTCTCAACATGATATCGAATGAAATGATGACGAATATCAATGTGCTATGTCCTGGAATGTAGAACTGGATTCTTCAAAATGGAAACTACGCTGTTGTTATCACAATATATAGGAACACATCCAGTGCCTATTCCATAATCCTTAAGCTGTTGCTTTATCCAAAGAACTTGAGCACAACAACTGGCTGCTGCTATATATTCCGCCTCAGCGGTCGATGTAGCCATGGAATGTTGTTTCTTGCTGAACCATCTATCAGTTTATGACCTAAAAACTGACAAGTTCCACTTGTGATCTTTTTGTCGATTCTGCAACCTCCAAAATTTGAATCAGAGTATCCATTTAACATGATTCCATCAGTTTTGGGATAACAGATTCCTAGAGACTCTGTACTCTTAAGGTATCTTACAACTCTCTTTGCCGCTTCCATGTGGGACTTCTTAGGATTCGCTTGGAATCTTGCAGATACTCCCACGTCATAAGATATATCGGGTCGACAGGAAGTTAGATACATTAGAGACCCAATTATTCCTCTGTAAGCACTTGGATTGATAGGTTCTCCTTCTTCAACGAGAGTGATCTGAGAATTGGTGCTCATAGGAATCCTAAGTGACTTTATCTTTTCCGAACAGAATTTGTTAATCAGGTCCTGAGTGTTTTTCTTCTGATTTATAAAGATCCCTTCATCACACTTATCAACTTACAAACCAAGAAAGTATGTCATCTTGCCCATCATGCTCATCTAAAATTTATTTTGCATTAACTGGGCAAATTTTTCACATAACTTGGTGTTTTTGCTGCCAAAGATTATGTCGTCTACATAGATCTGAACAAGTAGGATGTCCTCTCCATCCTTTATCTTGAATAATATTTGATCTATAGCACCCTTTTCGAATCCACTTTTGAGCAGAAACTGTGAGAGAGTTTCATACCGTGCTCTAGGTGCTTGCTTTAATCCATATAAAGCTTTCCTCTGCTTGTAGACTTGGTTTCCTTGATCGAAACCTGGGGTTTGTTCGACGTAGACCTCTTCCTTTAATTCTCCATTAAGAAAGACACTCTTCACATCCATCTAAAGAATTGTGAAGTTGTGGTAAGCCGCATACGCCAAGAATAACCAAATAGCTTCTAGTCTGGCAACTGGCGCAAATGTCTCATCAAAGTCTATCCCTTCGCATTGTGCATACCCCTTCGCAACCAGTCTTGTCTTGTTTCGAACGATGGTACTGGTCTCATCTCTTTTATTCTTGAAGATCCACTTGGTACCAATCACGGACTGATGTGTAGGTCGATCCACCAGATACCACACATTGTTACGAATGAACTCATTTAGCTCTTCCTGTATCGCATTTATCCAGTTCGTTGATTGAAGATCTTCTGTGATCTTCATTGGTTCGATCTGAGATAATAAGAAAGACATCAATGCGGTTCCTTGTCTAGTTCGAACAAGATTTCCAATGTCATCGAGGATGGCTTCTTTGGGATGATCTCTTAGCCAACTAGGCTTCTTCATAGGTACGGCTTTAGCACGAGCAGCTGGATTCTCATAAGCTATAGGATGTTCCTCATGAGATAGTTCACTTCCGGATTCTGGAACTGTTATCCTTTCTTGTTCTAGAACTGTTCCTTCTTCTTCTTTATAAGAAACTTCTTCTTCTCCTTATTCTATGACAACTTCATCTCCTTGTTTTGGAACAGCATTCTGATCAGCATCTAGATTCTAAAATGCAGTTGGCTTGACAGCTGAGTCTGCTTCCTTAGTATCCTCAAGGTTGACTTCCTTGGTATCATCTAGCTCTGCTTCCGAAACCAGTTTATGTGCTTCATTGAGCTTCTTTTCACCTAAATCTTCAATGTTTATGATATTTAAGGCCTCTGCAATGACATTAGAATCATTGGCCCTATCGACTTCTTGGGGTTCAGCCGAGGCAACTGGAGTCTCAGAGATATCATTCATAGATCTAGTCAGAGGAACTGTTTGATTATAATCAAGATCATTCCTAGTTTCCTCATTGACATACTTATTCTTATGATTCTCCAGACCTAGTTCTTGAAGTGTCCTACGCACTAGAGTAGCTTCATAAAAAACAACATGACATGTTATTTCCACAAGCTGGGTTGTCTTGTTGAATAACCTATATCCCTTAAATGAAGGATGTCCATACCCGAGTAACACTCCTTCATCAGCCTTAAGGCTGAAGGTATTCAACTTAAACTTCTCATTATTGTGAATATAACATGGAGAACCGAAAGCACAAAAATGAGCTATAGAAGGCTTACGACCATTGTAGATCTTGTGGGGAGTCTTGTGCAGCCGCGTGTTGAATGCACTTCTATTCATTGTGTAGCAGGCTCTCATCAAGGCTTCTCCCCAAAATCCTTTTCCAAGACTGGTGTCGGCCATCATGGTTCTCACTGCTTCCTTGAGTGTTCTGTTCCTTTGCTCAGCAAGACCATTTTGTTGAGGAGTTCTTGGGGTAGACTTCTCATGTCCAATTTCAATTTCAGCGCAGAAGTCCATAAGAGGTCCACTGCAAAATTCTTTCCCATTGCCAGAGGCTGCCGAACAACCTTCACCTGATTTCAATGTGCAGAATGGTGAAGTCGTGGAGAAGAAGAAGGAGAGCCTAGATGAGGTGTTGAAGAACTTCATTAAAGCTTCCAACTTCAGAGTTGGGAAAATCGAGCAGGAGGTGGCAGGAGTCAATACCAAGGTGGACATGCTCGGCAAGCACGTGCAGATCATCGAGACTCAAGTCAGTCAGATAGTCACCTCACTTGGTGCGCAACACTCGCCAGGAAAGCTGCCAAGCTCCACTGAGGTGAATCCAAAGAACCAGAAGGACTACAAGGCTATGAAATTGAGGTCTGGAAAAAGCTATACAGGTTTGAGCATGCCTCAAAATTAGTTTGGGGGAGAAGAGGAGGAGCAGGTCGCTGGATTGCCCTCTATTTCGATCGATAGGGCCATTGTCGATCGACACAGAGGTCAGGAAGATGGAGAAATTTCGAGCAATGATGAGGAATCGATCGACAGGAACTCAGCAGGTGTGTCGATCGACACACCCCCCTATCGATCGACAGGGAGGTCAAAACAACACAATTCTTGCCCAGTCGACACAACAACTTCCACAGCACAAAAATTCAAGTTCCAAAGCTGCCAGATCACCTCCGATGCCCTTTCCTCAGCGCTTTGCCATGCAGAAGGAGGATTCCATGTTCTCTCGCTTTGTTGAAAACTTGAAGAAGGTGAGTATTAACTTACCATTGATTGAAGCTTTGTCTGAAATTCCAGGTTACATGAAATACCTCCGCAAGCTGATGAGTGAAAAGAAGCATTTTGTGGAGAACTCAACAGTCAAGCTTCATGAGAAGTGCAACATGATCCTACAGAAGAAACTTCCTGGCAAGAGAAGTGATCCAGGATGCTTTTCCATTCCTGTTGAGATCGGGGGGTTGCATTCCCAAAGGTGTTGAGCGACACAGGAGCCCGCATCAATTTGATGCCTTTTTCCATCTTCTAGCGCCTCAAAATTGGAGAGTTGAGGCCGACTAAAATTACATTGCAGATGCAAACCGATCTGTGTCTCACCCCAAAGGTATACTTGATGGTGTAGTTCTCATTCGTGTGGGTCATCTAATTTTCCCAGCGAATTTTGTTGTCTTGGACATGATGGAAGATGGCAGCACACCCCTTATCTTAGGAAGGGAATTCTTGAACACAAGTGCTGCTATAATCGATTGCCGCAGTGGGGAGATCACTCTTTGAGCAAATGAGGAAAAGATCACATTCAAGCTCGACAAAAGCCGGCAACTATCCGAATGCTACAAAATCACCTCCATTGAAGATAAAGAGGAAGAATTTGAAGAAGAGAAGGAAGACCAAGCCGCTCAAGAATGGGAGCAAGGGAATGAGTCGGCAAAATTGTCAATTACACCATCTCATCCGGAGCTCACTGTTGTCATTCAAGACTGCTTGGTCTACATGGTGATGCCCGAGGAAGGCGAGTGCGCTCCAGGCCATCTTGGTTCTAAGGAAAAAGGTATCGTCGAGCTACGACGTTAACTAAAGCACTTGTTGGGAGGTAACCCAACTGTTTACTTGCTTTCGTTTCGATTTTCCTTATTTTTGTCTTTCGATTTTCATTTTTATTTAGTCTATTTTTATTCTAAGTTTAATTTTCGAAAAAAAAATTGAGGATTTACCTCTGTGTCGATCGACATGCCTGATGTCGATCGACACAGCAGTCAAGCACGGAGTTACTCTTTCGACTTATGCAGGTAGTCGACAAGAAGGCTCTGTGTTGATCGACAGGCCCCCTGTCGATCGACATAGAGTGCTAGCGGCCACAATTCTCCATCGCGACGAGTTGATTCCTCCGGTGGATAAAAATGTTGATGTTTGAGATCCACGAGTCAGGTACAAGTTCTATTTCTTGTCTGATTTTCAAACATCTTCTTACTCTCCGAGTTCAAAATAAATTTGGGGGGATGTGGACAAGAAATTCGAACTTATCTATCCTTTACTTGCTTTATTTTTCATTGTTTTCTTTGATTTGTTTCTTGTTTATTTAAATTTTGGCTAGAAAAAAAAATATGGATACAGTGTGAGGAAATTTCTTATTGAGTCTTGAACCCACTTGAACTAATTTTGAGGTTGGAATCGATTGAGGATAAGTTTGATTTGATTTCAATTGTGGTTGACTGCCTATGAATGTAGAATACCGCATGATAGGGTCTAATTAAAACTTACACTTGCATGATGTTTGAGTGCATTGAAATTGACTAAGGAAGACATTTTTGAACCCAAGTGAGATTTTTTAGCATTTTTCGTTTGATGTGAGATTCGCATGTATATTTTTGTTTCTCTAGAACTTGCTTCTGTTCTGTTTCGAGACTGCATAGTGTGCAGAAAGATAGAAAATGATCTTAGGCCATCTTTGTTAGCCGATTTATACCAAACACTGTCCCTTGTAATATTTTATCCTTAGTCAACCCCTTTGAGCCTTACTTCATTTTTTTTTTGTCTTGTCTATAAGATTTGCATGATATAGTAAGAAGGTTTTTGTCTTGTCCATGAAATTGTGGGAAGAATAAGGGTGAAATATTTGAAAGTGGATGAGAAAACTTTATAATTGGTGTGCAAAGAAAGAGAGCTCTGAAAAAAATATAATGATTGATGTCCTTATAAGCTCAAATGATTAAACAAAACTTTTAAGAGCATAAAAGGGCTAGAAAAAAAAAGAGAGAGAGAGAACTATTTGTGGTTTGAATTCTAATAATTAAGGAGATGGGGTAGATGTTGATAAATGGTGATTGTGATATGCTGAGAGTCGCGAACTCAATGTTTTCTTTTTAGTCACTTGACCATATTTCCCTACCTTGTCACAAAAAAAGCCTACATTACAACCCAATCAAAGTCCTTTTTTATTCTTGAATTGTGTGAACATTTGAGCAGTGGAGATTCTAGAAATTTCGCAAGCCTATGGTAGAAATTTCTTCATACATGTTGTGAGTGTTTTCATTGAAACCCAAACACTTGTGGGAATGAGCAATACACTTCCTTGTGAGTCTTCCAAATTTGATGAATTTCCTATCTCATTCAAATTGTTTGTGTGATCTGGATTGACAATCTTTGATTGTGATGAATCTTTTGAGGCATTGCACTTTCAACTGCTTGAGATTTCTTTTCTTTCTTTTCTTTGATTGAAGACAATCAAGTATTCAAGTTTGGGGGGTTTGATAATCTCATATTTATACTCACTTATCTATATTTTTCTCCATTGTTTCAGTACAATTAGGTTAGGTTTTTAGTTATTTCTATGCATGAGTCTACATTAGAGGATGATAAGCCTTCTATGGTACGTTTTGCAGGTATTTAGGGTTAAAAAGAAGTGAAATGGTGAAAGAGCCGAGTTAAACAGAGTTGCCGCTTCGATTAACACACGAGAAGTCAACCAAAGTTGGAAGACGAAGCTAAAAACCCAGAGCAGGACCTCTGTGTCGATCGACGTGGTGCATGTCGATCGACATAGAGGTCGGATGTCGATCAGAGGCAAGGCAGAAGAAGAAGGCTCGACATGTTCAGGCATGTCGATCGATAAGCTCCCTGTCGATCGACACGAAGGATAGTTGCAAGCATGTTGATCGACAGGCTCCCTGTCAATCGACACGGAAGCCTTAGAAGGAGATTTTGGCCTGTTTTGGAAATTTTTGTTATTTTAACCCAATACCAAGTTTAGATACTTTGGCTCCTCTATAAATACTATACTCATTATGCACGAAATAGTTCTGGTTTTTGCACTTAGAATTATTCAACATCGGAGTTTTTAGAGACTTGCAAGGTTCTTATTTCCCTTGTAAGGTAATTTAATAATATGTTTTCTTTTATTCAAGTCATGTTTTATAGCTAGAACCCTAACAGGTTCTAGGGTTGTGTGTATTCTTTTCTGATGCTTGTTAATTGAAATCAACTCGAATAGCATGGTTTAATTTTTTGAGTTTAAATAATAATTAAGATTTAAAGATGGATCGAGAGATGAATTTGAGTCTAGGTTTATAGTTATCAATCGATGGACCGAGAGGTGAAGATTGTTAATAGGATGAGAGAATTAATTGTATTTGTTTTCTGTCGCAAAAGGAAGAAACTTGTATAGGAATTAATTAGATGATTATTTAGATTAACTAAATTGGTGTTCTTGAGACCGAGAGGATAAAGTCACTGTTTAGTAATCTAGGATTTAATAGCCAGATCAAGGAATTTAATCTACTAAAATCTATTGTTTCCCCATTATTGAGTTGATGAATATTGCATGTTGATGATTAGAATATATGCCCCAAGATCTGTGTTTTTCTTTAATTGTTTACAAAACCTTTATTTTCTCTTATTGTTATCTTTAAATTTCCAAACAAAATCTCTTTTCTAAAATCCTTAAACTACTATGTTTTATGTATTATAGCTAGTACTTTGGGTAGTTTGTTGTACAGTCTCTGTGGGATCGACCACCATCGGGCGTAAAATAATATTTGCTTGTTGTTTTCTACAATTATCAATGGGTAACACTTTATAACGCTTTCTCTTTCCATTTAGATTGCATTGGATTTTTTTGTGTTGGATTTTGTCTAGTTATGTGTATTCTTGTGAGTGTTGATCCTAACTTGACTTGAGATTTACTCTTGAGAAACTACTGAAGTATGATCTTTATTTAAACCAATGATAGGGCAGAATCATTGAAATTGAAGCTTGTCGAGATTAAGCTTTTGAATTGCAAAAATTTGTGCATGTTAATACTTGAGACTTGACAAAATCCGTGAGATTTGAGCTTTGATATTGTCATATTCATTTGTGAGAAGCGAGATTGATAGTAAGAAATCTTAAACTTGCATAAATTCTCTAGCTAATCTTACATGAGCTATTGACTAGAAAATGATATTAGGCCATCGATTTCTTAGTCCTTACCTTGTGCATTAGGGGTATAAGGTGTTGTATGTTATCGTTATTTGCCTTTCTTACAATTGTTCCCCGTGATTGAGCTTAAATGGTCAAATTTGTTAATATATGTTTAGGAACAAATTTGGGGGAATGTGTGAATGAGGGTGAATATGGGTGTTATGGGTGTGGGTTTGGGAATTGATCGGAATGTGTGAATAAGTATCCCATGTTTGAGGCATGAAAGAAAACAAAGGAAAAAATGAGAAGAGTTTGAGTTGAAAAGAAAAAAGAAAAAAAAATGGAAGAGAGTTTGGTGCAAATCAAATCAAGAAAAATATGCACCAACAAAAAAATTGTGGAAAAAGAAGAAACATGCAAAGGGCATGATGAAAAGCAAAAGAAAGAAAGAAAATGCATTGGTATATGCCTCGGGATTGGTTGATGTTAAACAATCGATTGGGGGTTATGAGTTTTTGTTGGAGGATAGTAACTTTTTCCCAAACCACCTATCTTTAGTCAACCATATTATAACCAAAATAAAGACCTTTTTTATTCTAGGAAAAGGTTCGTGGTGGTATAGTGGTGAGATAGGATACAAGCCTTTGGAAATAGATATTGATATCTTGTGAATGAGTAACTCATCCCTAAACATGAAAGGGAGTGTGCTTTATTGTTTCATAAATTTTGTTGAGGGGTTTGAGTCTCTTGTATTAACCAATGCACAAATAAAGTTGATAATCTCGTTTGATTAAGGCATGCTAAAATTGATTTGATGAGCTATGAGGTATTGCACTAAGTAGGTAGATTACTTTATTGTGTCTTGATTGAGGACAATTAAAGGTTCAAGTTTGGGGGATTATGATATGTGTGGGAAATGTATACTTTATAGGTGCATTATTGTGATGACTTCTTGTATATTTGACACACATATCATATCTTTTTGATAGATTTGATGTGGTTTCGAGTGTTTTCATGTTTGAAGTGTATAGGAGGAAAGTTAAGCATAAATCCATGAGTTGGAGCCAATTTTGGGATGAGTTTCGAACCAAATTTCATGTGTGGAATTGATTTCGACCCAAAGGAGCATGATGAGCTGGAAGAGGGGAACATAGCAAAATTTCGACCCAGACAAAATTCATTTCGATCAAAATCTGCCTCACAGAGGCAGATATCGACCCAGCTCTCAAGATCTCAGTCAAAATCTGCTCTACATAGGCAGATTTCAACCCATCATATTTCATCCCGGTTAAAATGATGCGGGTTTTGGTGGACTTTCCTCAATATGGGACCGTTTCAGTCGAAATCGGATCATTTTGGGAAAAAATTTAGAGCGTTATTAACTATTAAAGGGGCGAATTCGAGTTGGCTCAGGACTTTTGCCAAATTTTGAGCGGTTACTCACTTTGAAACACTTCCAGACTTCACAAATTACATAATTGAAGGTGAATCAAAGCTAGATCTACTCAATTGGAGAAGAATTGAAAAGAAAATCCAAGATCAAGACATAGATCTTAGCATTTGGGGAAGATTATCATTCAAATCATATTTTGTAATAGCAATTCTTACTCTTGTTATTCAATTGTGCAAATTACAAGGTATGTGTAGCTAAATCTGTTAAGGATGTTGGTTTGAACAATGTAATGGATTTTATGGATTGATAGAATGTTTGTTTACTTTCACCTTGAGGATTACAACATGCTAGAGCTTCTTCCTATTCAATCAATGTAGGCATTAACCAATTATTTGATATTTTGACATCTAAATTGTAGCTGATACGTAGATATAGAGGTCGTGAATAGCACTGTTGTATCCATGTATAGATCCAATCAATTGTGAAGTGATTGCTTGTAGATCGAGAATCCACGTGCCTTTAGGAGTGATATAGAATTAGATAATGTAACGGTTTGACGATTCTATATCATTTATGATTAAATCACCGGTGCTAAGGGGATTAGTTAGTGTTGAGTGGATTGGTCATATCAAGGAGAATTAAAATTGTTTGCATAATTCAATTGTTCATTGTTGTTCATTGCAAAGTTCATTCCAATATCTTGTTTTCCTCATTTGTATTTCAAAGCATTTTTGACATTGTGCATGCTATTGTTTGAAAGGTTGTGTTTGATTAGTGAAGTGAGTTGTTGTTTGAGAATTGTTGGTTTAATAACTTGTTTACTAAGTTGATTGTTAGCTAGATATACTTTAAATATATTAAAAACTGATTTTCAGTTTATCCCTTTGTTTGATGTTTTGGTATGTCAAAACTGACTTTAGCAGTAAGTTTCTAGAGTGTTTCTAAATGTAATCCTTGTATAGAATTTATTGAGTTATAATAGAAACTAGAAACTAAACAAAAGATCGAGCAGAAATATATCTAGTCTCTAAAGATGGATTGTCAGAAGACAAAGCTCCAGAAGACAAGAATCAAGTTTCAGAATTCAAAGTAAAGTCTCCAAGGAACTTGAAATAATGAAGACTAAGTGTCGATGCTTGAAACTTAGAATATCCAGAAACTCAGTTTCTGAGACTGAGTTTTCACCCTTGAATAGCAGAAACTTAAAACTTGAAATCAAGAGGATTTCAGTTTTCAGTTTCACCTGCGATAACATTCATGCGGAAATTTAAAATTGAGTTTGGAGAATCTCAGTTTTCATTTTCAGAATTCAAGAGCACGTGAAAAACAATGAGACACAAAGAAACCAAACTAGAGTTCGAAGTCAGACTCAAGATTCATTAAAGTGTCAATCAAAAAGTCAGTATGAGGAAACTTCAACTTAGATTCCTTGGACTGAAACTTTGTTTGACAAAAGTAGGTAGAAATTACACTACCAAAAGAAAAAAGTAGACAGCAGAGCAGACCAGACCAGACCAGAGGAATGGTCTCTAATTGGACGACTCAATTTTTGTGTCTAACGGCTGGATCGTTGAGCCCAATGGACAAAATTCAAATTGTCATCCCAATCATCTATAAATAGTCCAAAACTTTGAAAGAAGAACACACATGAATCATACGATAAACTAAGCCAAAACTTTGTCAAACTCTCTATTGAAGAAAAAAGGAGGGTGACGTGTGGCATGGTGCTTTTTGCTCCTACTATTATAGTCACTAAGATGCCCATGGTCCAGAGTTCTGCAGTTCCCTATCAAACTACCTCAAGCAATTCACCATCCGCCATGTTTACTGAGATGAAGAATTATGTTCAACATCAAATCGAAGGAATAAGGCAAGAAAATCCAGACGTTAAGGTGTGGATGGATGCAAAAGATAAGAAAGATGCCAAAACTGTCGAATCTATCTCCTCCATTAATCAGACTATCTCGACCTTCTTTGATGCTGTCAAAAAGGTGGAAGAGGAGCGTAAAAAGGAGTAAGAGGAGAGGAAAAAGAAAGAAGAGGGGGAGAAGAGAAGAAGGGAGGAAGAAGAGGCTGAAGGAGTGAGGAGGTAAGAAGCAGAAGAACAAAGGACGGAAGCTCACTTCAAAATCTTAATGGATTTGGCCGCAAAACTCTCAGAATCCAAGCCATCTTCATCAAAAAACCTCCCCCATAGTTTTCAATTTTTTGAAATTTCTAATTTTCAGTTTTTGGTTTCCGATTAGTACTTGTAATCTTTAACTATCTAATGAAAATTGAAAACTGGATTGAAGTCAAAATCTCATTTTCTCTCTCTCGCTCCTTATGTGTTTTTTAACCTTGTTGAACTCACGTATTCCATTGTGATTAGCATTCTTACTTTCTCTCTATTTGGATTAATCGAGTAATCTCTCTCCAATTCTGGGAAAACATCAAATAGAGTAGGTTGGTTAAATGATTGGTGTTCAGGGTAGTGGCATTGTAAACTTAGTTCAACAAGTCTCTTTTTTCCTAACTTTAGATAAGTGGTTTTGACAACACCAAAAAGGGGAAAATTGTTAGAAAATGAGTTTCAGTTTATCCCTTTTTTTGATGTTTTATTGTGTCAAAATTGACTTTAGCTTTAAGTTTCTAGAGTGTTTCTTAATGTGATCCATGTATAAGATTTATTGAGTTGTAATAGAAACTAAGAACTGAGGCCAAATATCGAGTAGAAAGAGATCTAGTCTCTAAAGATGGATTGTTAGAAGACAAAGCTCGAGAAGACAAGAATCAAGTTACAGAATTTAAAGTAAAGTCTTCAAGAAACTTGAAATGATGAATACTAAGTTTCGATGCTTGAAACTTAGATTATTTAGAAACTCAGTTTTTGAAAATTGAGTTTTCACCCTAGAAGAGCATAAATTTAAAACTTGAAATCAGGAGAATTTTAGTTTTCAGTTTCACCTTCGATACCATGCGGAAACTTAAAACTGAGTTTGCAGAATCTCATTTTTCAGTTTCAGAATTCAAGAGCACGTGAAAAACAAGGAGACACAAAGAACCCAAAGTGGAATTCAAAGTCGGACTCAAGATTCATTAAAGTGTCAATCAAAAAGTCAGTACGAGGAAACTTGAACTTAGATTCCTCGGATTGAAACTTAGTCTGAAAAAAAGTAGGTAGAAAGTACACTGCCAAAAGTAAAAAGCAGATGGCATAACAGAGCCGAGTAGAGCATACCAAAAGAATGTTCTATGTTTGGATGACCCAATCTTTGTCTCTAATGGCTGCATCGTTAAGTCTAATGGGCAGAATTCAAATTGTCACCCCGTCACCTATAAATAGTCCAACACTTTGAACAAGTGCGAGATCATTTAAAACTTCCGCTACATACATTTATACTCTGATTTCGGGACCATCAAGTGTTTTCAACGCTAGTCAGTCCTTACAGGCTAGTCGTTGTTGAAGTAGCTTATGACCAATCCATTTTCCTTGCATCTTGTTCTTTGTGTTTTTGTATCTTAAGCTCATGTACTTCAAAGATGTCTCACATTGTCAAACTTCCCAAGTACTCCACACAGATCTACAATATTTGCAAGAAGAGGTCATTGATCATGCTGAGGAATATCCATCCAAAAATGGCGTACGAGATAGCCAACAGACCGATAAACATCACCAGGATCAATACTCAGCTTGGAGGAACAAATGACCTAGAGATAATTGAGAAGTTGTACGCCAAATGGATAATCGCGAATAAAGCCCGTGCCCACCTATACGCAGTTGAAGGGATTTGTGAACTGAATCACTTAATCTGTTAGTCGAGATCGTTAACTAGAATACAAAAAATAAATGGCTATGCCTATGATTAATCCTAGCATGCTCCTATTGATTATGCATAAAGGGGGTTTTTGCGGAATACCTGGATTGTTGAAACCTGAAGAACGAATGCGCAGAGATTTGATCCTCGATCTTTTCCCGCGCACCAAGATTTATTCCTAATAGATTAAGGAATTAAATCTTTGAAAATTAATAATAATTTTTAAAACAAAGTGGGAGAGAAGAAAGAATATGATCCTCCCGATCTGATCTTCTGATCTGTATCCCAACTCTACTCCAAATGTCTGGTGAAGATTCCCTTCGAATTCCTTGCCCGGTTGAGAAGCAGAATTTCCTCCTCATTCTCAGATCTTAGTCGATCACCACAGCTCCCAAAACTGGTTTGTTGTGTTGCAACATATGATCTTGTGGTGTGTCATGATCTGAGAACCTGAGGCCTATTTATAGGAAATTCTGGACTTCTATTGGGCTTGAGTTTTCATGGGCCAGACCAGGGACCAGAATACAAATAGAAAATAAGGCCTATCAATTAATAAATTCCCATATTCAACACAGAATATAATTAATTAATTAATATTGATTCATTCCACCAGAGAATCAATATTGTCCTATTTATTTGCTACCACGTTTTGAGGTACGGGTTGTATGGGCTCGATATATCCCCACATTTAAGGTTACAGAACTTCATTAATTAGTTTAAGCTCTAACAAGCCATTTAATTAATTAACATCTTATATTCCTGAGTCAATCCACTCAAATCTTTTTCACTTATGCTTGAACTTAATCAGCCTTCGGGACTTTAGCATAACGAACCTTTTAAGCTGCTCAGGGAATGTCACCATCCTATACTGGATGTGGTTACCTAGTTCTAGTACCAGACAGTCATACATAGACTGCTATCACCCAAGATACAGATATACAAGTTCAACTTGAGTCTTTCACTGCAACTCAAAGTGATACACAATCCGCGTATACTTCTGTACCTTCATTTAGGTTTAGGATCTCATCAAGCCATAGAGGTCTAGATTCTTTTAATGTCAGATAAAAGAATCGATCTCAACTTAGGTCCTTATCAATGCGTGCCCCACACCAGCATACCAAGCCATCCAAGAGAAGATGCTTATTATTGCGTATGTTGCAGCCTACTGATAAGCTCATTATTTTACTCGCTTATCTATATTATTTTCTACTATTTTATGTAGTTTTATTGAGTTTATATATATATATTATGTGCATGAGTCTATATTAGGTGGTATTATGCGCGTTTTGGTGTTTTTGCTGGTTTTAGGCCTAAATTCACGAGAAATCTGTTCCGGAAGCAGTGACGTGTAAGAGTAGCAGTGACGATTTCGTCCACAAGATAAATACGAGCTATTAGAACGTGGAAATGGATGATGCTTTGAGTTAGCTCTCCAACGCAACTGGAATCGGGTCAATCGGAGTTCGGGAGAGAAAGTTATGGCTAAAACCGTGAGACCGCGCAGAAGGGGCGAGAAGCTGCGTCGACAGATGCCAACTGGCATCGATCGACGCCATCCAGGAACTCACATCGATCGACGGTGATTAGCCACGATCGACGCGAGATGTTTTCTGGAGCGGAAATTCGATTAAATTCGGATTTATTCATATCTTTAGCCCAAGATTTGATAGGATACACATCCACCACTATAAATAGCCTACTAAACTCGATTTTTGAGCATTCCTTATCATATCTTCGCTCTACGATTTGGTTTTGAGAGTTTGGAGACTTGGGAAACACGAAACCCTTTATTTTTCTTGTAAGTTCTTTTATGTTTATGCAATTTAATATGTTTTCTTTAGGATTTCTATCTACGATGAGTGGCTAGAAACCCTAGCGGGTTCTAGGGTTTGAATAATATTATGGATGCATGTTAGGATTAATTAATTAGGTTCATGATTCCTGTGTTTATTCTATAATTCTAGATTAATTCAAGGACCGAGAGGTGACGATTAATTTAGATGTCTAGCTATTGATAGAAGGACCGAGAGGTGAATATTAATAGTGGGAATAGGAATACATGATACGATCTACACTATCCAAACAGATGTACTAGATGTAGGAATTGAACTGATTTGCTTATCAGATTGACTAATTTGGTGTACTTTGAGACCGAGCGGAGATGAGTCACTAATTAGTAATCTAGGTTATATTTGCCAAACAAGGAAATATGGCATTGTTGCAGTATTCCACCTGTTAAATAAATTGGCTCCTACATTTTATCCATAATAAGAGTTCTTCCCTAGAATCTGTGCTCCTTTAATTTGCTTTCAAAACTCCTTTAATTTTCAAGTATCGTTATCTTTATTTTCGAAGTTAAAACCCTGATTTTGAATTCCTCAAACAATGAATCTTAGGATCATATATAGCTAGTATATAGGATAGTTTCCCCACACAAGTCCCCTGGATCGATAACCTTAGGGTTTACAAATTTATTTGCCACTGTTTCTATAATTAATCTGTTAGAAATAGCAGTGATCAAATTGGCGCCGTTGCTGGGGAATTGTTAGATTTTATCTTGTTACTAGTTCGTTCTAGGATTTGCTGGATTGAGTTTTAATTTTCTGTACGTGTACGTGTGTGAGTTTTTGAGTCTACGTCTTGCGTCGATCGACGCCACATAGCGTCGATCAACGTCGATCACTTTGCAGCGTCGATCGACGGACACCTTTCGTCGATCAATGCGACCACTCTTTTGTGTCGATCGATGTGAATCCACGTCGATCGACACTGAACTTATATTTACCTATTTCCTGTGCAGGTGCATGAACACGCGAGCTAAAGGAAAAAACACTCGAAGCCTTTGTCCCTGAAATTGAAGCA
>JAPKLW010000050.1:559225-582911 GCA_026898455.1 Plectranthus barbatus | reverse complement strand
AGTCACTAATTAGTAATCTAGGTTATATTTGCCAAACAAGGAAATATAGCATTGTTGCAGTATTCCACCTGTTAAATTAATTGGCTCCTACATGTTATCCATAATAAGAGTTCTTCCCTAGAATCTGTGCTCCTTTAATTTGCTTTCAAAACTCCTTTAATTTTCAAGTATCGTTATCTTTATTTTCGAAGTTAAAACCCTGATTTTGAATTCCTCAAACAATGAATCTTAGGATCATAGCTAGTATATAGGATAGTTTCCCCACACAATTCCCCTGGATCGATAACCTTAGGGTTTACAAATTTATTTGCCACTGTTTCTATAATTAATCTGTTAGAAATAGCAGTGATCACCTACACCGACAGTTTATCCTGGAACTATCTCAGTTGTGATAATCATTCATATCGCGCTAGGTCAACTTTATTTGCGACGCATGTTTGTTAATTCAGATAGGAGATGAACATACAACATTTATGATTCCCAGTATATTAACCAATCGACCATGTACATAATATACTGATCATAATGCTTTAAGAATATAAATCCATCAGCAGTGGCCCTAGAGTTGATCCTACAATCCCTATCAGAAGCTCTGGTTGTGGAAGCATTCGAGTATGACAACGAGAAACAATTTTGGGATTTCCTTGGCAAACTTTGCCAAGAGGCAGATCATATGAAGCGCAACAAAATGCAGATTTGCGTGGACAAGTACGAATTTTTCCAGATGCTTCCTAGAGAGAACATCAAGTCCATGGAGGCTTGCTTCAACACCATAGCCAGCGAGCTCAAGAACCTTGGGCGATAGTATTTGCACAACTATAAGCCCACGAGTAAGACATCCAGATGTTAAATAAAAATGAAGCTGTTCGAAGTGCTAGTTCACCAGTCGAAGAAGATGTTGCCTTCTTTGTAAAAGAGATTTTCGAAGGCGACCAAAGAAGCCAAATCAGTCCGAAAGACCAAGTGGTCAATAATCTGCAACCAAGGAGGCTCCCACAACCTCATACTCGAAGAAGAAAGAAGAAGACAGATCAATTACTTAGCTGGAAGAGCATATGAGAAAGCTAACAAAGCTTTTTGAGAAGGTCGAGGCCAAAACTGAGAGTTCACAAGGAAGTGAACAGAAGTTTAGTGTGACACCACCTAACCCGTGCTTTGAATGCAGCTCTCCAAACCATCTCAAGTACGAGTGTCCTCTTTTTTCTAAAGAGGGGAGAGAGCGGCTAAAAAGAATTTTGGAAAAGAAGGCGTCCAAAGCAGTTGCAAAGGTCGTTCTCTCAAGAACCGAGGAGCTCAACATCCCAGACCATGATGATGGTTATTACATGTCGGGCGATGAAGTAGAGAAAAGCCTTCCTGGTTCTTGATAAGCTAGTATTTCACCTCACTTATCACGTTGATTTCTTTATTGTTTCATGAATTTGCATTATTTTAGGTTAATAATTGAGCATGAGCCATTTATACAGGATATTACACTTGTCATGGTAAGATTTTGTAGGTTTGAGGCCAAAATCAATGAAAACCCGTACTGAAAGCAGATAATATTCGAAGAAATAGTCAAGAATTCTTCCACACGCGGAATCTGAGCTAATGGAGCATGGAAATAGAAAGATCTTTGAGTTAGCTTTCCAACGAAACTGGAATCGGGTCAATTGGAGTTCGGGAGCACAAAGTTATGGCCAAAACCGTGAGACTACGCATAAGGGGTCGAAGGAAGAGATTTCCGGTGACACAGAAGCCTCTGTATCAATCGAAAGCCCCCTATTGACGGACACAGAGGACAAATTTTTGATTTGCAGCTGTGTCGATTGACAGGCAGCCTGTCGATCGACATCGACGTCAGAAAGGCACAATTTTTCCCAGTTTGGAGTTATTTCCTTCCGAGGCCATTATCGTATGAAGATTTAATTTCTCCATCTATAAATACAACATTCTAGCTCAAAAATTAGAACATGTTTATCTCTTTTTCAGCTTTTAATTATTTTATTTTAGCATTTGGTTTACTTTAATTTTCCAGTTTTATTTACTATACTTTGTTGCTTAGGAATTCGAAGATTGTCAAGACTTTAAGATTCAGTCTCTTTATGTTTCAAGTAAGTTCAATGCAATTTTATATGTTTATTTTAATTTGTGTTTTTAACATGTCTGGCTAGAAACCCTAACAGGTTCTAGATAGGGTTTTTCTCCATCCAATTGTTATGTTGTAATTCAATTAAATCCAAACCTTATTAATTGGTTCAAATTCTCTGGTTTTTTATTCTAAAATCTATTTTCAATTGAAAAATCGAGAGATAAAAAGTGGATTAGATAGGTAGTTTTTAATTTGACACCGAGAGGAGATAATTAAAAATAGGAAAAGGGAATTTGATATTATTGTTTTCTGTCTTAAAAAAGAAGATTCGGTTGTAGGATTTAATCTGCATGTTTATTGAGATTGACTAGTTTGTGTTATTGAGACTCAAAAGGTAAAATTCACTTTCTAGTAATCTAGGTTTTAATTGCCTAACCAAGGAACTAATTCTAATTTATCAAATTTCCCACCATAATATTGATTTGGGTTTGAATTGATTGTTTTATGCATATTAATGAGATTGGTTGAATTTCCTAGGATCTGTGCTTTCATTATTTGATTTTATTCAAAAGTCTTTTCTAAATTGAAAAAAAAAACATATTCTTGATTTTTATTCGCTCAAACAAAGAATTGATAAACTGCATCCAGTACATGAAATATCTCCGTTGCATTGTCCCTGTGGGTTCGATAATTATAAATTTATTTGCTCATTATATTATAATTAATCTGTAATTTTCACAGTGATCAGTTCTCAATGCCAAGATGGGAATAGATGTCTCAGATGCTTAAGATGAAGAACCAAAGCTGAAATTGAGAAATTGGTAACTGACTCTAACTCAGTTTCTAATTCCATTGCATGCATAGATGAGGATTCTGAATCTATTTGCTCGGATTCATAAGAACTTTCCCTCGAAAATCATTCTAAAGAATTTGTCAAGTTTTTTAAAAATGTTTTATTCGGTGAAAACAACTCACTGAAACTTAAAGTTACTAATTTGACCAATGAGATTGAACAATCGAGGTCACTCAGTGAGGAGGTAACAAAACTTAGAGAAGAACATTGCCTTCTGCTTGAAATTTTTAAAAATATTTCTGAGGAATGTGATTCTTTAAAACTCTAAAGTTGCTCAAGATCAAGAACTTATTTGCTAACTTTACTCGAGCGCAAGCAAAGTTGAAGAAGCCATGAGGATTCAAAGAGATTCTTCTAATAAATAAGGGTTAGGTTTTGAAGAAATAATTTTGAGAAATCATGCATCCACTTCTGAAACTGGAAAATTTGAAATCATCATTTTAAAGGAAATTTCGGTGTCAAAATAAATTTTTTAGGCAAATGAGTGGTTCAAAACTCAATTTTGGTTGATCAGGGTAAAAGGAAAAAGCCTGTTGCAAAACTGAACTTGGTTCCCAGACTTAAAAATAATTTAGTTTCTAAACTAAATAAACCTGAGATGAAGCCAAACATGCCTAAGAATTGGGTGAAGCGATTTGTTCCTAATGCAAGGAAGCCCATTTCAGCAACTGAAACTAAGTCTTGTAAAAAGTCTATTTTATGTCCGGATTTAAGAAATCTGAGGTCCCTTAATCATACTTCTTATGAGAAAATGACTAATCCAAGTAAGGGGAACACCTACTTGAGGTCTGAGCCCAATCAAATTTTTTTTTCAAGGGCTAGGAGGACTACACGTCCAGGACTAGGATTCTAAGACTCTAACAGAAACTTAGTTTCTAGAAACTCAGTTTCTGGGAACTCAGTTCCCAGAAACCCAGTTTATAGAACTCAGTTTTCTGAAAGAATTCACACACACCCACCATTCCTTCCAACATGCATCCAAATAGCATAAATTATTTCAAAAGGAATAGAAAGGTGGAGAAGAAATCACCAGTTCTTAAGGTGAAACAAGTTTGGATTCCCAAAGATTGGATCCAAAGGACTAACATAGCAAAACCCGCAAAATCTTTCTCTTTGTTGCAGGTACAGGGACATCAGAATCAACTCCAGAAGAAGAAGAGATCTTGGATTCTTGATAGTGGGTGTTTGGCCTATATGATCGAAGAAAGACTTAATCTCGAAGCTAGAAATGGTGAGAGGACCCCCTGTAGTTTTTGGTGATAATTCAAAAGTGAGAGTCATAGGGAAAGGATGTGTGGAACACAATGGCATAACCAACAAGAATGTATCCTTGGTCACCAACCTCAACTACAATTTACTAAGTATTAGTCAGCTTATTCAAAATGGATATGAGGTGACATTTACCGAATCTGAGTGCATGATCAAAGACAAAGACTGCAAAGAGATCATACTGATAGGAATCAGAAAATGGAGTCTCTATATTGTGGATTGGGAGAGCGGTCAAGCTGACACTTGCCTTGTCGCAACAAGATCATCTCAAAAAGGAACTAATGGGTTGTGGCACAAAAGATTAAGCCACCGGATTCAAGAAGGACGGTGTTTGCAGAGCATGCAAGATGGGGAAGCAGACCAAAGCTTCATTCAAAAATCATCCTATAACAACGAGCACAGATAGGATATTATAGCTGTTGCACATGGATATTTTCAGACCAGTCAAGCCACCCACCATCGGAGGAAAGAGATTCACTCTTGTAGTTGTCGATGACTACTCTCGATACACTTGGGTGAGGCTCCTGAAAACGAAGGACGAGGTCAAGCTCCAGCTTCCAGAACTGATTTTGAACAGACGCAGGAATTGCCCACGAGAAGTCAGCTCCAAGAACTCCTCAACAAAATGGTCTTGCTGAGAGAAGAAATCGCACACTCAAAGAAGAAGTAAGGACCATGCTCGCTGAAGTAAGCTTAAGAGAAGGATACTAGGGAGAAGCCTTGATGACGACATGCTATACTCAGAATAGAAGTGCCATCAACAGACTTCATCACAAAACTCCCTACAAGGTCTACAATGGTCGTAAGCATTTTAGAGCTCGTCTTCATGCATTCGGTTCACCATGTTATGTCCACAATAACAAAAAGTCAAAACTGAATACCTTCAGTCCTAAAGCTGATGAAGGGGTGTTCCTTGGTTATAGACATCCTTCTCACAAGGGATATAACATACTCAATAAGACTATGGGAGTTGTGGAGATAGCATGTAATGTTGATTTTGATGAGTCTATTCTAGTGTGCAGGACCTTGAAAGAACTGGAATTTGATACTCCTGAGATCAAGGATGTCAATGACAAACTGAGTTCTAAAAAATAATATGCTAATACGGTTTCTCAAACTAGATCGAAGAACAAAATGTCAAGTAATCCAGATGATTCAGCTGGAGTGCAACCTACCGAAGAGGTTAGTGATATTATAGTTCTTGCTGAGGCCATAGATTCCCTAACACTTAATGCAGGTACAAATCAAGGGGGAACTCAAGTTCAAGCTGAAACTGACAATGGCGCTCAAGTTGGAACTAATTTTGGTGAAACTTAGTTTGCTAGAAATGAAGATGACAAACCTGAAGAGGTCAATCCATAAGGTCAAGGAATGGAAATTGAAGCTAAAAACACTCAGAAGAAGGAAGAAACCCAGTGTTGGAAGATCAAGCTTCAAGGGAGGATGGATTGGCTATGGTGAAATCTACACTAACCTCTGTTCTAGTTGTAGGAACTAACTTTCTAGGAGTGTTCATTTAACCGATCAAAGTTACTCAGCTTAGAAGCCAAAGTGGTTGAGACATCATCCTGAATATGTATGCTGGACAACATTGCTAATCCAGTCCGCACACGTCAAAGAAGTTCTTTATTATCATGCTTTTTCTCCCAACAGCCAGAACCTACAAAGATTGGAGATTCTCTGAAATTCATAGATTGGATTAATGCCATGTAAGAAGAGTTGGCTGAGTTCAAACGCAACAATATCTGGTATCTAGTAGGTAGACCAACCCATCAAGTTGTGATTGGAACGAAGTGGGTTTTCAAGAACAGGAGAGATTAAACAGATAATATTGTGAGGAATAAAATAAGGCTAGTAGCAAAAGGATGTGCTTAGTGTGAAGGTATCGATTTCGATGAGCCTTTTGCTCAAGTTGCCAGACTTATGTTGCACATTACAATTTCACAGTTTTTCAAATGGATGTGAAGAGTGCATTTCTGAATAGGGAGCTTAAAGAAGAATTCTATGTTGAACAACCCCCAGGCTTCGAAGAAGGAAACCTAGTTTTCAAACTGAGAAAGACTCTTTATGGGTTGAAGCACGCACCCAGAGCTTGGTATGAGACTTTGTCTCCGTTTCTTCTCAAGAATTGTTTCTAGAAGTGAAAGATTGACACAACCTTGTTCAGAATCAAGGATGGAACTGACATTCTGTTAGTCCAAATCTATGTCGGTGACATCATTTTCGGATGAAAGAATTTGAAGTTATGTGAGAGGTTTGCCCAACTAATACAAAACGATTTCCAGATGAGAATGATGGGTAAATTGACTTATTTCCTTGGTCTTCAAGTTATTAAGTCTGGAGGAGGAATTTTCATCAATCAGAAGAAATATACCAAGAATTTGATCAATAAGTTTTGTCCAGAGAAAACCAAGCCCTTGAGGATCCCGATTAGCCTCAGTGCTCAGATCAATCTCGATTAAGAAGGAGAAGCAGTAAACCCCATGAGCTATAGAGGAATCATTTGATCTCTATTATATCTTACTGCAAATAGGCCAGATATCTCCTATGCCATAGGTGTTTGTGCGAGATTTCAAGCAAATCTAAAGAAGTCGCACATGGACGCTGCAAAGAGGATAGTGAAGTGCCTTAAAGGAACTGAATCGTTAGGTATCTGGTACCCCAAAACTGACAAACTGACTCTAAATGCTTATTCAGATTCAGATTTTAGAGAATGCAGTATTGATCAAAAGAGTACAAGTGGAACTTATCAGTTCCTAGGCCACAAGTTGATAAGTTGGTTTAGCAAGAAGCAAAATTTTGTAGCTACATCAACAACCGAAGCTAAATGTGTAGTGGCTGCAAGTTGTTGTGCTCAAGTCCTATGGATCAAGCAACAGCTACTGGTTTATGAAGTGAAAACTTGATGCGTGCCAATTTATTATGATAATAGCAGTGTTATGTGTATCACGAAGAATCCAGTAAACCATTCAAGGACGAAGCACATTGATATTCGTCACCACTTAATCAGAGATCACGTTGAGAAGAAAGATGTGTTTGTGGAATACATTCAAACTGATCATCAATTGGCAAACATTTTCACTAAATCACTTCCAGAAACTTGATTCAAGGAACTCCGCATCAAACATGGATTGCTAGAGTTTATTGAAATCTCAATCGAAGAGGAGTAGTTGCGGAATAAAACTAAATTCCAACTCTTAGTTTTCAGTATCTGATTTCTTATCTATTCAATTTCCTAGTGAAGTGGAGAAGATGTGGGTTAAAGATGAGTCACAACTCTCAGTTTTCAGCCTGATGGTATTTCAAATTCAATTTTGATCAAGATCGGTGAAATCCAATTTGAAGAGAAGTGGAAGCGGAATAAAACTGAGTTCCAACTCTCTTTTTTCAATTTTCATTCATATCTCAGTTTTCAGTTTCGTGGTTCTATACTTAGCTAATTTTATCAAAAGTGGTATTGGTGCAAAAACTGAAAAACTGACTTTTGAAAACTATGTTTTGGATTTTGGGTGTTGGAGTTTCTAGAAAGAAGGTTGCGGACTTAAATAAGACCAAGCTCTCATTTTAAAAACTAAAAGATAAATGCAACTCGGTTTTCTGTTCAAGGTGCAGGAGGATTCGTAATTTGAATCTTAACTTATCCTATACGGCGCATTCAATGCGGAACTGACGCTGCCCAATCCTGGAGTGCCACGTAGGAGACCCTGCTCCCCCACGTCAGATCGGATCAGAGCATTTGAACAGGTGGCTTATCTCAGTCCTTGATCATAAAGTGTTGACTCAATCCAGACCGTCGAAGTTGAGTTTCTGAATTCTATAAATAGCCAACCTATTTTTTGGCGGTCACACTTTATGATCTTTACCATTTCTATTCTATCATTCATAACTTCGCATTCAAGGCACTCGACAATCATTCCCTTCATTTACTTCCAATCATCAACATTCAATATGCTGAGATGGACAACAACCCAGAATCCAAACCATACCACTTCCACATCTGGCCGAGAAGAATCACCCTTCGTTGATCACTACTTCTCCTATAGCGAACTGTTGAAACTCATCCAGGATCACCCAGAATAGTTGACTCCAGAGCATAAAAGGGTTGGTCAAGTCCACAAAGAAAACAACCTGTACTTGGACGAAGCTATGAATGTCTATCCAAACCCGTGTATGAGACAGAAACTAAGGAGTGAGGAATTGGTTTATTTTCTATCTGCTTGCCCGAAGAGATATCATCCGTATATGGTGGTGGAGTTTTTTGCCAATGTTGTGGTGACATCTGACCAGCGATCGTTCGACACCTCTGTGGCTGGTGTAACAATCAAAGTCAATCCAAAATTGTTGAGTCAAGTTTTCTACTTGCATAATAACGGTGTTTAAATCCACACCTATCTCTAAGGAGGAGGATCCCAACAGGCCGGGAAGCACATGGAAGAACATTGGGCGAAGTGGAAGAAGGATTCTGTTCAGAACTCCAGAAAGGTGAATCACAAGACTTACGAAATTGATAATTTCTACAAGTTCCTGAGAGACATTACAATCAGGATGTTGCAGTGCAAAGTTGGCTCTCATTCTGAAATGAGGAAGAAAAAATATTAGTTCTTATGGCCCTTGATGACGAGGTGCATGGTGATTGGGCAGAGTTTGTGTTTGAGCGTTTGTTGGATAATTTTGGGAGGAAGAACACCATTGCTGAGTAAGGAACATTTGCCACGGGAGTAGGTTTTGGCCTCAAAGTCAGTTACCTAATAGAGAAGGTAGTGCAAGTGGTGAATGATGGAGAAGCCGTTGTGCCTACTGATTTTATTCCACCAAAACATGATTTGAAGGAGGTCAACAGTTCGGAGGAAGATGAGGAAGAGGAAGCTGAGATGGAGAGGGAAGATAGTTTCCAACAGGCGATGTAAAATCTTCCAACTCTAACCAACCTTGGGGATATCACGAGCAGGCCACACTGAAGGCTCAGGAAGAAGTATCAAACTGTGAAGGAGCCGAGTCCACCGAAGGGGCAATTTGGAGATGCATGAATTGCAGTTGTTGAGAAGAAGAGAACCCCAACAACCAGGCCTCCGAAGCAACCTCTGAAGGAGGGTGAGAGGATTGTTGTGGAAAGGGACAGCAAGAAAGCCTAAACTGATGAAGAACTGAGGAAGAAGGTCAAGGCCGATGCTGAAAGTGCTCAGAAAAGGAAAGAAAAGGAACATGCATTAGAGCAGAAGAAAAAAAAAAGATGATCGTGATCTCTCCATGTTGGATGCATCTTCCAGGAGGAAACTGACTTTCAAAGATCCTCCCGTTGCTTCTTCTGATACAACATTTGCACAACTATACAAAGAAGCACATGGTCTGGATCAACATCCTGAGAAGCAAACTGAGAAGCAGACTGTTGAAGTCTTGGTAAAATCTGATATTATCCAAGGGGCGACCGACCTAAACAATCGGCGAGTATAGCTGCTGAATTAGCCAATAATATTTTGGAGTGCGTGCTTGCTGAGCAGGAGAAGGCACAGAAAGAGGCTGCAGAGAGGCGGGCGACCACCCTGGAAAAACTGGCAAAGTAGAAGACTGGAGCTAAATCGTCTACATCTCAGGCACAGACTGAAACTGAGAAAGGGAATGCTAAGTTTTCTAAAGTTGGTAAGGGAGGTATCACTGAAGCTGAGATTTCTTCTGATGATTCTCTAACTGCTTCTTATGCAGAGATGGATTTGGATGATCCCACTATCCATGATAAGTTCTATTTCTCTAAAGATGGACATGGAGTGTGGAGATACCAAACATTGGATCCAAGGGACAAAGATCTGATATCTAAACCCAGTCACTTTGATGCCTATAAAATACCTCTTAGTGGGCTACCTCATTCGAAGAACACGGTTAAAAGACTGAAGCTCTGGTGCCCACCGATTGCATTGACATATGTTGGGGATGCCAAGCTGATCCTCTGGGCTGCAGAAATATTTGAAAGGGTAGAGAGGAGAGTCACAGAAGAAATTATGTTGCTCTACCCTGATATATTGGAGGAAGAGGTGGAGGAGGAGAATGTCGTGGCCGATTATCTGAAGGAGGAGTTCAGGCGGTGAAGGCAATTTGACCTGGTGAAGCATGAGCTGAATAAGGAAGATCATCTGATTATTCAAGCAAGACTCGAGCTCACTTTCTGGAGGTCTGAGGAGATCTGGGCGAATAAGTGAAATGCCCATAAATAATCAAGGTAGATGACAGAGGAGGAGGTCTGAAACCGACTCCTATGCATTCGCGCCTACAGGAAGAAAACCCTCATTAAGAATGATCCATACTTGGATATACACAGTCCAAGTTCTAACTCCAACTCCAGATGATTATCAGAACATTATTGCTGCCAAGCTAGAGAAGTTAAGGAGGATTTCTGAGCAGCAGAGGACTCTAGAAGTTGAGGTTGAAAAGGCCAAGAAGGCGTTGTCTGGGGCCAAACTTGAGAAGGAAGAATTAGAATAGGCTCCTCTCTCTCTCTCTCTATCTCTATCTCTCTATGGAACTGACTGTACAAAATACTATAGAGAGAGCAACCAAGTTGATCCATCAAATCACATGCCCTCGCTTTGGGCATCTTGCCAAAACTACCAATCTGATAAGGCAAAGAAGATAGGGAGTAAGATCAGGCTTCAAGTTGCTAAGAAAAAGAATAAAAAGAAGGGGGATGAAGAGTGGTAGAAGAAAAGAGGAGCGTGATGTGTGGCATGGTGACTTTTGCTCCGACTGTTATAGTCACTAAGATGCCCACGTTCCAACGTTTTGTAGTTCCCTATCAAGCTACCTTTAGCCATTCACCATATGCCATGATTGCTGAGATGAAGAATTATGTTCAAAATCAGATCCGAGCAATAAGGAAAGAAAATCTAGAGGTTATGGCGAGATTGGACGCAAAAGACAAGAAAGATGCCAAAACTGCCGAATCCCTCTCCTCCATTAAGCAGACTGTCTCAACTCTCTATGATGTTGTCAAAAAGGGGGAAGAAGAGCATAAAAACGAGAAAGAGGGCCAAAACTTCTGAAGCCATCTCCTCCATTAAGCAGATTGTCTCGACCCTCTTTGATTTGTCAAAAAGGGGGAAGAGGAGCGTAAAAAGGAGAAAGAGGAGAGGAAAAAGAAAGAAGAGGAGGAGAAGAGAAAAAGGGAGGAAGAGGTGGCTGAAAAAGTGAGGAGGGATGAAGAAAAAGAACAAAGAAGGGAAGCTCACTTCAAAATATTAATGGATTTGGCCGCAAAAATCTCTCAATCCAAGCCATCTTCATTACAGCAACCTCCCCCATAAGTCTCTGATTTTCAAGTTTTTGAAATTTCTGATTTTCAGTTTTTAGTTTTCGATCTGTACTTGTAATCTATCACTATGTAATGAAAAACTAAAAACTGGATTGAAGACAAAATCTCATTGTCTCTCTCACTCCTTTGGTTTTTTTTAACCTAGTTGAACTCACATATTCTAGTGTGATTAGCATTATTACTTTCTCTCTATTTGGGTTAATCGAGTAATCTCTCTCCAATTCACGGGGGAGATAAAATAGAGTAGGTCGGTTAAAGGATTGGTGTTCTGAGAAGTGGCATTGTAAACATAGTTCATCAAGTCTTCTTTTTCCTAACTTTAGATAAGTGGTTTTGACAACACCAAAAAGGGAGAATTTGTTAGAAACTAGGTTTCAGTTTATCACTTTGTTTGATGTTTTGTTGTGTCAAAACTGACTTTAGCTTTAAGTTTCTAGAGTGTTTTTAAATGTAATCCATGTATAGGATTTATTAAGTTGTAATAGAAACTAGGAACTGAAGCCAAATATCAAGCAGAAAGAGATCTAGTCTCTAAAGATGGATTTGCAGAAGACAAAGCTCGAGAAGACAAGAATCAAGTTTCAGAATTTAAAGTAAAGTCTTCAAGAAACTTGAAATGATGAATACTAAGTTTCGATGCTTGAAACTTAGAATATCCAGAAACTCTGTTTCTGGAAATTGAGTTTTCACACTAGAAGAGCAGAAAGTTAAAACTTGAAATCAGAAGGATTTCAGTTTTCAATTTCACCTGCAATACCATTCATGCTGAAACTTAAAACCTAGTTTGGAGAATTTCAACTTTCAGTTTCAATATTCAAGAGCACGTGAAATTTAAAGAGACACAAGGAACCTAAAGTGGAATTCGAAGTCAGACTTGAGATTCATTAAAGTGTCAATCAAAAAGTCAATACGAAGAAACTTGAACTTAGATTCCTCGGATTGGAACTTATTCTGACAAAAGTAAGTCAAAAGTACACTGCTAAAAGTAAAAAGCAGATGACAGAACAGAACAGAGCAGAGCAGACCAGAAGAATGGTCTATGATTGAATGACCCAATCTTCGTCTCTAACGGCGGCATCGGTCAGTCTAAAGGGCAAAATTCAAATTGTCATCCTAGTCACTTATAAATAGTCCAACACTTTGACAGAAGAACACACCTGAATCATGCGATAAACTAAGCCAAAACTCTGCCAAACTCTCTACTGAAAAGCTCTCTATTTACTTCGTGATATCCTAATACGAGGCTTAAGTCTTTTGACTCAAGCTATTCCTTCCGTATATCTATCTAATTACATGAGCCTGAAACTTTCTAAGCATAAGCTAACATTTGGTGATTATTACTTGAAAAGTAATAATCATAGCAGTCAATATTCTACTCTGGAATACTGATTCTCACGGGCGATGCCAACCAACTTGAAGTTCTGGGAAGAACCGCAAACATCCAACCATTAAGATAGAAGGTTGCACGTGCGTCCTCACTTCAGTACTGAAGAAGGAGCAGACGACAAGGATTTTCTGGGCGAGTGACCAAATGATCGCGGTAGATTTGTTATAATATAGCGATGCAAATAAAATTAAACCCAAAGGAATGTCGAACCCACAGGGATAGTGCAATGAGATTATTTCATGTACATGCATAGTTTATCTATTCGTTGTTTGAACAAATCCAAATTTGAGAAGGGTTTTTGTTTTCTAAAACAGAAATGACTTTTGAAATAAAATTCAATAATAAAAAGCACAGATTCCAGGGAAATCAACCAATCCAGTTCAACATGCATAAACAATCAATCCAAACCCAAAATAATTACTTAGGCAGGAAAATCCGATATTTTGTAATTAATTTCTTTGTTGGGCAATTAAAACCTAGATTACTAGAAAGTGGATATTATCTCTCGGTCTCAAGAACACAAACTAGTCAATCTCAATAAAGATATAGATTTGAAAACCCTACAACTGATTCTTCCTTTTGAGACAGAAATCAATTATATCAAAATTCTATTTTCCTGTTATTAATTATCTCCTCTCGGTCTCAAATTCACAACTATAAACCTAATCCAATTTTCAACTCTCGATTCTTCAATTGAAAATAGATTTTGGAGTGAAAAACATAGAATTTGAACCAAGTTAATTAGAGTTTGGAATTAATCTAATTAACACATGCCAAAAAGGATGGTGAAAAGCCTAGAACCTGTTAAGGGTTCTAGCCTAACATATTAAATTCACACATAGAAATAAACATAAAAGAACTTACTTGAATCATTAAAGAAATAGGAACTTTGAAGTACTTGAATGTCTTAAATCCAAAGCAACAATGAAAATAAAGAATACTAAGAAAATAAAGTGTTGAAAATTAAAATGATAATAACTAAGAATTCAACATAAAGAAGACCTCATTTTCGAGCTAATAAGGTCCTATTTATAAGGGAGGAATTTAATCTTCAAAAGGCAATGGGCTTGAATATCACAAATCTCCGAAACTGGCAAAAATTTCCTTTTCGGACTTATGTGTCAATCAACACTGTGTGTGTCAATTGACACACGCGCAAGAAGACATCCAGACTTCTCTTCCTATCGATCCTTTTTTCCAACTTCTGTGTCGATCGACACCGGTGGTGTCTAGCCATCCTCTGTCCTTGCCTCTCGATCGACATCCAATCATCCGTGTCGATCGACAAGCACCACATCGATCGACACAGAGGTCAAGTTTCAGGATTTTGGCACGTCTCCCAATTCGGTCGACATCCCGTGTGTCAATCAAAGCAGCAACTCTGTATAGCTTGGCTCTTTTCACCTTTCGCTCACTTTTAGCCTCAAATACCTACAAATCTAAGCACGACAAGCATAATATCCCCCATAAACAGTTCATGCTCGATTATTAACTGAAACTGAAAGTAAATGAAAGAAACAAATAAGAAAACAATGTGATAAGTGAGGCAAAATAAGAGCTTATCAAACCCCCCCCCCCAAACTTAAACACTTGATTTTCCTTAATCAACAAAAGAATGAATCAAAAGTTCAAGTAAAAGAGAAGTGCAATGTCTCACAAGGTTCGTCACAATCAAACTCGTAAATCCACAAAACATCAACACTTTGTAAGAATCAGAAAATCTGTAAACCATGGAAGACTCAAAGGGGATGTGTTTTCACTCATTCACTCAAGTGTTTAGGATAATATGAGATCACACAACTCATTCAAATCAAGTTGTACCATAGGCTAGCAAATATTATAAATCTCCACTGCAAATATGTGCACACAAGTCTAAGATCAGAAAGGACTTTATTCAAGGTTGTAATGTAGGCTTTTTTGTGAAAGGTAGGGAAATATATGGCCAAGTGACTAAAATCAATTGAGTTGATCACTCTCAACAAATCAAAACAATTATCTATTGATATCCACCCATTTCCTATAGCATTCAACATCAATCAAGCTCTTTTATTCTTCTTTTTTTTTTTCCACACATCCTTTTATGGTCTAAACGATTTTGATTATACATTTAAGCTTATAAGGATTAACAAACACATAAACTCATTTTTTTAAAAAAAAATTTAGAGCCCAACCTTTCTATTGTTTTCACCTTACTAATAATATCTTTTATTTTTCAAAAATTCCAACTCACTCACATAGACAACAGTTGATTCTCCTATCATTTTCCCAACTCATAGACAAAGGAAGAAAACACATCGACTCAAAAGGGCTGACTAGGGATAAATGTTCAATTAGGACAGTGTATGGGATAAATAGGCTAAACAAAGATGGCCTAAAATCATTTCTTAAATATGTGCACACTTAGCAGTCTTAAAAAAGAAACAAAGCGAAATCTAGAGATACTCAATAATGCAGACACACTCACAATCAAAATCAAGGCTCAAAATCTCACACTTGGGACAATTCTCTCCCATAATAAACATCAAATCATCATCAACGTCATGCCTTTGTAAGTTTCAAAACAAGTAATCATGCGGTTTTCTACATTCATATGCATATTCAACCACTATCACAATCAATGCACACTAAAGTCAATCAATTCAAATCTTGAATTCTTGCTAGGGTTATCTTATAGCTACGCAAATCTTCTCACAAAATCACAACTTATTCAACTAATGCAACCAAATCATGCAATAAAAAAAAATTAAACTAGGCACAAATTTAAACAAACTGAAAGCATAAAGTAAAAGGGAAGAAATAGTTTCAACTCCAAGTCCTCCTCCCCCCAAACTTATTCAATTGACAAAGGGAATAAGTTTGAAAATCAGACTAGGAGTGAAACTGTACCTCAATGTTGGTCTCAGACACCAACTTTTTATCCATTGGAGACTGCAGGACAAAAAAGACGGAAATTTGGGGCAGCTTGCATACTGTGTCGATCGACAGGCTGTATGTCGATCAACACAGAGCCTTCCTGTCGACTCTTTTCTTGAGTCAAAGTGTACTCCGCCGATTGCCTCTGTGTCAATCGACACCCTGTGTGTCGATCGAAACAGAGCTCCAAATTTTTTTAATTGAAAACAAAAACAGCACACAAAAAAATTATAGAAAAATTGAAATAAAGCAAGTAAAACAATGGGTTACCTCTCATTCAGTGCCTTAGTTATTGTCGTAGCTCGACGATAGGGATCCTTCACCAAGGAGGTCGGGTCCAGACTCGTGCCCCCTTGCAACGATCATGTAAACCATCTGATCACGAATAACAGTGGTGAGCTCGGAAGAAGATGGTGTAATTGGTAATTTTTCCATCTCGTTTCCTTGCTCTCATTTGATCTCGGTGGCTTCTTCATCTTCCTCAATGGTAGAGATGTTATGGCAAGCTGCTTCCTTCAAACTCTTATCAATCACAAAGGTGGTCGTCTCATCGTTTCCTCGAAGTGTAATCTCTCCACTTCAACAGTCAATCAAGGCACCACTTGTCCTCAAGAACTCCCTTCCTAGTATTAGAGGTATCCCTTGCTCTTCCTGCACTTCCAAAATGACCTACTCTAATCTAAACATCCTCAACTACACCCCTTGGTCGAGAAATCGAACGATCTGCCATTTGGAGAGTGATTGTGGTTGGCCTCATCTCGCCGATCTTCAACTTCTTGTACACCGAGTAGGGCATCAAATTGATACATGCACCTGTGTCGCAGAGGACATTCCTGAATTACTTTCCCCCAATCTCGATCAGAATAGAGAAGCATCCCGGATCGGATCTCTTTGGTGGTACCTATTTCTGCAAAAGAAGACTACATTGTTCATGAAATTGAAATAGTTTGATCTTCGATTACCGACTTTTTCTCTGTCATCAGCTTCCTTAAGAACTTCATGTAGTTGGGTGATAAGATAGGATTTTCACCAACTTACCTGATTGTTCTTTGACTAATTGTGTGATGTTCAGATTGTTTTTAGTGTCTTTTTCATGCATGAATTGGCTTTTGTACTTGTAATGTCGTGTTTGATGAATCATGTAGGTTTTTGGTCGAAAAGAGAGAAGAGTCGGATTCCCAATTTCAGGTCCACGTCGATCAACGGGGATACCTCGTCGATCGACGAGGAAATTGGAGAACAAGCGATCGACGAAGGTGAAGGAGAAGGTCGACAGAAGCAACAAAGACCACGTCGATCGACGCCATTCCACGTCAATCGACGAGGGTGTTTCATCAGCGTTGATCGACGCTATTCTCCCACAGTCGACGCGCATGCGGGATTCCTAATCTGAGTCTGCTTTGAAGATAAAGACATATCTAATCCTAGATATTGTTTGATACATCTTTCACAATTATAAATAGCCATGTGTAAATTCGTTTTTAATGTGGAAAATTTTAGAGCAATTAAGAGATTTTAGTATTGAAGATTTTTAGAAGATTTTCGAAGTTTTAGAGTTTTTTATGTTTGAAGACAGAGTTCTGTGGGAAGACAATTAGACCAAAGTTTTTATGCAATTCAGGTTTTATTTTTCTATGATGAATATTATTCTTAATATGTGTAACTAATTTCTTCCTCAGATTCTAGGGTTTCGAACTATCAATGTATGCATGTTTTGATTAATTGAATTATTTTCCCTTTCCCTTCGTAGTTTGTGAAATCTGAGTTTATTCATAATCTTGAGTTTGTTGGCCACATCGTACGATTAATTAGTTGATTACTTGAGACGTAACTGTAATAGTTTTCAATGGAAAGAGATTTTCACAATATAATCTGATTTCTTGTCGTAACTGAAGGAGATTGATTGTAGGGATAAATCTATAGATCTTTGGAGTTAGTTAATTTATCTTGAGACCGAGCGGAGATAGGTAATTAATTAATCTACTTTATAAATTGTCCAACAAAGAAGTTCATAATACCTTTCTGATGTTTCACTACGAAGAGGAATTTAATTGGGAAATAATCAATTTATTCATCTTCGTCATACTTGATAGGTAGATGTCCCTGGAATCTGTACTTCCCATAATCGTTTTCATCCAAATTAATTTAGTTTTTTGTCTTAATTTTAATTGGCAAGTATTGAGATTTTCAAAATAACCAAAACCCCAAATTTGATTTTCCCTAACCAGAGTTTTGAGAACTAATGTTTTAGTACTTAGGATTTAACGTTACATCTTTCCTCTGGGATTCGATAATTTTATTTGCCGCTATATTGTTAGCTTTGCTAAGTCGCTTGTTAAATAATTTAGCGATCAAATTTTAGCGTCGTTCCCGGGGAGAGAATAGAATTAATCTTACTATTAAAACTGTGATCAAAATACTGATTTAGGTTGTAATTTTCATATTTTATTCCTTAAATTCTTTGTATTTTCATATCGAGCGTTGTTCACGTTGATCGACGTGATTTTCCGTCGATTGACGCATCCGTTATTACCACGTCGATGGACGTTGTAGTTCGTCGATCGACGCCTTTGTGTTTTCTGATTTTCAAATTTTCAAATTCCAGTTCATTTCGTGTTCTTTGCAGTCTTACCTCACTACCTCCTTTTGTTGTACAGGTAGTGTATGAGTACAAGAGCTAGACGAAAGGACCCACTTTATTACTACCCGAACATTGAAACCACTTGCAGAAAGATCCGAAAGAATAAACGTGCTCAGGAAAGCTCGAGTAATCAAATAATGGAAGATAACATACCACCGCCAGTTATTCAACCGCCCCCACCAATGCTAACTGCAGAGGAGCAAGCTGTGCTTCTCCAAGAAGTTCAAGCTATGAGGGCACAGATCCAACAGTTCAACCTGGAGAGAGACCTCGAGAGGAACAATCTCGATAATGGAGAGGATGACGACCCGAATCTGCCAGAGGAATCTAACAATGAGGAAGAAGAGGAGGCCATGCAAAACCGATACAAACCTCGATTCGAGGAGACAGACTTCAGGATTGGCATCAATGCCAACAATTTTGAGCTGAAGACCGGATTGGTGCAGATGGTGCAACAAAATCAATTCGGAGGAAGAGCCACTGAGTATCCTTACGCACATCTGGATAAGTTCCTTATGCTCTGCAATACTGTCAAAATCGGAGGGGTCAGCAAGAGTGCCATCCGAATGTGTCTGTTCGCATTTTCTCTGAGGAATAAGGCACAATCTTGGTTCACTGCACTGGACAAGGGATGTATCAGCACATGGACTGAATTGAGGAATGAGTTTCTGGAAAACTTCTTCCCACCAAATGTCATCAGGCAGAGAAGGAAAGAAATCATCAGGTTCGCTCAAAGACCCGATGAAAGCTTCAGTGAAACGTGGGAGCGATTTAAAGAGCTACTGAGGTCTTGCCCCGGACATGGTTTTCCTCTAGGAGAACAAACAGAAGCATTCTATGAGGGACTCAATGAGAAGACCGTCAAGTTGGTGGACACCACATTAAGAGACACCATCATGACAAAGAGCGGAATGAAAGCCATGGAATTCTTCCAAAAGATGGCCAACAACACTCAATGGTGGTCCTTAAATCGAATTCGGCCTGTGAAAGCAGTCGAAAAAGTGGTGGAAAAAGTTGCCGAACAACCTGATTTGGCAATCGAGTTGAAAAAGCTAAAGGAAGAGTTTGCTACACTGAAGCAAGAGAAATCTGTCGCTGCAGTTGAGACGGTGCAAGTTCCACCTGATGGTGAGGGTGCCGAAGTAAACTTCATTCAAAGGGGCGGTTATCAAAACAATTATCGAGGAGGATATCAACAACACAATCAGCAGCATAACAAGCCCTACACTTATAATCATGCGAGGAATCACCCTGGATACTCCTACGCAAACCCTCAAGCCGCGGAGCAGCCACCACCGAGATTTGCCGTGCAAGACGGGGCAGTTGTGGAGAAGAAAAAGCCAAATCTCGAGGAAATTTTGGCTAAATTCATGGAAGGCTTCACTGATACGGTAGCCAAGCTAAAGCAAAAAATTTCGGGCATGAATACTAAGGTTGACCAGATGCAGAAGCATGTGCAGATCATTGAGAACCAAGTCAGTCAGATTGTCGATGCCCTTGGAACCAAACACATGCCGAGACAACTTCCGAGCAATACTCGGGTCAACCCCAAGAACCAGAATCAAAGGAACCAAGTGAACGCCATAACTCTGAGAGAGGAAAAATCCTATGAAGGGCCAAAGCAGGCAGGGAAAGATACCCGGGAGGAAGAAGAAGCCGAGCAGGACAAAGAAGCTGTCGTAGGCTAGATCCTGTCGACCGAAGTAGGGTCTCCGTCGATCGACGCAGCTCTTGAGGCCACATCAATTGACGCTGATCCTCGTCGATCGATGTCAGTCCCCGTTCCACCTCTGAAGAAACCGCCTCTGCCGTATCCGCAGCGGTTTGCCAAGACAAAGATGAACGAGAGGTATGCACGATTCCTGGAAACAATGAAGAAGGTGCATATCAACATTCCATTGGTCGAAGCCCTGCAAGAGATGCCCGGATACATCAAGTTTCTGAAAGACATGGTCTCTCAAAAAAGACCCTTCTTGGAGCATGAGACAGTCAATCTGTTCGAAGAATGCAGCACCATTATCCAAAAGAAGATGCCAATCAAAAGGGAGGACCCGGGCTCCTTCACATTCTCTTGCATGATCAGAAGAGAGACCTTTAGAAAAGTCCTCTGGGATTCCGGAGCATCAATCAATCTTATGTCGTTGTCAATCTTCAAGCGGTTAAAGATCGAAAACATCAAGTCCACTACAATGTCACTTTAGATGGCCGATCGATCAGTTTCCTACCCAAAAGGCATCGTGGAAGATGTGCTGGTGATGGTAAAAGATTTCATCATTCCAGTCGATTTCGTGGTGCTAGACATGGAAGAAGATCGGAACATTCCTCTGATCCTTGGAAGGCCATTCCTAAAAACCGGAGGGGCATTGATTGACATTCAAGACGTCAAACTGACATTCCGAGTGAACTACGAGTCAGTCACGTTCTCAATCTACAAGGCAATGCAGAAGCACAATGAAGGAAGCTACCAAGAAGAATGCCACATGATCAACTGCTTCAACCCGGTAATTTCTTCTCCCTTCGCCTCTCTCAAAAGTGAACCGGACTTTCTGGAAAACTGCCTGCAACACTCGCTATTCTCGTCAACAAATCGGGATGAGACAGAAGAGGAGATTTTGGATCTGGTCATGGAGCTGGATGTGTTCGAGGAGATAACTCGAGAAAAAGAAACCAAGAGAGAACCAATGCCTGACCACTACCGCCAGAACCAGCCGGAAAGAGATAGGGGAAGGAACACGCCGATCGACGCCACTGTCTGGTCGATCGATGCCCCTTTGAAGACCACATCAATCGACGGGGCCTCTTCGTCGATCGATGTTGACCTGGGAAAGCCAACTTCCAGCTCCGATCCACCACTCCTGGAACTCAAGACACTTCCGGCACATCTCAGGTATGCATTTCTGGGTAGTGATGGCCACGGGCCGGTTCCGGAAAAATGGAACCGGAACCGGCCCGTGGCAAGAAGGTTACGGTTCCGGTTCGGAACCGGAACCGGCGGTTCCGGTTCGGAACCGGAACCGGCGGTTCCGGTTCCAGCCGGTTCTGGTTCCGAACTGGCGGTTCGACTCCTTTTTTTTTTTTTTTAAATTTTAATTATTTATTTTATTTGAAATATAATATTTGGTTTGTACAAAAAAATTGTAATTAAATGTATTTTGTTCCTTTGAGTAATATTTGGTTTGTACACAAAAATTGTATATTATTATTTACTTTGTACACAAATTAAATAAACACAAAAATATATAAGGAATATTATAAATTAACATTACAAATTTAAACTTACAAGTTACAATGATGAATGTATATTTACAATTTTTTTTTAACTACACAAGTTATACAAATTACAAAATTGTATATTATTTTTTAACTACACAAGTTATACAAATTACAAAATTGAAGAATTAATATTATTACAATAATTGAAAATTAAAACTATAAACAAACAAATTCCAAAAAATTAAAAAAAAATTAATAATTAGGGGGGAGGGGAGGGGTTAATTGAAAAGGGCTTGCACTTAATTTTTTACCTTAAAATTAAGTTGCCTACGTATCCCTTAATTTTCATTAAGGGAATCAAAGCCCACGTAGTTCTCTTACCTTACTTACCTTTAATCGGAGTCAAAATCCGCATCACCTAGGCCATCGGAAGCATTAGTACTTGCCGCGCTTGCTTCGGAGTTGTAAGCATCCTCGTCGTCGAAGACGTGCTTCCAATCCGGTTGTTGTTCTCGATCTTCGGCATCTTTCCAATCTTTAAGTATAACTTGTGCTTCCAAATTGGCCGGTGTCAAGTTGGACCTTCTTTCATCCAACATATAGCCACCCGAGCTAAATGCTTGTTCCACGGTAACCGTTGATGCGGGGACGGCTAAGAACTCCTTCACCATCGTACTTAGGATTGGGTATTGTTGTTGTCGCCTTGACCACCATAGTAGAATATCAACCTCTTGTGGAGCGTTCTCATCTTCTTCATCTTGAGGCTGCAAACAATCACCACCAACATACATTTCCGCCAAATAAACATCTAGTTCGCTTTGTTGCGAACTAGACGGACGGTTTTGAGACATAATAATATGAATTCTATCTAACAAGGGGTTAGCACTATTTTGGCCGGAACTAGTTGTCCTAGAGGAAGGTCTAATTTGAACTAAGTGGCTATATGTGATACAAAATGAATCGAAAGCTTCACGTAATGTTGTACTAAGTTGGGTTTTAACTACATCGACGGAGGGGAGGTTCAATTGTTCTAAAGGAATAATTTCGTCGGGCCCTATAAATGCTAAGGTTGATAAAGCGGTATAATATGTATCAATAAAAGAATAAACACCTTCTAATTTAATACTAGGATCAAAAACTTTAGCAATTAAAAATATGGAGGGAATCTCCCTAAAATATTTTAACCATTTAACAACCATATCAAATATTATATGCCTTAATTCGGGTATGAAACTACATTGATTAAATTGACAAGCAATATAACAACAATGATATAAAACTTTAGAAGTAGTGGGATAATAAACACCGGATAAAACTTTAGTTGCGTTAGAAAAAGATTTTAACAATTCATGCAAACTAGTACATGCATCTCAATGAGATAAATGCAAACTAATACCATAATCATCACTTCTAAAAAATTGTACTAATAATTCTTTATATTTAAAAGTAGCATTAAGCATTTCATAGGTGGCATTCCACCTATGACAAATATCGGTTGGAAAACGTTTTGCTCGGACTCCATGAGTAGCACAAAAAGAAGCCCATTTTTTTGAAATTTTTTTATGACTATGTATGCATAAAATTGCAGCCCTAATAGGTTGGATTGAATGAGTATAAAGTTTCATTCCATCTTGAACGGCTAAATTAAGAATATGAGTAATACAACGACAATGGAAAAACTTACCTCCGAGGACCGGATTGCACTCCAAAATAGCTCCCTTATTGATGCGGTGTTGTTGCTTGCATTATCAAAACCAATAGAAAATATTTTGTCGTTTATTTTATATTGGTGAGCTATTTTTATTAATAAACGTGCTATATTTGATGCCGTATGAGGATCATCAAATTTTTGGTATGCAATTATTCTTTTATTTACATTCCAAGTGTAATCTATCCAATGAACGGTTACACCTAAATAATGATGTTCGGATCTACAATCATCCCAAATATCGGAGCAAATAGAAACCCTATGATCTAATTTTTTAAATTGATCGCGTAAAGTCAATCTATATTGTCTAACTCTATTTCTTATTCCACGC
>JAPKLW010000050.1:528897-558825 GCA_026898455.1 Plectranthus barbatus | reverse complement strand
GGTTCCGAACCGTCGAACCGCCGGGCCGGTTCCAGGCCAGTTCAGCCGGTTCCGGGCCAGTTCAGCCGGTTCCGGGCCGGCTTGGCCACCACTATTTCTGGGTTCTAATGACACTTACCATGTTATCGTCTTTGCCTATCTTACACAGGGGGAGTTGGACAAACTGCTGCGAGTTTTGCGGAAATACAAGTCCGCCATCGGATGGACTTTGGGAGATAACAAGGGGATCAACCCTTCGCTGTGCATGCACAAGATCATCCTTGAAGAGGACGCCAAACTAAAGAGACAAGCACAGCGACGACTGAATCCCATCATGCAAGAAGCCGTAAAGAAGGAGGTTCTCAAACTCCTTGACCATGGCATGAAATACCCAATTTCTTACAGCAAGTGGGTGAGCCCTACACAAGTAGTAGCCAAGAAAGGGGGGATGCAGATAGTGAAGAATGATGATGGAGAGGAAGTTGTAACAAGACCAATCTCGGGATGGCAATTTACATTGACTACCGAGCTTTGAATACCGCCACGTGCAAGGATCACTTTCCTCTTCCCTTCATTGATCAAATGCATGATAGATTATCCGGTTACCCTTTCTATTATTTTCTTGATGGTTACTCAGGGTACAACCAGATAGCTGTGGCACCTGAAGATCAACACAAGACAGCATTCACCTGTCTATACGGAGTATTCGCCTACCGTCGGATGCCCTTCGAATTATGCAATGCACCAGCTACCTTCCAGAGATGCACTATGGCAATCTTCCAAGACTTGATCGAAGATGTCATGGAGGTATTTATGGAAGATTTCTCTATTTTTGGTAGCTCATTCAATGTTTGTTTGAAAAATCTGGGTACTGTACTTGAGAGATGCACCGAGACTAACGTATGCCTCAACTGGGAGAAATGCCACTTCATGGTGCGAGAGGGGATTGTGTTGGGACATCGAGTATCAGCTGAAGGACTTGAAGTAGACCGAGCCAAAGTGATAGCCATTGAGAAGATGCCACCGCCAACAAATGTCAAAGCCGTCCGAAGTTTCCTTGGCCATGCCAGATTCTATAGAAGGTTCATCAAAGACTTCTCAAAGATATCTCGGCCCTTGTGCAACCTGCTGGAGAAGAATGTTTCCTTTATTTTTGATGATGAGTGTGTGAAGGCATTTGAGAGACTGAAAGAGGCACTGGTGACTGCGCCCGTCTTGACCGCGCCTGATTGGGATGAGCCATTCACATTGATGTGCGACGCCAGTGACTATGCTGTTGGGGCAGTCTTGGGACAACTGAAAGGAAGGCTCTTCCATGTGATCCACTACGCTTGCAAGAGCATGAATCCGGCGCAATGCAACTACACCTCCACGGAGAAAGAGATGCTCGCGGTCGTGTATGCCTTAACAAGTTCCGGTCTTACCTTATAGGCTCGAAGACGATTGTCTACACCGACCATGCAGGCATCAGATACTTGTTGGCAAAGCAAGATGCCAAGCCAAGACTGATCTGGTGGATACTGTTGTTGCAGGAGTTTGACTTGGAGATCAAGGACAGAAAATGGAGCGAGAACGTGATCGCCGACCACTTATCAAAACTCGAGCCACCGGTCGAAGGAGATGATCAGCAGATGATAATCCGAGAGACATTCCCCGATGAACAGATCTACGCCATGAGGGATTTGAAAGAGATGTACGAGTCCAAAACTCCATGGTATGCAGACTTCGCCAACTACTTAGTTGGCGCTGTACTTCCTCCGGACACTTCTCCATATGCAAAGAAGAAGTTTCTGCACGATGTCAGATTCTACTATTGGGAGAATCCCTATCTGTGGCGTAGATGTGCTGATGGTGTCATCCGCCGCTATGTGCCCCAGTCCGAGTGGCAACAAATCTTCGAAGCTTGCCATTCATCTCCTAGTGGCGGCCATCATTCAGCCCACCGGACAACATTCAAAATTCTCGCCAGCGGGTTCTATTGGCCATCTATCTACGAGATCTGTTGTGGATGGATTACAAGTTGTGATCGCTGCCAAAGGACCGGCAATATCTCACGGAGGGATGAGATGCCACAGACACCGGTTATTGAAGTTGAGATCTTTGACGTTTGGGGGATCGACTTCATGGGACCTTTTCCGCCATCCCAAAGGTTCTCATACATTCTTCTGGCAGTGGACTATGTGTTGCGATGGGTTGAGGCCATTCCAACGGTCACAAACGACTCCAAAGTGGTCATCAAGTTCCTGCAAAAGCTCATAACGAGATTCGGGATGCCAAGAGCCTTGGTAAGCGATGGGGTATCCCACTTCTGCAACAAATGGCTGACCACTCTTCTTGCGAGGTACGGAGTCAAACACCGAGTCACCACTCCATATCACACTCAAGGGAATGGGCTGACAGAGTTGTCCAACCGAGAAATCAAACAAATTCTGGAAAAGACGGTGAAGCAAAGAAAGGATTGGGCGGTAGTACTTGATGATGCATTATGGGCATACTGCGCCGCCTACAAAACACCCATTGGGACGTCACCGTATCAGCTGATTTTTGGGAAGTCCTGTCACCTACCCGTTGAGATGGAGCACAAGGCTTGGAGAGCAGTGAAAGAACTGAATCTGGATTGGAGGACAGCCGCAGAAGAGCGAGCCATGAGATTGAATGAGCTTGAAGATTTTTGGGATGAAGCCTATGAGAACAATGTCATCTACAAGAATCGAGCGAAGAGATTCCACGACAAGAGGATTCGCTCACATGTATTCCATTCCGGTGACAAGGTCCTCCTCTTCGAATCTCGTCTTCGATTCATGCCCAGAAAGCTGCAGTTGAAGTGGGCCGGCCCATACACCGTTATCTATCAGTTTATGAACGGTGTAGTCGAATTAGCTGGCCAAGATGGGAAGAACTTCAAGGTGAACGGGCAGAACTTGAAACTACACCCCACTTTAAGTCAGAGCGGTGCAGAAGTATTACTTGAATTGCCCTTGAAATCACAGGTATTGTCGAGCTAGCGACATAAAACCAAGCACTGGTTGGGAGGTAACCCAACAGTTTACTGCTTTCTTTATTTCTCTTATTTTAAATTCAGTCGAGTCGAGTCATTTGAGTTTCGTATTTTCAGAATTTTTCAAATTTGTTCGGGTCCAGTCATCTGTCGGAGCCACGTCGATCGCTGCCCTTTGGCGTCGATCGATGTGTGCTTCTGGTCTTCGCCGATCGATGCAATCCATCGTCGATCGACGAAGAAGTTTTGTCCACGTCGATCGATGGGAATGCTTCGTCAATCGACGCGAACGATTCAGAGCTGGACAGAGACGGGTTTAAAACCCAAAATCCCTCATTCTTTCCCTCACAAACACACACGCACGATTTTCTCTCCTCTCCAAAAAACCCACCTCAAATTTTTTTCTCCGAATTCGTCGCTACAATCCACGGTATGTATCCTAAACCTCTCATCTTCGATTATTTCATATGTTGGGAAAGATTTAAGCATGATTTTTGATGAAATTTAACTTGGAGCCCTTGTTTCCATTTTTGCATTTTTGTCAATTTCGTTGTTTTTCGTGATGATTATTCGATATGGTTAGTCGTTTTAGTCGATACACTTGCTTATCATGGATTTGTTGCTTTGATTTCATTGAATTTGATGAACGAAAGTTTGGGGGATAATTCTTGTGGGTGGTGTTTCTCTTGTCATATCACTTTGGGAAAAAATTCTTTCAAATTAGGGTGCAAGATGCTTGAATAGGAGTTGAATTGCGTGAATGTCGAATCAATTTTGCATGGGTAGATACATTTTAAGGATAATTGCACATTTGGTTGTATCAATGTTTAGGAATTCTTGTGATGTTGTTGCTGAGCTTTGACACTTTTTCCTACTTCCCTTGCAGTGCATCATGAATTTTTGACCCACCTTTGCAAACAAGGTTTATGAGAGATGCTTCAGAAAACTCCCAAGTGACGAGTTCACCGTCCGGCAGACACTCTACCCATGCCCGAGGACAATGGAGAGGCTGGGAATTCAAGCTGATGTGAAGGCTCTCTTGGAGAGAGTGAATTGGAGTGCTTGGATGACAGCGAGGTGGCCAACATATCCGTCGCTTGTCCTGGAGTTTTTGGCCTCACTCCATGTCTATGAGGTTCAGCCAGAGTCTGAGCCTACCACCATAGCCTTCTAGCTTCTGAACGAGCACTACGAGATGCCAAGGGACAAGCTTGAAGAGATTTGGGGAGTCCAAAAAGGGGGAGACAGTTTTCTTCCCCCGAGTTTTGACATTGCCCGCTTCTGGAGCCAGATAGCAGCCGATGCTAAAGAGGATTTGCGGGAATTTGACTCAGGGAATTTGAAGGCCTCCTCCATTGACAACCCAATCTTCCGGTATCTCCAGAGATGTATGGGGGTGTCCATCACCGGCAGACACGAGACCGGCAAGGTGAGAGTTGGGGAGCTGTATGTCGTCTACTGCATGCTGACGGGAGAGGAATTCAGCTTCGCGGCGTTTGTCATGGATCATTGGAGGCATCAGATCAAGGCCTCCAAAGGCAACATTTGGAGCGGGGGATTGATCACCCCGATTGCGAAGCTTGTGGGCATTGACTTGAACCAGATTGAGGCGCTCGAGTACAACATCCGAGGCCTTGGCACCGGGGTTCTGGTGAAGATGTTGATGCTTTCACCCCGGGAGTCAGGATGGTCCCTGCAGATATCCAATGGGGATAGATTCCCACTTCCACAGAGGGACCTCACTCACATCACTGATTATCACTTCCGTGATAATTGGTTGATGAGCAAACCCGCCCATTTCAGGCTCATGGTCGGAGCACATGGAGGACCCGGTAACTCCAGACTTCATCACCGACCGCTGACCCAGCCGGATCAGCGACCGCCGCAGACCCCCCCTGCCGAGCCTGAGGATGAGGAGCCAGAGGATGAGAGGCATGATGGAGGAGGGGGGCACATTCCTGATCAGACCGGTGGACATTTGTTCGGCCACTTCGCGGGAGAGTCTTCATTTTTCGGGGTGGATATGGCGATGATCTACCAGTTCATGCAGCAGCAGGCTGTTTTGCATTCAGAGGAGAATACCCAGCAGGCGGAGTTTCGCCAGCACGTGACCACGAGGCTCAACACCCTCGACATGCAAATGCAGCGCCTCCTCCTAAACACTGAGCCCGACTTCGTCTACCTCCGACACCAGAGAGAGCGCCAGGACCGCCGGCGGCGACTACCCGTGTGGCCATCTCCTGATGTTGAGATGGAGGATCCTCCGGAGGAGGAATGAGATACCGTTTACTTTTTCCTTATCTGACTTTCAAACTTGTCCACTCCTTCGAGTGAAACAAGTTCAGAGGGATGAGGATCGAAAAAGGGAAATGTTTGTTTTTATTTTCTGCTTTATTTTAAATTTTCGTTGTTTCGTTGTTTTCTATTTTTGTTTCGTTTTTGATTTTTCTGAACCATCACCATCCTTGTTCTTTTGCTTCAGTGTGAACGATTGCTCTCTGCAAGGTTTTTTCACTCAAAATTAGTATTTTTGAACTCTTGATTTGTGGTACTTGTTCTGTGTTGAATAAGTGTTGAACTCTTGATTTGTGGTACTTGTTCTGAGTTGAATAGTCTTGAGCATTGTTTTAGGAGCTTTTGAACATAGGGCAGTCGGAACTACTTTTGATTATGTTGGTGTTGGAACTAATTACTTGTCTTTCCTTGAAATAGAATTGTTGATTGTTAATCGAGATGTTTGTTGATTAAGAATGATAATCTGTGTGATAGAGTAGCCGATGATAGGATCTGTTTTGCTTGATAAGTTGATCTTTGAAGTATAAATTTTTGCATGATAAATGTTCGGAATTTGGGTAATTATTGAGGAGTAACGAAAAATTTCTACCCTGTGAGAAATTTGTGCCATCTTTTCGTTTGATGAGTGACAAGGTTATTAGATTTACTTCCTAGAATTTGACGAATTTCTCTCTTGAGGTTGCATTAAGTGTGGTAATAGGGTGAAAATGATTTTAGGCATGTTCTTTCGTAGCCCATCTCCCATACACTAACCTTTAATTGTCACTTGTAGCCCCTTTGAGCCTTGAAAAATTTTCTTTCTTTGATTAGGAGGGTTGATGGACAAGAAATTGTGATTTTTTGGATGGTATGAATTATGGATTGTGATGTGAGGTTGTATGCAAAAATAGGGGTTCCTGTGGGTAAATTAAGAAAAAAAAAATGAACATTGGTGAAAAAGAATGAAAAGAGAAGAGAAAGAGAAAATTTGAGAAGAAAAACTTCATATGTGTAGTTCACAAAAGTCAAAATAAAGCTTAGAAACCTGAAAATTACAAAAGAGAAGGAACAAGATTGTGTGTAAAAAGAACAGAATTCATGTGGGCAAGATATGCTAAAGACTTGGTGTTTGAATGTAATATTTTGAGTCACTTAGCCAAAAATATCCTACCTATTAGGTAAGTCACGTTACAACCAAATCAAGACCATTCTGATTCCTTGAAAAACCACATTAACAAGCAGTGGAGAGATGAGAAATTTGTCAAACCTATGGTGAGGTAAACTAAAACTTTGAGTGAGAGAATTTCAAGCCCATTACTTGATTGAGCGATGAGTGCAAACACTGCCCGGTGAGGTTCCTCCTCAATAATTTAACAATGAGAATTTGTTTGGATTGCACGATTTATGTGAATAAGTGATACTTAGATTGCAAAAGAAGCTTGTGAGGCATTGCACATTTGTATCTGCATTTGATTAAATTTCTTTTCTGTGAGTTGATCGAGGACTATCAATGGTTTAAGTTTGGGGGAATTGATAAGTTAGGATTTTCACCAGCTTATCTGATTGTTCTTTGACTAATTGTGTGATGTTCAGATTGTTTTAAGTGTCTTTTTCGTGCATGAATTGGCTTTTGTACGTGTAATGTCGTGTTTGATGAATCATGCAGGTTTTTGGTCGAAAATAAAGAAGAGTCGGATTCCCAGTTTCAGGTCCACGTTGATCGACGGGGATGCCTCGTCGATCGAAGAGGAAATTGGAGAAGAAGCGATCGACGAAGGAGAAGGAGAAGGTCGATGGAAGCAACAAAGCCCACGTCGATCGATGCCATCCCACGTCGATCGACGAGGGTGTTTCATCAGCGTTGATCGATGCTATTCTCCCACGGTCGACGCGCATGCGGGATTCCTAATTTAAGTCTGCTTTGAAGATAAAGACATATCTAATCCTAGATATTGTTTGATACATCTTTCACTATTATAAATAGTCATGTGTAAATTCGTTTTTAGTGTGGAAAATTTTAGAGCAATTAAGAGATTTTAGTATTGAAGATTTTTAGAAGATTTTCGAAGTTTTAGAGTTTTTTATGTTTGAAGACAGAGTTCTGTGGGAAGACAATCATACCAAAGTTTTTGTGCAATTCAGGTTTTATTTTTCTATGATGAATATTATTCTGAATATGTGTAACTAATTTATTCCTCAGATTCTAGGGTTTCGAACTATCAATGTATGCATGTTTTGATTAATTGAATTATTTTCCCTTTCCCTTCGTAGTTTGTGAAATTTGAGTTTATTCATAATCTTGAGTTTGTTGGCCACATCTTAGGATTAATTAGTTGATTACTTGAGACGTAACTGTAATAGTATTCAATGGAAAGAGATTTTCACAATATAATCTGATTTCTTGTCGTAACTGAAGGAGATTGATTGTAGGGATAAATCTGTAGATCTTTGGAGTTAGTTAATTTATCTTGAGACCGAGCGGAGATAGGTAATTAATTAATCTACTTTATGAATTGTTCAACAAAGAAGTTCAGAATACATTTCTGATGTTTCACTATGAAGAGGTATTAAATTGGGAAATAATCAATTTATTCATCTATGTCATACATGATAGGTAGATGTCCCTGGAATCTGTACTTCCCATAATCGTTTTCATCCAAAGTAATTTAGTTTTCTGTCTTAATTTTAATTGGCAAGTATTGAGATTTTCAAAATAACCAAAACCCAAAATTTGATTTTCCCTAACCAGAGTTTTGAGAACTAATGTTTTAGTACTTAGGATTTTTCGTTACTTCTTTCCCCTGGGATTCGATAATTTTATTTGCCGCTATATTGTTGGCTTTGCTAAGTCACTTGTTAAATAATTTAGCGATCACCGGGAATCTCGCGGAGAGCCTCAATCAAAGGAATGTTGATGTTGACCTTCTTGAGATTCTCCACGAATCGAGAAAAATTTGAGTTCACCTTCTTCTTAACAAACCTTTGAGGAAAGGGCATTGGAGGAGTTGGGGACACCTTTCTTCTTTGAGTTTCCAACTACATATGGCCTCTGAATCGGTTAATTTGCCTGCCTGTCGACTGCTCCTCTCTGTCCTGCATGTCAATCGACATGGGGGTGTTGATCGACTTGGCTGCATCCCCCCTGTCGGTCGAATTGCCTTCAATGTTGACTACATTCTTTCTCTATTTGTCCTCTGTGTCGACCGACACAGGCTCTGTATCGGTCGAAACATAGGCATCACTAGCAGGAATTTCGTACTCTTCAACCCCAAAATCATCATCGGACATGCTAGGACCATTGCGCCTCATACCAGACCTCAAGGAAATGGCATTGACTTGTTTCGCCTTGTCTGGGTTGACTTTTGTGGTGCTGGGGAGCTGGCCTAGCTTGTGTTGATTGCTCAAGGTAGTAGCAATCTGACGGAGCTATGTGTAGAGCATCTGAAGGTGCTTCGTCATATGCTGCATGTGAGTAGACATGTTCTTCACTTCAGTTTCCACCTTGCCAAACCTATTGTCGGAGCTTTTGATGAACTTGTCAAATGTCTCCTCCAGCACAAACCTCTTTTTCTCCACAATTTCTCCCCTAGATCCAACACTGAATTTCGATGGAGGATTCTCAGCTGCATAAGGATTAGAGTAAGAAAAGCCAGGGTGATTCTTAGCACTATAATTATACCCCTGATTGTTGGCTCGATAGTTGTTAGTGTTGTAACGTCCATTGGCGTAGTTCACTTCAGCGGTATTAGAGGTGCTCGAACTATTTCCTCGGTAAATGTAGTCGACCTCAACAGGAACAATGGCCATAGTGGGGTCTAAAATAGCTGCAACCGAGGCTCTACCGGCCTCCAACTTGGTGAACTCTTCTCGAAGCTTCTTTACTTCTGCCACCACATCAATTTCTGGAGTAGTGGTCACTGCTTTGACTGCTTTCTGCCTTTCAGTAGGCCATTGATGATTGTTGAGGTCTATATCTGCAAGAAGTTGCATCCCCTCGGCTCCACTCTTCTTCATGAGAATGCCTCCAACTGAAGCATCCACCAACTCCTTCATATGAGGGTTCCGTCCCTCATAAAAGTGGCACACCTGCATCTCAAGATCAATCCCATGGCCAGGGCACATCCTCAGCAGCTCCTTCTATCTCTTCCAAGCTTCATAGACGGTCTCGTCGTACTTCTGACTGGAATGAGTGATGTCAGACTTCCTCTTCATGATGACACTGGGCGGGAAGAAGTTGGTGAGAAATTCTGCTCGAAGTTGTGCCCATGTGGCTATCCTAATCTTGTCCAAGCTAGCAAACCATGACCGGGCCTCATCCTTTAGAGAAAAAGAAAATAAGTGCATCCGGATTGTGTCTTGGGGTACTCCATCCTACTTCACTGTATCGCACACTGATTGCTGTAAAATTCTATAAACTAATTGTAGATACAGCGGCAAATAAATTTATAGTTAACCCTAAGGTTGTCGAACCCAGAGGAATTGTATAACAAAATTACTTCATGTACTAGCCATAATCCTAAAATCTATTATATGAGTTATCAGAAATCAGGGGTTTTGAGTTTTGGAATTTAAAGAAACAAAACGAAAATTTAAAGATTTTGAAAGCAAATTTAAATGGACACAAATCCTAGGGCGAACTATCAATCAAAATACACATAATCAATTAACTTGCTTTGGTGGGAAGTCTTAATGTACTATAACTTCTTGGTCGGACAATTATAGCCTAGATTACTAGTATGTGAATGTATATGCTTTGTCGGCCTCAATAGCACAATACTAATCAATCTTTCATAAATCATCAGATCAAACCCTACAATTATTATCTTCCCCTAGGACAGATTGTTAATTGTATTTAAAATCATTTTCCTGTTACCAATTTTCACTTTTCAATCCTTCAATCAATAAATGTAAACCTAGAATTAATTCTATCTTTCGATCTGATTAATTCTAAATCCTAACAATTGAAACAGGAATTCAAAACCAAGCAATTCAATGTTAATCAATTAAACATGCATCACAGATTGATATTCATTGCCCTAGAACCCGCTAGGGTTTCTAGCCACTCATTGCAGATAGAAAACCAAAAGAAAACATATTATCAAGAAAATAAAGGTTTGTGCTAGAAAATAAAGGATGTTTAATGCTTCCAGAGTTGTAAAAATATGATTCAAGATGATATATGGTGATAATTAGGGGTGTAAATGAACCAAACTATTCGTGAGCTACTCGGACCTCGACTCGATAAAAGCTCGTTCGAGTTCGTTTAGTAAAGCTCGTTTATTAAATGAACCAAACTTGAGCATCATAGTATTCGACTCGTGAGCTCGTGAGCAGGCTCGTTAGCTAAAATTAGTAAGAAATATAAAATAATTACTTTTATAAAAATAATATTTTCATGATTTAAGAGTAACAATAATGATAAATCTATCTAATAATGAAAAATATTTAGAATATGAGCATGAATATGATATTTTTTTTGGAATAAATAACCTTTTCTTCAAAATAATAATGAAAATCTAAAATATATTCTAAATTTAGAAAGTTCTTTTAGGCTCGATAAAAGCTCGATAACGTTCGTGAACATCAAAGTATTTGATTAAAAAGCTCGAAGCTCGACTCGAAACTAAATGAGTCAAACTTGAGCACGACACTACTCGACTCGACTCGATTCGATTACACCCCTAGTGATAATAGGTGATAAGAGATGAATAAAACTCGAATTTAAGGCTTATTTATAGGTGTGGGTGTGTATCCTATCAAGTCTATGGCTAAAGATATGATTTGATTCAGATTTAACTCAAATTTTGCCAGATTTTTGTCGACCTCGATCGAGGTGGCTCAGCATCGGTCGACGCACGTGTTCTGCACCTCGGTTGATGTCGACTCTCGCGTTGGTCGAAGTCGATCTACCTCATCTGCACGGTCTCGCAGTTTTGGCCATAGATTGACCCGATTCCAATTGCGTTGGAAAGCTAATTCAAAGCTCTATCCATTGCCATGCGCCAATAGCCCAAATTCCTTGTGTGGAGAAACTGTTCACTACTACTCTTGCATGTCAATGCTTTCGGAACAGTTTTCCAGTGAATTTAAGCCTTAATCCTACAAAAACACACTATGACAAGCGTAACACCACCTATAACAGACTCATGCTTGAATTATATATATAAACTTAATAAAACTTCATAAAATAGTAAAAAATAATATAGATAAGTGAGTGAAATAATGAACTTATCAAACCCCCCAAACTTGAACGTTTGATTGTTCTCAATCAATAGGCAAGAAAGAAATCGAAAAGTCATGTAATTAGAGTGCAATGCCTCACAAGATCCATCACAGACAAGGGTCAAAAATTCACTATCCACTCGCAGTTTGATAGAGACAGAAAATTCATTAATAGTGGAAGACTCACGGAAAGTGTTTCGCTCAACTCACAAGTGTATGGGATAAAGATGAAAGCACTCAACACATGTATGAATGAATTTCTACCATAGGCTTGCAAATTTTCTAATGTCTCCACTGCTAGAATGTGCACACAAGTCTAGAATCAAAAAGGACTTTTATAAGGGTTGTAATGTAGGCTTTTGTCAAGGGTAGGAAAATTTGGCCAAGTGACTAAATTAAATTGAGTATGCATCCTCAACTAATCCAAACCACCATCTAACTTCATTCACCCTTCTCCTCAAATACATCAACAATACACAACTTTTCTAACTCATATTTGAATCTCTTATGCTCTTTCATAATGATAATTCTTTTCTTTTTAGAGAGCTGATCACTAAAATTATTTAACAGTGACTTAGCAAAGCTAATAATATAGTGGCAAATAAAATTATCGAATTCCAAGGGAAAGAACTAACGAAAAACCTTAATTACTAAAACGTAAGTTCTCAAAACACTGGTTAGGAAAATCAAATTCTGGTTTTGTTGTTTCAAAAGTTGTAATACTTGCAAATTTAAAATCAAACAGAAAAATAAATACTTTTGATGGAACGATTATGAGAAGTACAGATTCTAGGGATATCTACCTATCAAGTATGACATGGATGAATGAATTGATTAATTCCCAATTTAATTCCTCTTCGTAGTGAAACATCAGAAAAAATATTATGAACTTCTTTGTTGGACAATTCATAAAGTAGATTAATTAATTACCTATCTCCGCTCGGTCTCAAGATGAATTAATTAACTCCATATTTCTATGGATCTATTCCTATAACTTATCTCCTTCAGTTACGACAAGAAATCAAATTATATTGAGAAAATCTCTTTCCATTGAAAACCATTACAGTTACGTCTCAAGTAATCAACTAATTAATCCTAAGATGTGGCCAGCAAACTCAAGATTATGAATAGACACAGATTTCACAAACTACGAAGGGAAAGGGAAAATAATTCAATTAATCAAACATGCATACATTGATAATTCGAAACCCTAGAATCTGAAGAGAAATTTAGTTACACATATTCATAGTAATATTCATCATAGAAAAATAAAACCTGAATTGCATAAAAACTTGGGTCTGAATGTTTTCCCACAAAATTATGTCTCCAAACATAAACTCAAAAACTCTTGGAAATCTTCTAAATTCTTCAACTCTAAAATCTCTTAATTGCTCTACTGATTCCACACTTAAATTCGAATTTTACATGGCTATTTATAATAGTGAAAAATGTATTAAACAGAATCTAGGACTAGATAAGGCTCTATCTTCAAATCGGGTTCAGATTAGGAAATCCCGCAGTCGCGTCGATCGTGGGAGATCAACATCGATCGACGCCCTTGGAACACCCTCGTCGATCAATGCACACCTTGCGTCGATTGACGTGGCTTTGTTTCTGCAGCTTCCGTCGATCTCTCCTTCCTTTCATCGACCGATCCTTCCAAATGTCTGAGTCGATCGACGTGCCCTGGCGTCGATCGACGTGCCCTGGCGTCGATCGACGTGGACCTGGCACTTCGAGCACTTTTCCGATTCTTCCTTGTTTTCAACTAAAAACCTCCATGATTCACCAAACACGATATTACGAGTACAAAAGCCAATCCATGCACGAAAAAGACACTAAAAACAGTCTGAACATCACTCAATTAGTCAAAGAACAACTAGATAAGTTGGTAAAAATACCAACTTATCAACTCCCCCAAACTTAAACCATTGATTGTCCTCGATCAATTCACAGAAAAGAAATCGAATCAAATGCAGATACAAGTGTGCAATGCCTCACAAGCTTATTTTGCAATCTAAGTATCACTTATTCACATAAATCATGCAATCCAAACAAATTCTCATTGTTAAATTATTGAGGAGGAACCTTACCAGGCAGTGTTTGCACTCATCGCTCAATCAAGTAAAGGGTTTGTGATTCACTCATTCAAGGTTTTAGTTTACCTCACCATATGTTGACAAATTTCTCATCCATCCACTGCTTGTTAGTGTGGCTTTTCAGGGAATCAAAAAGGTCTTTATTTGGTTGTAATGTGGCTTACCTAAAAGGTGGGATATATTTGGCTAAGTGACTCAAAGTATTGCAATCAAACCCAAAAATCCAAGCATATCATAACCACATAATTTTTTTCTTCTCATGCACAATTTTGTTCCTTCTTTTTTTTATAATTTCCAGGGTCCCTTAGAACTTGTTTCAAACTTTTGTGAACTACAACATATGAGTTTTTCTCATTTTTCTCTTCTCTTTTCTTTCTCTTTTTTTTTTCAATGTTCACTTTTTCTTAATTTACCCATGGGAATCCCTATTTTTGCACACGGCCTCATATCACAATCTCATAATTCACACCATCCGATAAATCACACTCCTCTTATTCATCAACCCTTCTAATCAAAGAAAAATTTATTCAATTTATTCAAGGCTCAAAGGGGCTACAAGTGGAAATTAAAGGTTAGTGTATGAGAGATGGGCTACGAAAGAACATGCCAAAAATCATTTTCACCCTATTACCACACTTAATGCAACCTTAAGAGAGAAATTCGTAAAATTCTAGGAAGTAAGTTTGGTAACCTTGTCACTCATCAAACGAGAAAATGGGTCAAATTTCACACAGGGTAAAATTTTTTGTTACTCCTCAATAATTACCCAATTTTGAACAGTTATCATGCAAAAATTTATATTTCAATGATCAACTTATCAAGCAAAACAGCTCCTATCATTGGCTACTCTATCACACAGATTATCATTCTCAATGAGCAAATATCATGATTATCAATCAACAATTCTTATTCAAGGAAAAACAGGTCATCATTCTCAACACCAACATAATCAAAAGTAGTTCCGACTGCCCTATGTTCAAAAGCTCCTAAAACAATGCTCAAGACTATTCAATTCAAAACTAGTACCACAAATCAAGAGTTCAAAATACTAATTTGAGTGAAAAGCCTTGCAGAGAGCAATTATTCACATTGAAGCAAAAGAACAAGGATGGTGATGGTTCAAAAAAACAAAAACGAAAACAAAAGAAAAGAAAAAAATCGAACATAAAATAACATAAATAAAATAAAATAAATGTTTCCCTTTTCCGATCCTCATCCCCCCAAACTTGTTTCACTCGAAGGAGTGGACAAGTTTGAAAGTTAGATAGGAAAAAGGAAACGGTACCTCATTCCACCTCCTGAGGATCCTCCATCACTACATCAGGAGATGGCCACACGGGAAGTCTCCGCCGGCGGTCCTAGCGCTCACGCTGGCGGGGGAGTTAGACTGAGTCAGGCTGGGTGTTCAGGAGGAGGCGCTGCATCTGCATGTCGAGGGTGTTGAGCCTCGTGGTCACATGCTGGCGAAACTCTGCCTGCCGGGTGTGCTCCTCCGTCTGCAAAACAGCCTGTTGCTGCATGAACTGATAGATCATCGCCCGATCCACCCCGGAAGATGAAGACTCTCCCGCAAAGTGGCTTAACGAAGGTCCACCGGTCCAGTCCGGAATCTCCTCTCCACCTCCATCGCGCTCCTCATCCTCATGCTCTGCTGGGGGGGTCTGCGGTGGTCGCTGGTCCGGCTGCATCAGCGGTCGGTGACGAAGTCTGGAGGTGCCAGGTCCTCCACGTAAGCCAACCATAAGCCGCATGTGGGCCGGTATGCTCATCAACCAGTTATCACGGAAGTGATAATCAGTGACGTGTGTGAGCTCCCTTTGCGGAAGTGGGAATATATCCCCATTGGACATCCGCAAAGACCAACATGCCTCCCGGGGTGAAAGCATCAATATCCGAACCAGATGTCCGGTGCCAAGTCCTTGGCTGTCATCCTCGATAGCAGCAATGTCGCTCAAGTCAATCCCCACGTACTCCGCAATTGGGGTAATCAATCCCCCGCTCCAAATGTTGCCCTTGGAGGCCTTGATTTGATGCCTCCAGTGGTCCATGACCAACGTCGCGAAGCTGAACTCTTCTCCCGTCAGCATGCAGTAGATGGCGTACAGCTCCCCCACTCTTGCCTTGGCGCTTTCATGTCTGCCAGTGATCGACACCCCCATGCACCTCTGAAGATAGCAGAACACGGGGTTGTCGATGGAAGATGCTTTCAAATTGCCTGAGTCGAACTCTCTCGTAAATCCTCCTTTTCTTCAGCTACAATCTGGCTCCAGAATCGGGCAATGTCAAAACTCGGGGGAAGAAAACCATCCCCCCCTTTTCGGACTCCCCAAATTCCTTCAAGCACATCCCTCGGCATCTCGTAGTGTTCATTCAGCAGTTGGAAGGAGATGGTGGTAGGCTCCGACTCCGGTTGAACCTCGTAGACATGGCGTGAGGCAAGAGATTCCAGCACAAGCGATGGGTATGTCGGCCACCACGCTGTCATCCATGCACTCCAATCTACTTTCTCCAATAGGGCCTCCACATCAGCTCGAATCCCCAGCCTGTCCATCGTCTCAGGGCATGGGTAAAGTGTCTATCGGACTGTGAACTCGGAGCTTGTGAATTTTCTGTAGCGTTTCTCTGTAGCCCGGTTAGCAAAGGTGGGTCGAAAGTCCATAATGAACTGCAAGGGTAGTAGGAAAAATGTCAATACTCATCACTGTACTTCACAAAAATTCCCAAACATTACTGACTTCTCATTGGTGGGGGGTGGCAGCTTTGAAATCGCCACAATCTTGGCACGATCTACCTCTAAACCTGCAGCAGAGACTTTGTGACCGAGGACAATGCCCTCTCGCACCATAAAATGACATTTTTCCCAATTTAAAACCAGGTTAGTCTCTTGACAGCGCTGCAGAACAGTAATCAGGTTTTCCAAACAGTTATCAAATGAATGACCAAACACAGAAAAATCATCCATAAAAACTTCCATAATGTTTTCTACGAGTCCACTGAAAATAGACATCATGCATCTTTGAAATGTAGCAGGAGCATTACATAAACCAAAAGACATGCGTCTATAAGCAAATATACCGTACGGACACGTAAAGGCAGACTTATGCTGGTCCTCAGGGGCTATTGCTATTTGGTTATAACCAGAATAACCATCTAAGAAACAATAAAATTCATACCCCGCTAACCTATCCAGCATCTGATCAATGAAGGGTAAAGGAAAGTGGTCCTTACGTGTAGCACTGTTAAGTGCTCTGTAGTCGATGCACATCCTCCAGCCTGTGACAGGCCTGTGAGCGATCTCCTGACCACTCTCGTCCTTAATGACAGTCGTTCCCCCCTTTTTGGCCACCACTTGGGTGGGGCTCACCCATTCACTGTCTGAAATGGCATAGATCATGCCAGCGTCCGGAAGCTTCATCACCTCCTTCCGCACCACTTCTATCTGTGCATACAGATAGAAGGGCTAATACCCCTGATGTCAGATAATGACCACCCAATAGCAGATTGGTGGTCTCTCAATACCCTCAATAATCTATCTAATTGAGTAGTAGATAGGGTAGCAGATACAATTACCGGATAAGTGTCATTTTCCCCCAAGTATGCATACCTCAGGTGGTCCGGTAGGGGCTTCAGCTCTAGCACAAGTGGCTCTTTCTTCTCCTCTTGCTGTAGAGCTTTCTTACGGGCTTCTTCTTCTTCCTCCTCACTCCTCAACTTTAGAAAATTTGCGCTTTCCATCTGATTCTTTTCATCTGCATCATCTAGTGCTAGAACAGACTCTAGCAGCTCATCACAAACATCATATAGATCATCGCAAGAATAAACAGAGTTTTGCACACCATAATCTAAAGAATCAGTGGAAATAATAGAAGAGTCGAAGGGATACAAAACCTGGACCATGTCACACTCTTCATAGCAGTCATCAGAATCATGTCGCTCCATGGCCTTGTAGTTAGAGAAAGTGATTTTCTCATCATTCACCCTCAAGGTAAGCTCTCCCTTTTTGATGTCTATCAGTGCATCAGCAGTATTGAGAAAGGGCCTCCCAAGTATCAGTGGAATATTGTTGTCCCCTTTCATATCTAGGACCACAAAATCAGCAGGGAAAATAAATTCCCCAACCTTCACTAATACATTCTCTACTACCCCTTTAGGGTAGTTCAGCGACCTGTCAGCCATCTGAAGTCGAATGGTGGTCGGTTTAATGTCGCCGATTCTCAATCTATTAAAAATATAGAGGGGCATCAGATTAATGCTATCCCCTGAATCGCATAAGACTTTCTCGAAAGTCTGTCCACCAATTACGCAGGTGATAGAAAAATAGCCAGGATCAGCCCTTTTAACCGGCATTTTCTTCTGAATAATGGCGCTGCATTCTTCGAATAAATTCACAGTTTCGAATGCTCCAAAGGGCTTCTTCTGGGTAACCATATCCTTCAGAAACTTCATGTACCCAGGAATTTCCTGTACAACTTCAATCAGAGGGAGATTGATGTGGATCTTCTTCATATGCTCCAGAAATCTTTTGTATCTCTCCTCCTTTTGCTTCTTGACAAATCGTTGTGGATAGGGGACAGCGACGGGACCAGCTGGCTTGGGACTGTCTTCGGGACAGGTTCCCTTGCTCTTCTGAGTCTGTTCTTCTTCAGGAAGAACAGGAGCAGTTTGTACAACTTCAGGTTGCACGGGTGATGTGTCGACAGGCATAGATGGGCCCTCATATCCCTTCCCACTGCGAGTAGTGATGGCGTTGCAGTGGTCCTTGGGATTTACAACAGTGTTACTGGGAAATTGTCCAGGAGTATGCTGATTTCCCAGAATATTGGCAATCTGCGATATCTGAGTGTCCATCTGCTTCATGTGCTTCCCCATCTCTCCCATACCATTTTGTAGCTGAGAAATTTCCCCCTCCATTTTTGTGTTCTTGGTATTGGAAGCTGAGATGAACTGGGTCAGGAGCTCTCTCATACTCGGCTCCTTGGGTTCATTTGTCACCCCTTGATTTGCAGCAAACCCAGGCGGAGGCTGCAAGGCGTTGTTCGGATTCCCATAGGAGAAATTTGGGTGGTTCCGGTTGTTAGGATGATAAGTCATGTTCCCCGTCGGATATCCTCTGTTGTTGTTGAAATTCCTCTGGTTCACATAATTGATGTCCTCCATCTGCATCTCGATTCCCTGCTCATATCCCTGCTGAGGCTGATTATTCTCTAGCTTGGCGAGGCGGATCTCCAAAGACTTCGTAGAAGCAGCTACCTCCTGTCTCATCAATTTTATTTCAGCAGCTAGGTCCCCAGTATCATCGACCGCTGCTATCATCCTGCGCTCCTTTCTGTCTGTTGGCCAATTAAATTCACTCTTCGCCATTGTTTCCAGCAGTTGTAGTCCTTCATGTGGAGGTCTAGCAGTAATAGATCCTCCACCTGAAGCTCTGACATGCTTCTGAGTCTCCTCATCAAGCCCCGCATAGAAATAGCAGACTTGTTGTTTTTCAGTGTATCCATGGCATGGGCAAGAGCGAAGTAACTCCTTGAACCGCTCCCATGCCTCATAAAGAGTTTCCCCCGAGAACTGTCTGAACTGGCCTATTTGCATCTGCAGTTGGATGGTTTTACTCGGCGGAAAGAACTGGATCAGGAAAAGTTTACAGAGCTCCTCCCAGGATGAGATCTCACTGCGGTCCAGTGACAGATACCATGACAGAGCTCTGTCACGCAGTGTGAATGAGAAAAGGTGTAGCCAGATGTAGTCGATTGGCACCTGATTCTGCTTGACTGTGTCTCAGAGTAGCAGAAATTTCTGGACATGCAAATGAGGATCTTCAGACGGAAATCCCCCAAACTGATTCTGTTGAGCGGTGTGTATCAGACCAGTCTCCAGCTCGAAATTAGGTGTGTTCACCTTCAGTCCAAAGTCTGCATTACGATGCCTGTCAGTCATCGGCTCGTACATCTCATCTATAGTGGGCTGCCGTGGTACTTCTGGAGCCTGATGCTCCTGAAGTCTCAGATTCATCTCTTGTAGCTGCCTCTGCAGCTCAGCAATCTGTGTCGCCTGATCGTCAGCCATAGTAAACGCTAACTTTCTTCGTGCACTGTTCCTTCGACAGGTAGATTCGATCTCCGGATCAATGGGTTCAAGAACTGGACCTTTTGACCTGGTTCGCATATACTACCTGCAGGAGAGCACACAGTGAACAACACAGCAAAGAAATTGGAAAATAAAATAACAATACGTAAAACTAAAATCTAGAGTAAATAGCGTAATATCGGAATTAGTGTTAATTATAAATCTGTGCAATCCCCGGCAACGGCGCCAAAAACTTGATAGCGTATTTTTCAACACGCTATAGCTGCAAGTGTACAGATCACTGCAGTGGGCAAGTAATAAATTATCGAATCTCAAGGATTGCAGGATCGAAATATAATCAAGCACTAAAACATAAATATTGTACTACTATCTAGATGATTCGGTAAAAGAGGATGATTTATTTAAAATCGACAGTTTGAACAGTAATTATTTAAACGACAATTAAAAAGATCGAGTGAAGAAAATATGAGAAACTAGGATTCCAGGGTAATCAACTTTGAAGAACATTCAAACAATCATTTATATAATTCGATTCCAATTTAATTTCCAAAAACGTAAGTTAATCTCAATTATGTTATCAGGCGACCCTCTCGGACTCTCAACCATAACATGGAAATATATGACCTAGTGACTCCTCTCGGATGCGCAAAAGGACTTTTACTCTTGATAAAAACCTTAGATTTTAAAACCCTTTAACAGTTCAAATTCCTCTCGGACAATTGACTTATTAAATTTAATTACTCTGCATCTTAATCAATAATCTAGACCTCTCGGTTCAAAAATTACCAATTCAAATTACAATCAATGGCCAATATCTTGCAATTAAAGAAAATCCCAGCCGTAATTAAAACATCAATGAAAAAGGAAAACCAAATCATATAAACGATGAAATGAATGTCAACAAGTCTCAAACCCTAGAATCCAAAAAGGAGCTTAGCCAATCATGCTAAGTTCTAAGAAAATAGAGGAATAAAGAGTCATAGGAACAGATATCATGAAAATCAAAAACCCGTGATCTTCAATCTTCGATTTCTGGCGAGCTCTTCAAGTTTTCTCTATCCCCCTGCGTGTTTCCAGTGTTGTCTTGCTTGAAAATAATGTGAATGAACCTTTTTTAGGTTCAGGGACGTCCTATTTATACTTGGGGATCTTCAAATCTCGAAAAGATATGATTTCTGGGCCAAATTTTGTCAAAATTACCCGTTCGGCGACCCATAAAATGCGATCGGCGATCGCCGATATTGTAGGTGGGTCGCCGAAGTTGCGCCGAAGGAAATTCCATGAAATTACAAAATTGGCGACCTGGGGACGAAATCGGCGATTGCCGAAAGTGAGATTGGATCGCCGAATTTGTGCCGTATTCAATTGGCTGAAAATACATATTCAGCGACCCGATTGCGAAAACGGCGATCGCCGAAAATGAATTTTGGTCGCCGAAAATGCCTCGAACAGGATTTCTGCCTTTTCTTCGGTCTCTTCTCACTTCTTCACTTTCCCGATGCAAGTCAGCACCGATTGGCCCTATGACACTCGGTCAAATCTTGTAAATGACTCAATTGTGCGTGAAATCTGCATAAACAACCACAAACTAACCCAAACGTAATAATCTTTTAAAGATCATAAGTAACAAATAAATTCCTTAGAAATGGTTTAGTTCGCAGTCAAAAGTGATCAGATTCACAACAGTAAAATGCACAAAATGAGTGTTTATCAATTACTACAACAAAAAATTTGCAATTATCCAAAAAATGCATCTACCCAAGCAAAATTGGTTCGACATTCATGCAATTCATACTCCATCCTATCATATTCCATCCTCAATCGAAAGAATTTCACCCCAAAATAGCAGGATTAGCAAATCACCCCCAATTGGAATTATCCCCCAAACTAGCAAGAATCAAATTCAATGAATCCAAAGCTACACATTCACCAAAAGCAAGTATATCGACTAGAACAACTACACATATCGAATAATCATGATGAGTTGCAACGAAATCGACAAAAAGGCCAAATTGAGACTAGGGCTCCAAAGTTCAATTTTCATCAAAATCATGCTCAAATAATTCAAAACACATAAAGTAATCGAAGTGGGAGGATCTAGAATACATACCCATGGTTGTAGCATCGACTTTTTGGAGAAAATTTTCAAGGTGGGTGTTTGAGAGAGAGAGAGAAGTCGTGCGTTTGTGTTTGTGAGGAAAAAATGAGGGGAAAAGGGTTTAAAAACCCGTCTCTGTTCGTGCTCAAAAAACCTCGCGTCGATCGACGAGGGCCTCCCGTCGATCTACATGGAAAAAAATTATCTCGTCGATCAACGCTGAAGGACGTCAATCAACATTGCCGAAAAACACACGTCGATCGACGCTAAATGGCAGTGATCGATGTGGCCCCGACAGAGCACTGGACTCGAAACAAAAATTCAAAAAATTAACTGAAAATACTAAATCCTGATGACTCAACTAGACTGAATTCAAATAACGAAAGTAAAGAAAGCAGTAAACTGTTGGGTTACCTCCCAACCAGTGCTTGGTTTTATGTCGCTAGCTCGACAATACCTGGACTCTCATGGGCGATTCAAGTAGTACTTCTCCACCGCTCCGATTTGAAGTGGGGTGTAGTACGGTTTAAGATTATGCCCGTTCACCTTGAATTTTTTTCCATCTTCGCCAGCCAGATCGACTACACCGTTCAAAAATTGACAGATCACGGTGTATGGTCCAGCCCACTTTGATTGAAACTTTCCGGGCATGAATCGGAGACGGGATTTGAAGAGGAGGACTTCGTCACCTGATTGAAACATATGTGAGCGAACCCCCTTGTCGTGAAACCTCTTTGCTCGTGTTTTGTAGATGACATTGTTCTCGTAGGCTTCATCCCTAAAATCTTCAGCTCGTTCAATGCCATGGCGCGCTCTTCGGTAGCCGTCTTCCAATCCAGATTCAATTCTTTCACTGCTCTCCAAGCCTTGTGCTCCATCTCAACGGGCAGGTGACAGGACTTCCTGAAAATCAACTGATATGGTGACGTCCCAATGGGCATTTTGTAGGCGGTGCGGTATGCCCATAATGCTCATCAAGTACTGCTGCCCAATCCTTTCTTTGCTTCACTGTCTTCTCCAAGATTTGCTTGATTTCTCAGTTGGACAGCTCCGTCAGCCCATTCCCTTGAGGGTGATATGGGGTGGTGACGCAGTGCTTGACTCCGTACCTCGCAAGAAGAGAAGCAAGCCATTTGTTGCAGAAATGGGAACCCCCATCGCTCACCAAGGCTCTTGGCGTCCCAAATCTCATAATGAGCTTTTGCAGGAACTTGATGACGACTTTGGAGTCGTTGGTGACTGTTGGAACAGCTACGACCCATCGTGACAAACATCAAAGATTTCAACTTCAATAACCGGAGTCTGTGGCATCTCATCCCTCCGTGAGATGTTGTCGGTCCTCTGGCAGCAATCACATCTCGTAATCCATCCACGGCAGATCTCGTGGATGGAAGGCCAATAGAATCATCTTGCAAGAATTTTGAATGCCGTCCAGTTCGCTAAATGATGACCGCCACTAGGAGATGAATGGCAGGCTTCGAAGATTTGTTGCCACTCGGACTAGGGCACACAACGGCAAATGACGCCATCAGCACATCTACACCAAAGATAGGGATCCTACCAATAATAGAATCTGACGTCGTGCAGAAACTTCTTCTTTGCATATGGAGAAAAGTCTGGAGGAAGTACGCCGCCGACCAAGTAGTTGGCGTAATCCGCATACCAGGGCATTTTAGACTCATATGTCTCTTTCAAATCCCTAAGAGCATAGATCTGTTTGTTGGGGAACGTCTCTCGATCCTCAATTGTGGGTCATCCCCTTCGACTGGTGGCTCGAGTCATGACAAATGGTTGGCGATCACATTCTCACTCCCTTTTCTGTCCTTGATCTCTGAATCAAACTCTTACAGCAACAATATCCACCGGATCAATCTAGGCTTGGCATCTTGCTTCGTGAACAAATATCTGATGGCTGCATGGTCAGTGTAGACAATCGTCTTCGAACCTATCAGATAAGACCGGAACTTGTCAAATGCATTCACAACCGCGAGCATTTCCTTTTTCGTAGTGGTGTTGTTGCATTGGGTCGGATTCATGCTCTTGCTGGCGTAGTGAATCACATGGAAAAGTCTTCCTTTCAGTTGCCCCAAGATTGCCCCAACAGCGTAGTCACTGGCGTTGCACATCAATTTGAATAGCTCATCCCAATCTGGCGAGGTCAAGACCGGCGCAATCACTAGTGCCTCTTTCAGTCTCTCGAAGGCCTTCAAGCACTCGTCATCAAAAACAAAGAAAAAATCCTCCTCGAGCAGGTTCCACAAGGGCCGAGATACCATTGAGAAGTCTTTGATGAACCTCCTATAGAATCCGGCGTGGCCTAGAAAACTTCGGACTGCTTTGGCACTTGTTGGTGGTGGCATCTTTTCAATGTCTATCACTTTGGCTGGGTCTACTTCTAGTCCTTCAGCTGATACGCGATGTCCCAACACAATTCCATCTCGCACCATGAAGTGGCATTTCTCCCAATTGAGGCATAGGTTTGTCTCGGTGCATCTCTCAAGTATAGTAGCTAGATTCTGCAAACAAACATCAAATGAGCTATCGAAAACTGAGAAATCATCCATAAACACCTTAATGACATCTTCGATCAAGTCGTGGAAGATTGCCATCATGCATCTCTGGAAGGTTGCCGGTGCATTGCATAATCCATAGGGAATCCGTCGGTAGGCGAATGATGCGACTAAAAGTTCAATCAAATTAAACTCCTAGCTACACAAGAATAAAATTTGTCAAATCCAGGTCCTTCTTCCCTTCGCCCGCTAGATTACCGAGATATTATAGCAAAGTCTTATAGCTAGGCAAAATAAAATCGTTGAGTAGTTTCTATCAACTAGGCAATCAATTTCAATCTATGCTAACATCATATAACAAACAATCAATTAAACCAACAATCAACATTCGATCAATTCTCTCCACAAATCGGTAAACCAAGACAAGCAAATACTCAAATTAGGTGGATAGGATGTTGAAATGAACGTAGATGCAATCCAATTAGGTTAATCATTGATGTAAACACATTTTAATCCCTAGGAGATTGAGCAATCGACCCTACACTCGTTAACCCCTTGTCACCGCGAGCTAACGGTTGATGATGCTAAGACTTGCAAACAGCTACGTTATTAAGCCCTAGACCACTCCAAATAGAACGTCAATTATTGCCCTACGACCTAGCACCGCACATGGATTGGAACTAAAATCGTATGAATCTACACTATTCACGACGATTCCGCCCGCATGTTGGCTGCGGCGTTCACGTCAACTACCTCCTAAGTTGGCTATTACCTACACCTAAGAGGTAAGGAACAAGTTCTAGTGCAATTCAAGCTCTCAAAGGAAAGTAAACAAACAATTATCAACCTTAATTTTCATGCATCCTTGTTCAAATCAACATCCAAATTGAATTAGTACATCATACCTCTCAATTGTAACAATACAAAGTTGAAATCAAATACATCCATTACAATTGATAAGTAGAAAATGAAATCTTCCCCAATTGGATTTGTTTGGTCTTGATCTACCCCCTTGGATCTTCAATTCTCCTCCAAGGATTGATGAATTAGCTCCTTGATACCTTGGGTGAGGTTTTGGAAGAGATGGAAATGGGAATCGTAGAGAGAATTTAGGTAGTTTCCCCTTAGATATGATAAAAACTAACATAATAACCATTTTTCCCCCTTTTATAATGAGCAAACAGGGCCTCGGATCGCCCGAGCCAAAGCTGGCTCGCCCGGGCGAGCTCAAAACTTAAAAATCGCAAAAACTGCTCTGGCTCGCCCGAGCCAAGGAGCCACCTCTCTGAAGTGCATGGCTCGACCGAGAAAAAGGTGGCTCGACCGAGCCACCTCTTAGAAGCCCTCAAAAATCATTTTTTCTCCGCTCGGTCGATCTTGCTTCCCTTCGACTCCTAGCTCGGGCGATTTTCATCCAAAACTCATCCAAAAGTGTTGTTTTATGCTCAAAACACAACCTACACCATTCCAAACACAAAAACACGAAAACACAACCAAAGAACAACAAAAACATATGATATGGGAGTAAAATGGACACAAACATGCAAGTTCACACATCGAAAAATTGGTCATTTTACGCACATATCATAATCCCCCAAACTTGAACCTTTGATTGTTCTCAATCAAAACAAAGTAAAGTCATTAATCTACCTCGTGCAATACCTCATAGCTCATCATTGTTATCTTAACATGTTCAAGTAAAACGAGATTATCACCTAACTTTGTAACAAGGTTAATGCTAAGGACATGAACCACTCATCAAAAATGGATACAAGAAACGAAAGCACTCCCTCACGTGTTTAGGGACGATGAGATTCACTCAATCACAAGATATCGAGCTTGATTTCCATAGACTTGCATCCATTCTCACCACTATACTACAACGAGTTAGTTTCTAGAATCAAAAAGGTCTTTTCACGGGTTGTAACGTGGCTAATTAAAAGGTGGGTGGTTTTGGGCCAAAGTGACTAAACTTCTCAATTTCCCAAAACCCCCAAACTTGTTCTTTTCGAACCACTACAAACCCCGAGGCTTTTTTTTCATTTCACAACACACTTTGTTTTTCTTTTTCTCTTTTCTTTTCTTTTTTTCATAATTTCCAATAGCACCATCATTCATTCATTTTGTGGGTGCCTCTCTTTTCAAACACTTGCACCAAAATTTCGTTGGTGCTCATTTTTCTAGGATCAACAACAATCCTTTATTTCATATCTTTCATGCCTCAACATTTCCCATCATTACAAATTCAATCAATTCCCAACCCAACTCTCATCACCGTATTCACCCTCATACACTCTTTCACCCCAAATATGGTCCTAATTATATCAAAAAAAATTCACCAATAAAGCTCAATCACGGGGGTCAAAGATATGAAAGGCAAAATTATGATAACAATCACCTTATACTCCCAGTGTGAAAGGTAGGACTAAGAATTGATGGCCTAAGATCATTTTCTAGTTACACACTTATGCCAATAGATAGAGAACAGATGCAAGTTCTAGATCTCGTACTCTCAATCTTGCCACTCACAAACAATATAGATATGACAATATCATGGCTCAAATCTCACATCTTTTTGTCAAGTCCTATGCATTAACCACATACAAAACTCGGTAATTCAAAAGTTAAACTTAAAACATGCTTCGAAAACCAGATTCTGCCCTATCATTGGTTGAGATAAACATCCAACTTCACCAAGTAAATCATGATTCAAACCTCAAGTCTACTTCGGGTTCATCACACACACACAAGCACACAACATCCTAACTACAATCTACATGCCATAAAACAATGTAATGAATCTAATTTGTAGAAGAAACGATAGAAAGTGTTACCCATCGGCACACACGATCAAACCGCTCTCCAAGACCTTATTTGTACCTATTAGATCAACACAAACACCACCAAACACTTGAGCATAAAACAAACCAATAAAGCTCTCATATCCACCAAACTATCCACAAACCAAATATCAACAATGATAAGATCATATCCAATAGTTCCACCATTCAAACCAAACCAATAATCCAAACCACAAACCATGCATAATATGAAGTAGTCAATCATGTCAACTCATTAATAATTCCATCCACAATCACAATCAAACAATCCTCAACCAAATTCACTTCCAAAACCTCTTTCCACCATCATTCCACTATCCAAAATCTATACACATAAATCCTTTTTCCACTAGCTCCACCAAACATACCATCAAAACCAATGTTCAACAAACTCAAACCCATGAAAATATCCATACATATCATCAAGATGAGTATAATCCACAACATTCATCCAAGGTAGAATATTAATATTGGTACAACCAAATCGAATTAAATCCAATAAAGGGACAATATCCAACAACCTAAACTATTTGCAAGATAAAGGATAAGAGATGGAGAAGAATAAACCAAGGCACCGGCTACCGGCACATCCCCCCAAACTTAGTCAAGTTAGACTAAGTTTGCAAAACGGTGGACGGTGCATCGACACTCCTCTCGATCTTGAAGTTCCTCCTACAAACACAAAACCAAACAACTAGTCATTTATTCAAAATCAAAGCAACTAAAAGCAATTAAACAAAAGAAAGAAAATTGGTTGGGTTGCCTCCCAACAAGCGCTTCCTTATCGTCGGTAGCTAGACGACCTTACCACATTATCCATTATCAAAAATCTTATGGGTTTTTAGTACAACTTTCTCCCTTAATCTGCATTTACTTGGGAGCAATTTGTCCAAGGCAATCTTTCTTTCACCCCTATCATCTCTCCAAGGAAGATTGATTATCTTAAAATCTCGAATGTCCAAAGTGGTGATTCCTTCTTTGATTTGATCTCCAAGGCATCATCTAACGGAATCCAAATTATATACGTCTCGAGCCTTGTCCAGATTTGTTGACGAGAACAACGAGTGTCGTAGGCAGTTCTCCAGAATGTCTGGCTCGCTTTTGAGGGAAGCGAAGGGAGAAGACATTACCAGTTTGAAGAAGTCGATCATGTGGCATTCCTCCTGGTAGCTTCCATCGTTGTGCTTCTGCATTGCTTTATAGATCGAGAATGTGACTGACTCGTTGTTCACCCGGAGTGTCAGTTTGTCGTCTTGAATGTCAATCAATGCCCCTCCGGTCTTCAAAAATGGTCTTCCAAGGATCAGAGGAATATTCTGATCTTCTTCCATGTCGAGCACCATGAAATCAGTTGGAATGATGAAATCTTTTACCTTCAACAGCACATCTTCCACGATGCCTCTCGGGTAAGACATTGATCGGTCAGCCATCTGAAGTGAGATTGTCGTGGGCTTAATGTTTCCGATCTTCAACCGTTTGAAGATTGACAGCGGCATCAGGTTGATTGATGCACCTGAATCGCAGAGAACTTTCCCGAAGGTCTCCCCTCCAATGATGCAAGAGATTGTGAAGGATTTCGGGTCCTCCCTTTTGATTGGCATCTTCTTTTGAATTATGGCGCTGCATTATTCGAACAGGTTAACCGTCTCATGCTCTAAGAAGGGTCTTTTCTGAGAGACCATGTCTTTCAGAAACTTGATATATTCGGGCATCTCTTGCAGGGCTTCGACCAATGGAATGTTGATATGTACTTTCTTCATAGTTTCCAAGAAGCATGCATACCTCTCGTTCATCTTTGTCTTGGCAAACCGCTGCGGATATGGCAGAGGAGGTTTCTTCAGTGGCTTAATTGGAGCGGGCGTCAATCGTCGTGGATCCACGTCGGTAGACATAGCCTTCAGTGCTGCGTCGATCGAAAGAGATGTTGTGTCGATCGATGGAGATGCGTCTGCGAAGGCTTATTCATCCTGCTCGGCTTCTTTCCCTGCCTGCTTTAGCTCTTCATACGACTTTCCCCCTCTCAGAGTTATAGCATTCACTTGCTTCTTCTGATTTTGATTCTTGGGGTTGACCTGAGTGTTGCTCGGGAGTTTACCCACCTTGTGTTGAGCTCCGAGGGCATCGGCAATCTGGCTGACCTGGTTTTCTATAATCTGCACATACTTCTGCACCTGATCAACCTTAGTTTCACGCCCGAGATTTCTTGCTCCAGCTTGGCTACCTTATCAGTGGAGCCTTGCATGAATTTGGCCAGAATCTCCTCGAGATTAGGCTTCTTCTTCTCCACTACTACTCCATCTTGTACGGCAAATCCCGGTGGTGGCTGCTCCACGGCTTAAGGGTTCGCGTAGGAAAATCCAGGGTGATTCCTCGCATGATTATAAGTAAAGGGCTGGTTATGTTGTTGATTGTGTTGCTGATATCCTCCTCGGTAGTTGTTTTGATAACCACCCCTTTGGATGAAGTTTACCTCGACAACATCCCCCTCAAGTGGAGCTTGCACTGTCTCTACTGCAGCAACTGTTTTCTCTTGCTTCAGTGCAGCGAACTCTTCCTTTAGCTTTTTTAACTCGGTTGCAAATCAGGTTGTTCGGCAACTTTCTCCACAACTTTCTCGACCGCTTTTACAGGTCGAGTTCAACTTGAGGACCACCTTTGAGTGTTGTTGGCCATCTTCTGGAAGAATTCTATGGCCTTCTTTCTGCTTTTCGTCATGATGGTGTCTCCTAGTGTGGTGTCCACTGATAAGCTCGTATTTTGCCTCACTTATCACGTCATTTTCTTATTGTTTTATTGCATTTACTTAAGTTTTTAGTTAATAATC
>JAPKLW010000050.1:420399-528887 GCA_026898455.1 Plectranthus barbatus | reverse complement strand
ATTCACTTTCTAGTAATCTAGGTTTTAATTGCCCAACAAAGGAATTAATTCCAATTTATCAGATTTCCCACCTTAATGATTATTTTGGGTTTGGATTGATTGTTTATGCATGTTGGATTGGATTGGTTGATTTCCCTAGAATCTGTGCTTTTTATTATTGAATTTTATTCCCAAGTTAATTTCTATTTTGAAAAACAAAACCCTCTTCTGAAAATTGGTTCACTCAAACAAAGAATTGATAAACTGTGTCCAGTACATGAGATGATTTCGTCGCACTATCCCTGTGGGTTCGACTAGCCTTCGGGTTATTATAAATTTATTTGCTCGCTGCTTTCTGCAGTTATCATCCACCAACATGACGATCTTATCATTGAGTCCCTCGTAGAATGCTTCTGCCTGTTCTCCTGGTGGAAAGCCATGTCCGGGACAAGATCTCAGTAGCTCTTTGAACCGCTCCCATGCCTCACTGAAGCTCTCATCGCGTCTTTGAGCGAATCTGATGATTTCCTTCCTTCTCTGTCTGATGACGTCCCGAGCTCTGGTCTCACCCTCTCTTTTTCTCTGTTATCTCACACGGCGTTGGGAGGCGTTGGGCGTGCGTGGCTGGATGGTGGTCGCACGGCATTTGCTGCGTGCGCGAGTTCAACGGCGGCTACAGGCGTGGGCGGCGCTCGTCGGTGAACAGACAGGTGGCGGCGTTGCAGTTTCCTGTGGAACCCTTATTTCTGGCCCAAACGGTTGTATTATTCCAACCCAAATTAAAGAGTGGGAGCCCAGTTTGAAGATCTGTATCAAAATAAATCATTTTAATAGATTGATTTATTTTATTTCCCATGTAATTGCATCAAGGGGCCACGAGAATTTTTATTTTATTTATTATGTTCTCGTATGATGTGATTTATTATTTGTGCACTAGTAAATAATAGGAAAGCATGCTACTGCTTTTATTATTTATTTTTAAAGCATGTTGTAGATAATAGGGAAGCATGTTACTGCTTTATTATTTACTGTTCAAAGCATGCTTTATGTGATTTATTTTATGTATTAAATTATGTCTATAAATTCCGGAATCATGTTGAAAAAAATGATGGAATTTTATATATGACATAATTTGTGGATCATAAAATAATATGTGCGCAAAAGAACCTTTTGAAAGAAAAAGACTAAGCAAGATTTTTTTTAAAATCAACAAGACCTCCACAATGCGGTCTCTTATTAGAAGTGGGCAGTGAAGTGAGTAGACATCTACATGACCGTAGCCTGCTTCCTTTATTTGTTCATAAGTTCTAATAGATGAGATTTCTAAATAAAACATTTAAACATGTGAGAAGTGGACAGTGAAGTGAGTAGACGTATACACGACCATAGCCTACTTACTTTATTTGTTCATAAGATCTCTATGATTGTTTTAAATGAGATAACAAAGGTTGTAAGAGGCATGTGTTATGGGTCTAGTACGTATGACAAATCGTCCTTTTAACTTCCGGAGTTAGAATTGTGGTCAAATGCTTAGATGTTGCCTGAGTACTAACTCATGAATGATGTCCCTGCTCAGATAGGTTGAACATGGTCTTAGTTTTATATCCGATTATTAATTTCATTTGCCGGCGAATACCTGGCATGGATTGAAATTAAAGACTGGAACTTCAAAGAGCGGTGTGGTTAGGTGGTCTGCTGTAAACATCTTCGAAAGGAGCTTGTAGTAGATGCACCTAGGCAATTGGGGGAAACAATTGTATTGGTTTATCAAAAGGTTACAATGCATATTTGTTTCAATGTTCTGCATGTATGTTCTTACTTTAATCAATTATTGTTTTCAGATATGTCTATGAATAATGTCATCAATATCTTGGCACAAAATCAATTAACTGGTCTTAATTTCCTGGAATGGAAGCGCAACTTGGATTATATCCTAGTTGCAAAGGAACATCAATTTGTTCTTAACACTCCATGTCCAGGTGTCCCCACTGTCGAGTCAACTAATGTGGAGCAGAGCCTCTATGACAAGTGGGTTAAGTCTAATAATGTAGTCAAGTGCTACATGATGACCACTATGTCTAAGGTGCTCCAGCAACAACATCAGCACTATGACAAAGCAGATGAGATTATGGATGGTCTTTCAGTTACTTATGGGGAATCGGATAGAGCTGTAAGATTTAAGCTCATGAGAGAAATCGTGAGTTGTAAAATGATTGATGGTAGCTCAGTGAGGGAGCACGTTGTTTCCATGACTCACCTCATGGATAAACTGACGTTGCATGGAGGAGGTATTGACGGGGAAGCCCAGGTCGAAATCATACTCAACTCACTTTCGAAGTCTTTTGAGAACTTTAGACTGAATGTTGTCAAGAGTAAAAAGGAGTACACTCTTAATGAGTTACTTAGTGACCTCATGGCGGTTGAATCAGTCATGCAACCTGAAAAGGCAGTCTTGGTTTCTTCCGGCAGTCGCCCTGCTTCTTCAAAAGGTGCTAAAGGGGTGATTGGAAAGAAATTCAAGAAGACAGCCTTTGGAAGCAAAAGTTCTGGGAAAAAGAAGACTGTGACACCGGGGAAGAAGGGCAAGTGTTTCCGTTGTGGCAATACTGGTCACTGGAAGAAGGATTGTCAAACCAAGCGAGTTGGACAAGGTACGTCATTAGCATTTGTAACGGAAACATGTTTAGCATTTGTTTCTACCCATTCGTGGGTAGTGGATATTGGAGCTACTGATCATGTTTGTTACACTTTGCAGGGATTCAAGCCGTCAAGGCAGCTGAATGATGACGAGGTGACGATCTCCATGGGTAATGTTGCTCGTGTGTCTGCAGTAGCGGTTGGAGATGTTACATTATGCTTTCAAGAAAATGTTTTGATTTTAAGAGATGTTTTGTATGTGCCGGATTTTCAGTGAAACCTTATTTCTATTTCCTGTTTAATAAATGATGGATTTTCAATTATTTTTTATAGTCATGTTACTATCAATGGTAATAACGGTGTTATCTGTCATGGGATACAGAAAGACTCTCCTTATATCATAACTTGTTTGCATGAATCTTCTGTGAATGCTGCCTGTAACTCATTTAATCATAAGAAGAGAAAGTTTTCATCTTCTGATGAGGATCTTACATATCTATGGCATCTAAGACTGGGTCACATCATTCTAAAGAGGATCAAGAGACTCGTGGATGATGGAACAATGGATTCAATCCAGGTAGTTCCACATCGAGTTTGTGAATCCTGTATAGAGGGAAAGATGACGACCAGGCCTTTCAAGGCAAGTCAGTCTCGAGCAAGTGATGTGTTGGAATTGATCCACTCTGATTTATGTGGACCGATGTCTACGCAAGCTCGTGGAGGATTTAAGTATTTCGTCACTTTTATTGACGATTACTCGAGATACGGGTATGTTTGCTTACTTCACTATAAGTCTGAATGCTTTGAGAAATTCAAGGAATTCAAGGCGAAAGTAGAGAAGAAGATAAACAAGACCATTAAGTCATTACGAACTGATCGTGGTGGTGAGTATCTCAGTGACGAGTTCTTGCGGTTTTTGTCAGAGCATGGGATTACATCTGATGCATGTGTAATTCAACACACAAAACCAAGTTAAATTTTCAATCCAAGGTCCTTTCAATTCGCCCTATAGACTACCATTTACTTACTAAGAAGTTTATAGCTAGGCAAAGCTTTCGTCGTTTTTGTCAATTATCTAGGCAAAATCATAGCAAAAATAAACATACATGAAATAAAGCACATTTCTAATCATGTTCAAACTTAAATCCGATAATCAAATCAAACAATTCTCTCAACTTAGGTAGATAGAGTATCAAGTGCAACAATGAGACAAGTGTGAGTGTTGTAAGAATGTCTAAAGTGTTCAATTGAGATCAAATCATGTTGTAAACCTATTTAATCCCTAGAAGATTGAGCAATCCACCCTCAATTAATCAACCCCTTGTCACGGCGAGCTAATCGTTGATGATACTAAAACTCTCAAACAATCACGTTATCGAATCCTAGACCACTCCTTCTAGAATGTGGATTATTGCCCTACGACCTATCTCCGCACAAGGATTGGATCTAGAATCGTATGAATCTACACTATTCACGACGATTCCACCCGCGTGTTGGCTGCAGTGTTCACATCATATACCTCCTAGGTTGGCTATAACCTACACCTAGGTGGTATGGATTTAGATCTAGTGCAATTCAAGCTCTAAAAGGAAAGTAAACAATCAACATTCAATCTCAATTTCACAAATCATCCATTCAAACAACACTCACATAAAGGTTTAGCTCCTCATACCTTCAATTTCGTTCAATACAATAGAAAGAGTAAGAGAATCCATTACAAATTGAAGGTAAAATGTAGATCTTCCTCAATTGTATTCCTTGTCCTCAATCTACCCCTTGGTCTTCCTTTATCTTCACCAAATGTGGAGGAATGTGGCCTTGATCTCCTTGAATGTGGATGAGAAGTGAATGGAAGATGGATTGGGAGAGAATTTCTCTAGTGTTTATTTGAAAAATGGGCAAAAGTTCTCTTCAAACTCGGAAATCCCCCTTTTATAGGTGAGCAAATAGGGCCTTGGCTCGCCCAGGATGGCTCGATAACCGTCACAACTGCCAGAAATCACGATCTGGCTCGACCGAGCCTGCCCTCTGTTGGCAGAGGCTCGGCCGACCCTGTATCGCTCGGTCGAGCGAGCTTTCTGTCCACATGGCTTGACCGAGCCAGGCTCCGCTCGGCCGAGTCTGGCCTCTGAACTCCAGAAAATTCCCTTCTCTGCTCCGCTCGGGCGAGCCTATTCTCCTTTGACTCCAAACATGGACGATTTGCCTCCAAAACTCAACCAAAAGTGTTGTTTTATGCTCAAAACTCGACCTACACCATTCCAAACACAAAAACATGAAAACACAACAAAAGAACAACGAAAACATATGATATGAGAGTAAAATGGCCACAAACATGCACATTCACATACCGAAATGAAGGTCATTTTACGCACATATCATAATCCCCCAAACTTGAACATTTAATTGTCCTCAATCAAAACAAAGTAAAGCAGTCAATTGAGCTCATGAAAATACCTCACAGCTCATCTTCATTACCTTAGCATGCCCTTATCAAACGAGATTATCACCTAACTCTGTGACACGGTTAATGTTAAGGACTTGAACCACTCATCTAATATGGATAAAGAAACGAAAGCACTCCCTTACGTGTTTAGAGATGATGAGAAACACTCAATCACAAGATATCGAGCTCAATTTCCAGAGGCTTGCATCCATTCTCACCACTATACTACAATGAGTTGGCTTCTAGAATCAAGAAGGTCTTTGTTTTTGGTTATAACGTGGCTTACTAAATGGTAGGTGGTTTTGGGCCAAAGTGACTAAACTTCTCAATCTCCCAAAACCCCCAAACTTGTTTCCTTTGAACCACTTCAATAATCGAGGCTTATTTATTTTCACAATACTTCTCTCTTCTTCTTTTTTCTCTTTTCTTTTTCATCTCCTTTCTTCTCTTTTTTTTATTTTCTCACACCATCATTCATGCATTTCATGGTGTCTCTCTTTGTTTTCACAAACTTGCACCAAAATTTTTGTTGGTGCCTGATTTTCTAGGATTCAAATCAATCTTTTATTTCATATCATTCATGCCTCAATATTTTCAATCATCACAATTCCAATCAATTTCCAACCCGACTCACAACACCGTATTCACCCTCATATACTTTTTCCCCCCAAATTAGGTCCTAATAAGATCAAAGAAATATCTCCAAATAAGCTCAATCACGGGGGTCAAAGATATGAATGGCAAAAATTGATCAAGATAATCCACCTTATACTCCCGATGTGCAAGGTAGGACTAAGAATCGATGGCCTAATATCATTTTCTAGTCACCATACTCATGCCAAATAGATAGAGAATAGATGCAAGTTCTAGATTTTTCACTCTCAATCTCGCCTCTCTCAAACAAAAAAGATATGACAATATCATGGCTCAAATACTCTCAGCTTTTTGTCAAGTCCAACACATTAACCACACACAAAACTCGGCAATTCAAAAGTAAGACTCAAACATGCATCGACATCAAGATTCCGCCCTATCATTGGTTGAGAAAAAATTCAAGCTCCACTAAGTCAATCATGGTCCAATCTCAAGTTCTTGTTTGGGTTCAACACACACACACACACAAGCACACAACATCCTAAAAACAATCTACATGCAATGAACAATTGGCAAGAGAAACGATAGAATGCGTTACCCATCGGTAGCCACGATCGAACCATTCTCCCATACCTTATTTGTACATACTCACAATCAACACAAACACCACCAAACTATTGAGCATAAAACAAACCAGTAAAGCTCTCATTTCAACCAAACTTTCCACAAACCAAATATCAACAATGATAAGACAATATCCATTAGCTCAACCATGCATACCAAACCATTCAACAATCCACAAACCATGCCAAATAGAAAGTATTAAATCATGAAAGCTCGCTAATAATCCATCAAAACATATCATAATCATAAAATCCAAACATCCAATCCACATCCAAATCCAAATGTAGATCTAATAAATCATTATACAACCCAATCGAAGATCAAATCATTATTCAATTCACACAAACTAATAATAAGCAAAGTAACTAGGATAAAGAGATAGAGGAGGAGAATAAACCAAGGCACCGACTACCGGCGTTTCCCCCCAAACTTAGTCGAGTGAGACTAAGTTTGCCAAGAGGTAGGCGGTGCGTCATCACTCCACCCTATCCTTCCAACGTCCCTACAAAAAAAATCAAACAAACTAAATCACTAAAGAAGATAAGGAGGTAAGAGAGGAGAAGAGTAAACTGAAACCAGAAACCGGCACATTTCCCCCCAAACTTAGTCAAGTTAGACTAAGCTTCTAAAATAGCCGGCGGTAGTCAATCATTCCTCATACTCCAAACGCTCCCCCTAGCACATGTAAATCAAGTGATTAACAAACAAACAAGAAACATTATTAACACTATCTAGGCAAGAATTTAAAACAAATGAAAGAAAAACGGTTGGGTTGCCTCCCAACAAGCGCTTCCTTAACGTCGGTAGCTAGACGACCTTACCATTATCATCCATTATCAAAAATCTTGTGAATTTTTAATACACTTTTCTCCCTTGATTGGAATTTACTTGGAAGCAATTTGTCAATGGCAATGTTTCTTTCACCCCTCTCATCCTTCCAAGGAAGATTGATTATCTTGACAAACTCTAATGGCGATGGGTGTGTTTGTGCCTTCAATGTTTCTTCCAAGGTATCATCTAGACTTCTATTCATCATAAAATCCACCACACATTCTCCACCGAGCTTATCATCTATGTCAAAGATAAGAATGTGCACCTCCATTGGCTCCACAAGCTCTTCCTCACAATCCTCTTCAAAAAACTGCACCGAGGCCGGAGCTTTTTGCACTTCATCATGTGAAGGTATCTTAATCTCACCATTCTTCTCCTCTTCAATGACTTGAAACTCCTCCTTGGTGTCTTCATCCTCTTCATCTTCTTGGAGTAAGGCTTATCTTTCCTTCTTTGGTTCCTTTTCTTGAACCTCCACTATTTCCGTATCTTGAAATCTTACTTCCTTAAGCACCATTACCGCATCCTCACATTCACCATCTAAAATTCCATCAATCTCCTCATAATTTCCTTCAAGACCTTTGTCCGTGTCAATTGGATGATCTTCCACATGAGACTTCTCACTCACCTTCTTCAAGATTTTAGATAATTGCAGTTTTAATTCCAAAAGGCTTCCCTCGAGCTTATCATGTCTCCTTTCCAAAGCTTCCCGAGATGATCTTGCTTCTCTAACTCTTTCATGATCATGGCTACCCCATTCATCACAATGAAATCCTGTCATGGATGGATTCTAAGTATGGTTCTCAAACAGTCTACATGGAGAGTAGCCATTAGATGGGGGATAGTTCATGTTGTTCCGGAGGTCACAACTCCCCCATTTATCTCCATATCTTTCATTTCTAAGTTCCACATCTTCATATCCCCAACTTGACTTCACAGTGTGGTCATGTCTCCTCTCTTCCATCCATGGGTTACTACTATTCGATATGTCTTCAAATACCGACCAGAGTGGCCTCTGTGGTCTTTGTCTCTCTAACATCTTTGCTCTCATCTCATCCAATTCCTTTTCGAGATTGTTAAGCCTTTTCGAGTGAATTCCTCGATGATTCTCCATTTGACACCTACAAAAGTCCAACAAACTCAAAGTACCATTTTTACACTACCTATAACAAAAACAAACACAAATTCTAATTAACAATCAATTCTCTACTAAACATATTTACAAACACCTAGCATACAACTATCTAAACTTTCAAGAATATCTATAGACCTACTAGAAAGAATCCCCGACAACGACGCCAAAAACTTGATGCATGTGTAACTCAACACACAAACCAAGTTAAATTTTCAATCCAAGGTCCTTTCAATTCGCCCTATAGACAACCATTTACTTTCTTAGAAGTTTATAGCTAGGCAAAGCTTTCGTTGTTGTTTGTCAACTATCTAGGAAAAATCATAGCAAAACTAAACATACATGAAATAAAGCACATTTCTAATCATGTTCAAACTTAAATTCGATAATCAAATCAAACAATTCTCTCAACTTAGGTAGATAGTGAAGGGATTCGTGAACTGAATCACGAAGTCCGTTTGCCAATGATCGTTAATTGGAATATCAAAATAAATTGCTATGCCTATGAACAATCCTAGCATGCTCCTATATTATTATGCATAAGAAGGTTATGCGAAATACCTGGATTGATGAACGATGAAGAACGCGTGCGCGGAGATGCCCTTTGATCTTTCCCACGCACCAAGATTTAATTTCCTAACAGATTGAGGAAATTAATCTTAAAGAAAATAATGAATTATTTTCGAAAATAATGAGGAGAGAGAGAGAAGAAGAAATCCTCCTGATCAGATCTTCTGATCTGTTTCCCAACTCGATCTGAAAACCTGGTGAAGGTTCTCTATCAGATCCCTTGCAAGGTTGAGAACCAGAATTTCCTGGTCGTATCTCAGACCCTGTCGATCACCACAGCTCCCAATGCTCTGGTTTGCTGTGTGCAACTTGTGATCTTATGAGGTGTAGGTGTATTGAGGTCTGAGGGACTGAGGCCTATATATAGGAAATTCTAGGCTTCTATTGGGCTTGAGTTATCATGGGCCAGACCAGGGACCAGAATGCAAATAGCAAATAAGGCCTATCAATTAATTAATTCCCATATTCAACCCAGAATATAATTAATTAATTAATATTGATTCATGCCACCAGAGAATCAATATTGTCCTACCTATTTGCTACCACGTTTTGAGGAACGGGTTGCATTGGACTCGGTTTATCCCCACATTTAAGGTTACAGACATTCGTTAATTAATTTAAGCTCTGACAAGCTATTTAATTAATTAACATCTTTAATTCCTGAATCAATCCACTCAAACCTTTTCACTTATGCTTGAACTTAATCAGCCTGCAGGACTTTAGCATAACGAACCTTTTGAGCTGTTCAAGGAATGTCACCATCCTATACTGGATGTGGTTACCTAGTTCAGATACCAGACAGTCATACACAGATTGATATCAACCAAGACTGCAGAAGTACAGGTTCAACTAGAACCCTCTCTACAACTCAAAGTGATATACAATATATGTATACTTCTGTATCCTCATATAGGTTTAAGATTCCATCGAGTCATAAAGATCTAGATTCTTTTAATGTCAGATAAAAGAATCGATCTCGACTTAGGTCCTCATCAATGTGTACCCCACACCAGCATACCAAGACATCCAAGATAAGATGCTTATCCGCATATGCTGCAGCCTACACCGACAGTTTATCCTGGAATTGTCTCAGCTTAGATAACTATTTATATCTCGCTAGGTCGAACGATCCATACGATCTTCTGTGATCTTCTACACACCGTATGATCTCCCTATCGACGAGATAAGAGGATAATTGTGTTTGCGACACATGTTTGTTAATTCAGACAGGAGATGAACATACAACAATTATGATTCCCAGTATATTAACCAATAAACCTTGTACATAATATACCAATCATAATGCTTTCAGTATATAAATCCATCAATCTCCCACTTATACTCAAAGCATTATACATTTGATTTCCCGAGTATAACGCGTCTAAACTAATCTAGCTATTACATCAAGCATTCTACGTGGCTGGCTTTTCCCTCAGCCCAAGGCTACGTACATGCATCTCGTAAACCTTCTGAGGCAGAGCTTTTGTGAATGGATCCGCTAGATTATCTTTTGTATCAATCTTCTCTATCAGCACATCACCCCTTGCTACGATTTCTCGTATAATATGGTACTTCCTTTCAATGTGTTTTGTTGCTCTGTGAGTTCGTGGTTCCTTAGAATTAGCCACAGCTCCCGAGTTATCACAATACGCCGTGATTGTTCTGGGTAGCTGAGGAATCACGTCCAACTCTAGAAGGAAGTTTCGAAACCATACCACTTCTTTCGAAGCTTCAGAAGCTGCCACATATTCGGCTTCCATGGTGGAGTCCGCAATGCACTTCTGCTTTGCACTCCTCCATGATATGTCCCCACCTCCCAATGTAAAAACATAGCCAGAGGTGGACTTCTTTTCATCTCGGTCTGCCTGGAAATCCGAATCAGTATAACCCACAGGGCACAACTCATCACACTGATAAACAAGACAATAGTCCCTTGTTCTTTTCAGGTATTTGAGTATGTGCTTTACCGCGGCCCAATGCGTTTGTCCAGGGTTAGACTGGTATCTTGCTACCATGCCTACGGCAAAGCAGATATCTGGCCTCGTACATAACATTGCATACATGAGGCTACCCACAGCCGATGCATACGGCACGTTGCTCATCTCATCTTTCTCCTTTTGTGTCACCGGACACTGATCCTTGGAAAGATGTATGCCATGTCTGAAGGGTAACAGACCTTTCTTGGCATTATGCATGTTGAAACGGGCAATCACAGTATCCACATATGATCCTTGAGACAAGGTCAGCATCCTCTTATTGCGCTCCCGCAATACTTTTACCCCTAGGATGTATCCTACCTCCCCAAGGTCCTTCATATGAAACTGCTCGGATAACCACCCCTTTATGCTTGACAATACTTCCACATTGTCGCCAAATAGGAGAATATCATCTACATAAAGTGCAAGGAATACCACGCTTCCGCTGACACACAGACGGTACACGCAACTCTCGTTTGAACATTGTGAGAATCCATAAGATTTAATCACCTCATCAAAATGGAGATTCCATGACCGTGAAGCTTGTTTAAGTCCATACAGCGACTTCCTTAGCTTCCAGACCAAATGTTCTTCGCCCTTCTGCACATAACCTTCTGGCTGTTGCATATAGATGTCCCTACCTTCTTCAAGGTACCCTTTAGAAATGCGGTTTTGACATCCATCTGCCAGATTTCTAGGTTCTTATGTGCTGCTATGGCCAGGAGTATTCGAATGGACTTAAGCATGGCTACCGGTGAGAAGGTCTCGTCATAGTCTACACCCTCTTTCTGACTATAAGCTTTCGCCACCAGCCTTGCTTTGAAAGCTATAATTTCCCCATTCGATCCTTTCTTTCTTTTGTATACCCATTTGCACCCTATGGCTCGATGGCCATCCGGCAAATCAGTTTTCTGGTATACATCCATAGCAGTAATGGATTCTATTTCAGAATCCATGGCGATCAGCCATTTGTCCGCATCTTTATCAGATACCGCCTCGTCATATGTCCAGGGATTGGTATCATCTAGTCCATTTTCCGGGATCAAGTCAGAAGACTCTCCCACGAACATATACCTCTCGGGTTGGTGACTAACCCTCCCACTGCGACGAGGCATCTTGGCTGTGTCAGTAGTTGGCACAGTACGCGTTGGTCCCACACCTTGCATTAGTGGCAGTGTTGGTATATTCTCACCTGTTACAGGTGGATCTACCACTACACTGGGCTTTCCTGATGGAATTGCTTCTTTATCCTCAAGCTCGTGGAGGATAATTTCACTCTTGGATCTGTGGTTTCTTACATATTCATCCTCCAAGAATCTCGCGTTGGTACTGACAACGACTTTCTGATTCTCAGGACAATAGAAGTAACCACCTTTCGTTTGTCTGGGATATCCTACAAACATCATCAGCTTGCACCTACTTTCTAACTTATCAGGTTCCTTTGTCAGCACATATGCTGGACAACCCTAAACCCTCACTCTGTTCAAACTTGGCTTTCACCCATACCAGAGTTCCAGAGGTGTTTTAGGAACTGACTTAGAAGGTACCAGGTTAAGCAAATAGGCCGCTGTTTCCAAGGCATACCCCCAAAACGAAATCGGCAAGCTTGCATAACTCATCATCGACCTGACCATTTCTAAGAGAGTTCTATTTCTTCTTTCTGCTACACCATTTTGTTGAGGGGTTCCCGGTGCAGTCCACTGGGATGTAATCCCGTTATCTGACAAGTACTGCAAGAACTCATTGCTGAGGTATTCCCCACCACGATCTGATCGTAGTGTCTTGATAGTCTTACCAAGCTTCTTTTCTACCTCAGTCCGGAATTCTTTGAATTTCTCAAAGCATTCAGACTTATGGCGAAGCAAATAGACATATCCGAATCTTGAGTAATCGTCAATGAATGTGGCGAAATACTCATACCCTCCACGAGCTTGCGTGGACATTGGTCCACATAAGTCAGAGTGGATCAATTGTAACACGTCCTCTGCTCGAGACTGACTTGCCTTAAAAGGCCTGGTCGTCATCTTTCCTTCTATACAGGACTCACAGATTTGATGCGGTATCACTTGGAAGGAATCCAAGAGCCCATCGCATGCTAATCTTTTAATCCTCTTTAGATTGATGTGACCTAGTCTCAAGTGCCAGAGATATGTTTGATCCTCATCGGAAGAAAACTTTCTCTTTAAATGATTATTATTATTAGATGAGTTTGCAACATTCACGGAAGATTTATGCATACAATCAATGATATAGAGAGAGTCAATCAGTTTGCCATGACAGATAACACCGTTATTACCAATGATAGAAACTCCACTATCAAAAATAACTGAATATCCATCACAAAATAACTTGGAAACTGAAATTAAGTTCCGCCGAAAAACCGGCACATATAAAACATCTCTCAAAATCAGAACATTGTTTTCAAAGCATAAGGTAAAATCTCCAATGGCTACTGCTGAGACTCGTTCTCCGCTGCCCATTGAGATGGTAATCTCGTCATGCTTCAGCTGCCTTGTCGGCCTGAACCCCTGCAAAGTATAACAAACATGGTCAGTAGCTCCAGTATCCACTACCCAAGAATGGGTAGAAACTGATGCTAAACATGTTTCCGTTATAAATGCACATGATGTACCTTGTCCAGTCTTCCTGACTTGACAATCTTTCTTCCAGTGACCAGCCTTGCCACACCTGAAGCACTTGTCTCTTTTAGCAGGCACGCCCGGTGTCCTCTTTGACTTTCTACCAGAGGTTGTACCTTTGGCTTTCTTCTTAAACGTTCATTTGCGCCTCTTGCCAACCAGCGCAATAGGACGATTACTAGAAGTAGCCAAAGCAACCTTTTCTGGCTGCATGACTGATTCCGCTGCCATCAAGTCATTGAGTAGCTCGTTAAGAGTGTACTCTTTCTTGTTCATGACAGCATTCAGTCTAAAGTTCTCATAGGACTTTGGCAGAGAGTTTAGGATGATATCAACCTGCGCTTCCGCATCGATACCTCCCCCATGTAGTGTAAGCTCATCCATAAGATGAGTCATACCCACCACATGCTCTCTGACCGAGCTTCCTTCCGCCATTTTCTTTCCCACGATTTCCCTCATGAGATTGAATCTGACAGCTCGGTCTGACTCACCATAAGTCGCTGTGAGGCTGTCCATAATGTCACTAGCATTCTCATATGAGTGATGCTGTTGTGCAAGAACCTTGGACATCGTAGTCATCATATAGCATTTCACTATATTGTTTGACTTGAGCCACTTGTTATAGTAGCTCTTTTCCTCATCAGTCGATGCATTAGTGAGCTCAGCCGGACGAGGCTTATCAAGAACAAACTTGTGCTCCTCTGCGACAAGGATGTAATCCAAGTTGCGTTTCCATTCTTGGAAATTGGGACCGGTTAATTGGTTTTGTGCTAAGATATTGATTACGTTTGGTAAAGACATGTCTGAAAACAATAAATTAAAATACCAATTAAAACATAGTCGCAGAACATTGAAACAATTAAATATTGAAACCTTATGATAAAGCAATATTAATGTTTCCTCCAATTTGCTTAAGTATTACTATTGCAAGCCACACATGTGGACGTTTACAACAAAACACTTAACCAGACTGCATCTTTCAATTCCAGTCCTTTAATTCCAATCCATGTCTGGGTTCCTTAGACAAATGGAATTAATAATTGGAGACTAACTTAAGACCATATTATCCTACTGAGCAGGGACATCACATATGAGTTATACTCTGGACAATATCTAAGCTAGCTTACCACCAAAGCCAACCCTCCCATATAAGGATCTATTTGAACACACCTGATCCCTATAATAAGGTTGTCTCATTTAATTCAATCCCTAGAGAACTTATGAAAATTCAATACGCAAGCTACACATGTAGACGTTTACGCATTAACTCCCACTTCTCACATGAAATAAATGTTTGTTTTAAGAAATCCTATCTATTAGAACTTATGAACAATAAATTAAGTAAGCTACACATGTAGACGTTTACCTAATAAATTATCCACTTCCAATAAAGGATCGCTTTGTGGAGGTCTTACTAAATTATGATCTTAGTAATTTTCAGTTCATAAGGTTCAATTGCACAGATTATTTTATGTAGCCATAATTATAACGTTGCTAAAATTCTATCATGCAAAGCATGAACCCCGAATTTATAGTCATAATTAATTACATAAATAAATCACATAGCATGCTTTAAAGCCGTAAATAAAAGCAGTAAACGTGCTCTCTATTATCTACAACATGCTGATATGCTGCGCAATTATTTTAAACACGTATATCATGCGAAGACAGATAGTAAAACAAATAAAAATGTCCTCGTGGCCCCATGATATAAAACGAAATAAATCTAACTATTACAAGTTGGAATTTATTTTACAGATCTTCGACTGGGCTCCCACTACTTGGACTGAGATCTTGATTTATTTTCTGAACTTGGGCCTCCAAGATTTGATCCATCAGAAAATTGGACAACTGGGCCAGTTAACCAGATCGCAGGCCTAGGCACACATTGCAAGCCCAATAGCCCGCGAGAACTCGGCCCGATGAGCCACCACCGGCAAAACACCATCGCCGATGACCCGCCGTCGTCGTGAGGGCTCCCGGCATGCACAGCAACCATGCACGTACGTGCATGGATGCAGTCCGCGATACCGCCTCCTCCGACCGTTGCCCGTTTCGCATGCCGCCGCCCCAGCTTGCCCCGACCGTCGCCCGAACCGCCGTTCACTCTTCTTATCTACCGTTGGCCTCCGTGACTCGCCGGAATCGCGCAAGGACGGAATCGGGCTCGCGCGAACCACGCAAAAAACCCTAGGGTTTTTCCGCGTCCGGCCGCACGCCTACCGCCGTCCCAGCCCGCATCACTGGCCACCTAGCCACCGCCTGCACCACCTGCCCCGCGCTGACGTCGTCCGAGGGAGGGGCCCCCGCGCCGGCCGCCAGCGAGCGAGCGAAGAGCCGCGCGGGACCTGCGCGCGCGCGCGAGCCCTAGGGCTTGCAGCGTGCGCGCGCCCCCGGCGCTCCAGCCCCTGCTCCGCCATCCCGGCCGGCCACCTGCCGTTCCTCCTCGCGCCGTCAGCCACGCCTGGGGCCGCCGCACCTGCCCTGGCCGGCCTGGGCACCGCGGCCGTGCGTCTGCGTGCGAACGCGCGTGCCGCGCGCGCTGAAATCCTAGGGTTCCCGCGCCCGGTTGCACCGTCGCCGCCGTCGGCCGCGCCCCCTGCTGCCGTGCCGGCGCCGTCGTGCGCCGTCGTGCGGTCTTGCGTTCTTCGTGTTCTTCGTTCTTCGTGTTCATCGTTCTTCGTTTTACAGATTTAATTTTTGAAAATAGAAAATTACATGGAATAATTCTAATTACAATCTAAAATCTAAATCTAACCACGGATTTATCTCGTGGGTGAAAAACGAATCCATATAAATGGGCGGATTAACCCGAGGAACCACGAGGACGAAAAACATACAATCAATCCATAAACCATCCATTGCATGCAATCAATAATAATAATCATGCATGTTCATAGGCAATATTATTTTCTTGATAGAGCCAATTAATTGAACCTGGCTCTGATACCAATTGAAGGGATTCGTGAACTGAATCACGAAGTCCGTTTGCCAAGGATCGTTAATTGGAATATCAAAATAAATTGCTATGCCTATGAACAATCCTAGCATGCTCCTATATTATTATGCCTAAGAAGGTTATGCGGAATACCTGGATTGATGAACGATGAAGAACGCGTGCGCGGAGATGCCCTTTGATCTTTCCCACGCACCAAGATTTAATTTCCTAACAGATTGAGGAAATTAATCTTAAAGAAAATAATGAATTATTTTCGAAAATAATGAGGAGAGAGAGAGAAGAAGAAATCCTCCTGATCTGATCTTCTGATCTGTTTCCCAACTCGATCTGAAAACCTGGTGAAGGTTCTCTTCAGATCCCTTGCCCGGTTGAGAACCAGAATTTCCTGGTCGTATCTCAGACCCTCCACAGCTCCCAATGCTCTGGTTTGCTGTGTGCAACTTGTGATCTTATGAGGTGTAGGTGTATTGAGGTCTGAGGGACTGAGGCCTATTTATAGGAAATTCTAGGCTTCTATTGGGCTTGAGTTATCATGGGCCACACCAGGGGCCAGACCAGGGACCAGAATGCAAATAGCAAATAGCCATCAATTAATTAATTCTCATATTCAACCCAGAATATAATTAATTAATTAATATTGATTCATGCCACCAGAGAATCAATATTGTCCTACCTATTTGCTACCACATTTTGAGGAACGGGTTGCATTGGACTCGGTTTATCCCCACATTTAAGGTTACAGACATTCGTTAATAAATTTAAGCTCTGACAAGCTATTTAATTAATTAACATCTTTAATTCCTGAATCAATCCACTCAAACCTTTTCACTTATGCTTGAACTTAATCAGCCTGCAGGACTTTAGCATAACGAACCTTTTGAGCTGTTCAGGGAATGTCACCATTCTATACTGGATGTGGTTACCTAGTTCAGATACCAGACAGTCATACACAGATTGATATCACCCAAGACTGCAGAAGTACATGTTCAACTAGAACCCTCTCTACAACTCAAAGTGATATACAATATATGTATACTTCTGTATCCTCATATAGGTTTAAGATTCCATCGAGTCATAAAGATCTAGATTCTTTTAATGTCAGATAAAAGAATCGATCTCGACTTAGGTCCTCATCAATGTGTACCCCACACCAATCTACCAAGACATCGAAGATAAGATGCTTATCCGCATATGCTGCAGCCTACACCGACAGTTTATCCTGGAACTGTCTCAGCTGTGATGACTATTTATATCTCGCTAGGTCGAACGATCCATACGATCTTCTGTGATCTTCTACACACCGTATGATCTCCCTATCGACGAGATAAGAGGATAATTGTGTTTGCGACATATGTTTGTTAATTCAGACAGGAGATGAACATACAACAATTATGATTCCCAGTATATTAACCAATAAACCTTGTACATAATATACCAATCATAATGCTTTCAATATATAAATCCATCAGATAGAGTATCAAGTGCAACAATGAGACAAGTGTGAGTGTTGTAAGAATGTCTAAAGTGTTCAATTGAGATCAAATCGTGTTGTAAACCTATTTAATCCCTAGAAGATTGAGCAATCCACCCTCAATTAATCAACCCCTTGTCACGGCGGGCTAATCGTTGATGATACTAAAACTCTCAAACAATCACGTTATCGAATCCTAGACCACTCCTTCTAGAATGTGGATTATTTCCCTACGACCTATCTCCGCACAAGGATTGGATCTAGAATTGTATGAATCTACACTATTCACGATGATACCACCCGCGTGTTGGTTGTAGTGTTCACATCAAATACCTCCTAGGTTGGCTATAACCTACACCTAGGTGGTAAGGATTAAGATCTAGTGCAATTCAAGCTCTAAAAGGAAAGTAAACAATCAACATTCAATCTCAATTTGACAAATAATCCATTCAAACAACACTCACATAAAGGTTTAGCGCCTCATACCTTCAATTTCGTTCAATACAATAGAAAGAGTAAGAGAATCCATTACTAATTGAAGGTAAAATGTAGATCTTCCTCAATTGTATTCATTGTCCTCAATTTACCCCTTGACCTTCCTTGATCTTCACCAAATGTGGAGGAATGTGGCCTTGATCTCCTTGAATGTGGATGAGAAGTGAATGGAAGATGGATTGGGAGAGAATTTCTCTAGTGTTTATTTGAAAAATGGGCAAAAGTTCTCTTCAAACTCGGAAATCCCCCTTTTATAGGCTCGATAACCGACAAAACTGCCAGAAATTGTGATCTGGCTCGGCCGAGCCAGACTGGCTCGACCGAGCCTACCCTCTATTGGCAGAGGCCCGGCCGACCCTGCATTGCTCGGCCGAGTGAGCCTTCTATCCACATGGCTCGACCAAGCCAGACTCTGCTCGGTCGAGCCTGGCCTCTGAACTCCAGAAAATTCCCTTCTCTACTCCGCTCGGGCGAGCCTATCCTCCTTTGACTTCAAACTCGGACGATTTGCCTCCAAAACTCAACCAAAAGTGTTGTTTTATGCTCAAAACTCAACCTACACCATTCCAAACACGAAAACACAACAAAAGCACAACGAAAACATATGATATGAGAATAAAATGGCCACAAACATGCACATTCACATACCGAAATGAATGTCATTTTACGCACATATCAATGGACCGCACCGGGCACTCCTCAGCAGAATGGTGTGGCAGAAAGAAGAAATAGGACTCTTCTTGAAATGGTTAGATCTATGATGAGTTATGCGAACTTGCCTGTTTCGTTTTGGGGCCACGCTTTACTAACAGCGGTGTACCTTCTGAACCCGGTACCTTCTAAGTCAGTTCCTAAAACACCCTTAGAACTCTGGCATGGGCAAAAGCCCAGTGTGTCAAAGGTAAGAGTGTGGGGTTGTCCGACATATGTTTTGTCAAAGGAACCTGATAAATTAGAAGGTAGGTCCAAGCTAATGTTGTTCGTGGGTTACCCCAGACAAACTAAAGGTGGTTATTTCTATTGTCCTGAGGATCAGAAGATCGTTGTTAGCACCAACGCGAGATTCTTGGAGGACGATTTTGTGAAAAACCAAAAATCCAAAAATGATATCATTCTCTTAGAAATTAGAGAAGATGATGCGCTTCCATTGGGAAACCCCCGTGGCAGATTGAGTGTACCTCTCGAAGGTATGGAACCAACTGCACGGTCGTCAGTGCAAGGCATTGAGCCACAAGTAACAGCACCAACTGCTGACACAGTACCAGTGCTCCATCATAGTGGGAGGGTACCTCACCAACCCGAGCGGTATATGTTCGTGGGAGAGTCTTCGGACTTGATCCCGAAAGACGGACTAGATGATACCGACCCATGGACATACGACGAAGCAGTAAATGACAAAGATGCGAAAAAATGGCATAAAGCCATGGATTCAGAAATTGAATCAATTACCGCTATGGATGTATACCAGAAGTCTGCGCTACCAGATGGCTTTTGGGCCATAAGTTGCCAATGGGTATACAAACGGAAGAAAGGATCGAAAGGAGAAGCAACAGCTTTTAAAGCCAGGTTGGTGGCAAAGGGTTATTGTCAAAAGGAGGACATTGACTATGACAAGACCTTCTCACCGGTAGCCATGCTCAAATCCATTCGAATTCTTCTATTCATAGCAGCACATATGGACCTAGAGATCTGGCAGATGGATGTCAAAACCGCATTTTTAAACGGGTACCTTGAGGAAGGTCGTGACATCTGTATGCAGCAGCCAGAGGGTTATGTGAAGGATGGTGAAGAGCATCTTGTCTGGATGCTAAGGAAGTCCTTGTATGGACTTAAACAAGCTTCACGGTCATGGAACAAATGTTTCAATGATGTGATTAAATCCTATGGATTTTCATAGTGCGAAACTGAAAGTTGTGTGTACCGATTATGCGTCAGCAGAAGCGTGGTATTCCTTGCACTTTATGTAGATGACATTCTTCTATTCGACAAAGATGTGAAGGTGTCATCAGACATAAAGAGATGGTTATCCGAACAGTTTCAAATGAAGGACCTAGGAGACGCTGGATACATCCTTGGGATTAAAGTCTTGTGTGATCACAAGAAGAGGATGTTAAGCTTGTCTCAAGTTGCTTATATTGATAATGTGATTGCCCGTTTTAGCATGCAAAACGACAAGAAAGGATTGCTACCTTTCAGACATGGTGTTCCTCTGTCTAAGGCACAATGCCCTGCAACAGAAGAGGAGAAGGATAAGATGGCTAAAGTACCATATGCTTCGGCAGTGGGAAGTCTCATGTATGCGATACTATGCACGAGGCCAGATATCTGTTATGCCTTGGGCATGGTGGCCAGATATTAGTCTAACCTTGGACAGGAGCACTGGACTGTTGTCAAACATATTCTCAAGTATCTGAAAAGAACTTGAGACTATTGTCTCGTTTATCAGTGTGAGAATTTGTGCCCTGTGGGTTATACGGATTCGGATTTCCAGGCGGATCAGGATGAGAAGAGATCGACCTCGGGCTATGTGTTCACCTTGGGAGGTGGAGCTGTATCATGGAGTAGTGCGAAACATAAATGTATTGCGGACTCCACCATGGAAGCTGAGTATGTGGCAGCTTCAGAAGCTTCTAAAGAAGCAGTATGGCTCCGGAACTACCTCCACGAGTTAGATATTGTTCTGAGTTTTCCCAAGACTATCACAGTATATTGTGATAATGCTGGTGCAGTAGCAAACTCTAAGGAACCAAGAACTCACAAGGCGTCAAAGCACATAGAGAGAAAGTACCACATCATACGAGAAATCGTAGCGAGGGGCGATGTGCTAATAGAGAAGATTGACATGAAGGATAATCTAGCGGATCCATTTACAAAGGGCTTACCATAGAAGGCATACGAGGGTCATGTACGTAGCCTACGACTGAGGTAGATGCCGGCCACCTGCTGACCAAATGTAATAGCTAGATTAGAATAGACACATTTCACACTCTGGAAAGTAATGGTATGATGCTTTGAGTATAAGTGGGAGATTGTTGGAATTGTATACATCAAAGCATTATGATTGGTATATTGGCAAACGTTATGTTTGATATACTGGTAATCATTAATGACTTGCAATAAACAACTCATATTTGAATTAACAATCATACGATGCGAACAAACACATCCAGTTATCTCATCGATAGGGAGATCATACGGTATGTAAGAGATCACAGAAGATCCTATAGATCGTTCGACCTAGCGAGATATAAATAGTTATCACAGCTGAAACAATTTCTGGTTTGGCTGTCGGTTTAGGCTGCGGCACACAAGTCCATAAGTGGTTTATCTTGACTGGTTTGTGTGACCGGTACATCTCAATGTATTGATAAGATCAACAGTGAGATGAACCATTCTACTTGACATATGAATGAGTAAAGATCTCGGTAACTTGGCCGGATCTAAAGTTTATTGAAAGCTGAGGGGCACACATGGGTTGACTGTCACTTTGACTTGCTATGGTGGAGAGTCTTACATGTACTCATATATCTGCATCTTGGGTGATGGCAGTTTGTGTGGGGTTTCCTCAGGCTGGATTTAGATAACCATATCTGTTTCAGGATGGTGACATTCTCTGGGAAGCTCACGAGGTTTGTTATGCTAAGTCCAGCAGGCTGAATCATTGATTCAAGCATAAGCGATAAGGGTTGAGTGGTACTACTCAGGAATAATAAGAGATTAATTAATTACAGCTAATTATCTTACGCTGAATTAATTAATGAATGTCTGAAACCTTAAATATGGGGATTTACCCAGTCAATGCAACCTGTTCCTAATAACGTGGTAATAAAGGGGTCGGTCAACATTAATTCTCTGGTGGCATGAATTAATGTTTATTAATTAATTATGTCCTGGGTTGAACATGGAATTAATTAATAGGAGGCCCACTTTATTATTTGCATTTGATCCCTGGTCTGGCCCAACATTGCTCAGAGCCCATTAGGGTTTATTAAACCCTAATAGCCCATTCTCCAGATCTATATAAATAGATAAATCTCTCATTTCCCACATAAGTTTTGAAGTTTCAAATCAGAAACCCTATAGAGATTGAGAGAGAGTGGGCGGTCGTAGATCCGGTAGCGTATCCTCACCAGATTTTCAGATCGAGCAAGAGAACTGATCAGAAGATCAGATCTGTAGGAACACCATCAACGATCTACCACCATATTCAATCCGCAGGAGTTGAGGTATTCCAAGAATCCATCTATTGCAATTAATTTTGTAGGAGCATGCTTAGGTTCGCCTAATTTATTTAATTTATATTTATTTTCAATATCCTAAGAACGATCCTTGGCAAGTTAATTAAAATGGCAATTCGTGTTGTCTATTGTAGACTCGAATCCTACAGTTCTTTTCTTTGCTTTTGTTTCTCCTACAGGTGGCTTCAATTTCTGGGTTAAAGGCTTCAAGTTTCTTGCCCCGAGCTCTTGTGTTCATGCACCTAAAATGAAAACAAAAGGCAAGGAATTAGTCTCTGTGTCGACCGACAAGGTGACTGTCGAATGACACGGGCGCTGCTTTTGTGTCGATCGACAAAGGCTCTGTTGATCGATACAGATGCAGAAAATACACAATCACGCACGCAACAAAGAAATAAAAACTCAAGCTAGAAAATATCAAAACAATCCAATAACAAAATAAAACTGACTATCCACGACAATGGCGCAAATTTGATCGCAGTAAAAATTACAGATTTATTATAATATAGCGATGCAAATAAATTTATAAAGCCGAAGGATTGTCAAACCCACAAGAACAGTGCAACGAGATTATTTCATGTACTGACATAGTTTCTATATTCACCGTTTGAGCAAATCCAAATTTGAGAAGGGTTTTTGTTTTCTAAAACAGAAAAGACTTTTGAAATAAAATTCAATAATAAAAAGTACAGATTCCAGGGAAATCAACCAATCCAGTTCAACATAAATAATCAATTCAAACCCAAAATAATTACTTAGGTGGGAAAATCCGATATTTTGGAATTAATTCCTTTGTTGGGCAATTAAAACCAAGATTACTAGAAAGTGAATATTACCTCTCGGTCTCAAGAACACAAACTAGTCAATCTCAATAAAGATATAGATTTAAAAACCTTACAACTGATTCTTCCTTTTGAGACAGAAATCAATTATATCAAAATTCTATTTTCCTGTTATTAATTATCTCCTCTCGGTCTCAAATTAACAACTATAAACTTTATCCAATTTTCATATCTCGATCCTTCAATTGAAAATGGATTTTTGAGTGAAAAACATAGAATTTGAACCAAGTTAATTAGGGTTTGGAATTAATCGAATTAACACATGCCAAAAAGGATGGTGAATACCCTAGAACCTGTTAAGGGTTCTAGCCTAACATATTAAAATCACACATAGAAATAAACATAAAAGAACTTACTTGAATCATTAAAGAAATAGGAACTTTGAAGTACTTAAATGTCTTGAATCCAAAGCAACAATGAAAATAAAGAATACTAAGAAAATAAAGTGTTGAAAATTAAAGTGAAAATAACTAAGAATTCAACATAAAGAAGACCTCATTTTCGAGCTAATAAGGTCCTATTTATAGGGGAGGAATTTGATCTTCAAAAGGCAATGGGCTTGAATATCACAAATCTCCAAAACTGGCAAAAAATTTCTTTCCGAACTTCTGTGTCGATCGACATTGTGTGTGTCAATCGACTCACGCGCAAGTCGACATCCAACCTTCTCTTCCTATCGATCCCTTCTTCCAACTTTTGCGTCGATCGACACCGGTGGTGTCAATCGACACACGTGCATGTGTGTCGAGCCTTCCTCTGTTTTTGCCTCTCGATCGACATCCAATCCTCCGTGTGGATCGACATGCACCACATCGATCGACACAGAGGTCACGCTTCAGGATTTTGGCACGTCTCTTTTCACCTTTTGCTCACTTTTAGCCTCAAATACCTACAAAACTGAGCACGACAAGCATAATATCCCCTATAAACAGTTCAGGCTCGATTATTAACTGAAACCAAGACTAAATGCAAGAAACAAATAAGAAAAAAATGTGATAAGTGAGGCAAAATACGAGCTTATCACCTAGCAGGCCGAAGGATGGAGGTTTCCGACGGGCAAGCATAGATCGTGAGAAGACTTGTATTCTGTGAATTAGTGGATTCCCTATTAAGTTTAGAAGAGTGGACGTTGGACTTTGATTATGAACCTCTATAATATCCTGCGTTATTTACTATTTTATTAAATTGTTGCACTTTAAGTTCGCTTGCTTATTTAAACATTCAATACTTGGCTAAGTATTGAAACGTATATTCGAACTGAAACTTAAACCGGGTCTGAACCTAAACTGAGTTTTACCTAAACTAAGAACTGAGTTAGAAAGTAATTTTGTAGAGAAGTGCTAGATCATTTAAAACTTCCGCTGCATACATTTATACTCTGATTCGGGACCAACAAAATACTTTGCCTAGTTATAAAAACAAACTCAACGACTGGATTTGCTTGAATATAAAATATCATGATAGTAACCGGTAGCATAAGTAGGTGAAGGGAGTAAACCTGGATTGATATTTTATTATTGATTGGAATTAGTTACTTGTTGATTAAGTTTCTGCCTATCATCACACTTCTCAACTACAAATAGCAACTCACTGATTGTTGAGCTCTCTTCAACAATCCACAATCTTCTTCTTCTTCCTCTTTTTTTTTTGGAATAAGTGTACAATAATCTTAAACACACACCCAGATGTCCCCCTTGGAAGCTCGAACCTGTGACCTCTCAGTCACAGGCAAGGTGCTTTAACCACTAGACCCCGAGCGATGGGACAACTCTTGAATCAAGCGTTTAGATGACAACTATATCTCGAGCAAAGACGCTTAGACGACTTAGAGAGATAGTGTGTGTCTGTGTGTGTGTGTGTTAATATGTATCCTCTCTATATGTAAATGTGTCCATTTCAAAGTCTCTTCTTTTTTCTTTTTTAACTGTTGCCCTCTTTTTATTTTTTCTTTTGTGGGAGTATTTATGACCTCAATATGTGAATATTCAACAAATATATCGAGCAACATATACGTCCCAAACAACGGCTTAATGGATTAAATGTGAAATATATAAAAAATAGAATATTTGTAACTATTTGTTCAAACTAAACATCTTTTCTATTTTCTAAACGAAGTAAAGATAGATTCAAATTGATCGAAACTAAAATGTTTGGGTTACGAAACACGGGGCTACCGAAGAATGCGCGCGTACCGGGGTGCCCGGGCACCGGCGCGTTGCATGTTAACGTTGGTGTACGAAGAGTACATTTTTGCAGCTTTCGATCATTTCAGACTTAAGGTTTAATTGATGTCAAGTACAACTTTGATATTCAGATATCCAGCCCAATTGTCTTCAGTCCCAGCTTGTTTCTTAAGTGGTCTGACCTCACTTAACGGATGAGTCTTCTAGACTGGTTGTTTCAGCCAACACTACTCATGCCTTTTTATAACTTCGTCAGTTATAGTCTCTAGTTGAGCTTGATATTCTTTTTAGTTTATATGTGTCTGTCTTCGACTGATGGGGTCTATACTATTTCATCTTTAAACTTAAACTATTAACTGAAAAGTATTTAATATTTCATATTTCGTCAAAACACCCCAACAAGATGTGTAAGGATAAAACAATACAATAGATAATAGTGTATTTATTCAAATAAAATGACGTATTTCATTCAAAATGTGATATAATGATTAGCTCATAGCATAAGATTATTAATATAGTATTGAATACTTGATATTTATTAATGTGAATTTCTTTTGATAAATATATTGAGAATAATCTAATTTATAGTACTTAGTGATTGAGATTAATTAAAGGAATCATGTGTTCGGTTTTTTTTTTTTTAATACCTTTACGTGCTAGTGGTGGTACTCAATGGATCTAAAAATATTAAATTTTTAATGCTATAGTTTTAATTAATTATTTATTGATTAAGATTAATTCATTTCAGTTAGAGTTTATTAGATATGACAATTCATTTAAATCTGATCCTTCTTTCGTTTATCGGTTAATTATCCAAACCATTAAGGTGCAATTTGTATTCTTTCCGTGAAGGAATAAAAGAGAAAATAGATGTACAAAATCTAGAGTTAGCCAGAATTCAACATTTAATGCCTGAATAATTACTTTGAAACTTTAATTAAATTCAAGAACCCAGTTGCAGCAACAAATGAAATTTAAAAAAAAAAAAATGTGAAATCTAACCATATATGTTGGGGCTCTACGGTATTATCTTACAATGATGAAAATTGCAATACCACTAAATCAATCTATGAAGCAAAGCCTACCCACACAAGATATCTGTTGTGTTATCTGTGTTGATTCACTGCACCAACGGATCAGTCCAAGAATGTACAATTACGAGGTGTGATCTGCGCTTCAACGACCCCGAATGAGACGCTTATCACACGTCAAGATCCTATAACCGGCGTGAGGCCCTTCGGAGGTGTCCCTCATTGCAACACGCCAACCCAAAGCTTTCCCAACCTCTTGAATTTCATCCATAATTGAGATAGAATCACGAATGTAGACGCGCCCACCGGGCCTCAAAATTCGGTCCATCTCAAGCATGATGGTAGAAATATTGCATCTGAGGAGTAGGAGAACCAAAAAGAACTGAACTCCCACAGTTCTGAATCTTAAATCAGTAATTATAGTTCAAGGAGAAAGTGAGATTACCTGTTTTGCTCAACTGAGAAGAGTCCAGCAGCATGAATTAAGTCGTAGGTTCTCGGATATGTATCGAATGGTTCGCACCTGAGAAGTTTCAGGACTTTAGTTCATCAACACTGAAATTTGAAAGAGATGAACTTGTGCCAAAAAGTGATGCACATATAAACATATGCAGCATAACTAAGCAGTTAAGAAATTAACAAGTTCTCATACCAGTCATGCATAACTCCAATAAGACCACGATCATATATGACCGGCAATGTATTCGGTCCACTTACAGGGACAACGTTGAGCACCCAGCAGTCAAGCTTGTTATCAATTAGAGCTGCTGCAAAACTGCATTAAAGATAAATAAGTAGCTTGTCTAGAACCATGAAATGGACCATACAATATCTAGAGCTAGCAAATACAAGGTCAAGAAACGCACCCTCCAAAGCCTGCTCTCATGTCCAGTACATTCCTAAGTTTGAACTTGCCCCAATGCAAAGCGCGCACATAACCATCAATTATTTCTTTCCAGTATTTTGATTCTGCCCTGAAAAGTTCTTTCCTAGATATGTATGCATCAATTTGTATGCTCTGAAGCCTATCTGGAGGATTATGCAAGCGTTCTGGCCAGGCCGTGATGTTTGAGCCATATCCTTCCTCGGGTAAACGTGATATGCATGCCTTCAGATCAACATACCTACAGTGATTTTGGAGATGATTACTATGAAAAACAGATAGAAGTTCCCATTGCAGTTCTTCAATAATATATAACAACAAACCCCTTACAGCTCTTTTAATAATATATAACTACGAACCAAATCTAAATGGTAAATGCTTGAAATCTAAGGTTATACTTCACCAGACCTGCAAGTGAGCTTATGAGACTACTTTCAAGAAAATCGCGTTTTCACCATATGTTGCTTCAACATTGAAGCTTTAACTTCAAAATAAACAGACATAATAAATGCAATGCCTCTAATCAATGGCTTCACTTCAAACATGTTTATTAGACATTTAGAAGGTACAAAAGCTATTCACTCTCAAAAAAAAAAAAAAAAAAAAAAAAAAGAAGAAGAAAGTATGAAAGCCGTAAAGCAACCCAAAAAATACTAGCATCTTAATACATCATATTTAATCAGCAATCAAAAAATTCCTAGCACTTTTGCATGCTTAGAAAAGTAAGGATGCACCAACATGATTAAGCGAACTGCATAATTGTCTAGTCATACATATCACAAGAAGTTACCTAGGCAAGTAACAAGTAATAACATTTCCCGTACACATCTATTAATATATAAAACCAGAACATTGAGATGGCCTACCTTCATATATAACAAATGAAAATAGAACCAAGTAAAGCGACCTACCAAACTTTGTCAGTGTCATCACCAGGTTCACATAATGGTGGCATTGTTCCTTCTGCACGGCTCAAATAGCAGCTATTATTTAAGGGTTTCTGCCATATGGCAATGTAACCTTCCTTCTTCACTAGTGTCCAACATAATCGAGTCGTAAGATTAACCATCTCTGAAAGCAACAGAAAATTAAATTCAATTAATAAAGACTGCACTTTACTCCATTTGAGTGGCCAGAACTTTAATACAAGCAAGTGCAGAGCATCCCTCCAGCAATCACAGTGCAATTAGCTCAAAATATGCACTGAAATAATTGACATACAAGGGGAACATTATGGTTTTCCACCAATGGTGAGAAACAAAAAGTTTCAGAATTTTTATAATTGAAAATAAATTGAAAGAAAATTGAAGATCATGTGTTCTATGCATTTTTCCAGAAAACTACCTTCCCATTGCTCTTCAAGGACGGCTTCGTGTTTATAAACAGGCTGTGCTGCCCAAGCAAAATATCCGCCAGCCCGGAGCATTCTGTTGACTTCAAGTAGCAAAATCCCATCTATAGTACAGCATAAGGCACGAGAAGACAACCATTATTAAGAAAGGTCATCTATTGGAGAAAGTTCTGCTTTTCAGTGACTAATCAAACAAAAAGTAAACATTTTAAGAATAGCAAAGAGGTTAAGAGCTCCATGTTTTATTGTAGAATGAAGAACAAATGCAATCATGAATTACGGATCATGTTTTAGAAATATAATTAAAAAAAAAAAAAGTAGTAAACATGCAACATATGCAAAGGTATTCAAATCAACAATCATCCAGGAAATGACTATTGAGAGCAAATCATGAAGGTTTTTAATTCCTATCCTGGGACTTCTCATGAATGACAGGCTGATTTACATGTAGTATGAAAGCAAACTGAAGTCTTTCAATAGGGGAAAGTACTCAGTATAAGAGGCCCACAATCATGATGTCAACATTCAAATGAAAAAAAATATATATATCCAGTGATAACTTCAAAAAATCTCAACATAGTAAATATAACAAATTAATCAAGTAATAGTGTGTACTAAGTTAATTTTCTAAATTTTAAATTAGGTTTTTATAAGAAAAATAATAAAGAAGGAAAAATCGACCTGAGGAGACAAGATACTGAACGCAATAGGAAAGTCTTAGTTATAGCATACCATCCCGAGTCCAGTTGATTCTACACCTTGAACAGTGTATCAGATCAAATGCTTGACTTGGAAAAAGCAAGCGCCTTGTTGCAAACGCTGCAACCATTGCAGGCACACCACGTTCAAGTGCAAATTGTATCTGGTTCTCATGAACATCTTTTGGAGCTACAGAGAGTGTGATAACATTCCGCGAAAGTAAATAAGCACCAAAACTCGCAACACCACAACCAACGTCCAGAGCAACTCGAGTATGTTGGCCAAATGCAATTTCAGGGAGCATCTGCACAGTTTCAATTAAGTGTAAGATATGAACAACCGCACACTTCTCAGGTACTATTCGCAGCTATTTAATTCTTAACAACTGAAACCTTTTCAATCTGATCCAAATACTGATTTGCCCCATGAATGAACTGTGTCCCGCCTCCAGGAAACTTGAATTTATCCTTGTCAACGGCGATCCAATTCTGTCCTCCTTTATCCTCAGCCAAACGAGCATGCGGAACATTGCTAAACCAAACCTGCATAAGATATACTAAAATATATTCTATCAAAAGCTCATGATTGCAACTCAAACTGGTACATCGTCAATCCCAACCCCGAAAGAAAAAACTGGACCTACCTAATATAGCTCAAGAATTAAGCTTTTTCAGAGTATATCAAATTGATACGGATTGTTCTGCTTGAAATTAGAATTAGTTCCACAAACATATGATGACATAACCACTACTGAAGAAAAACAAACTCCAAATATCCAGAATCTAATGCTATAAACCAACATTGTTTCATTCAAGCATCTAAAAAAGTTACCTCATCACGACTTCTGGGCCACGGAATCGGGGTTCTGTAACCTTTAGGAGGAGGGACAATACAATTCAAGCCACTCCCCTCTTCAGGACAATGTCGTTCAAATTTCTCCCCTTTCTCAGTAGAATCCAATTTCTTTAGCGCCTCCTCGTTGTCCAAACACGGTATATACTCCCTCATACTCGCCGGGCACAGAGGAAACTTCTTGACCCTGACCTTTACTTTATCACCCTTCCCATCACTCTCCAAACCATCACTCCCATTCGTTTTTGACCAATTCTCCACCAATTCAGGATCATACTCCCCCACCTCAAAATCATCCGTCATTTTCCCAGTCTCGTCTACCACCCCCATCCGCTGCAATGCCGGCGTAGGTGGAGGTGGAGGTGGAGGTGGAGGTGGAGGTGGAGGTGGCGGCGGAGGAGGTGTGAGGTCCTGCTGTGTCTCAATCTGGTTATTCTGCAGCGGCGGCGATGAGGAGGTGTCATTTACAAGGGCAGACTTTTCCAATGTCTTGCTGAGGTTGGGAGAAAGCGCGACGGTGGCGGAGGACGGCGGCGTTGGGGCTTCTAAATTCTGTTGAGTAGAGAAGAAAATGAGCTGCTGCGCTGAGCCGTCGGCGAAATACTTGCCCAAGTAGAAGAAAACAACTGAAATCAGAAGAAATCCCGAGATTCTGATTAGCGTGGCGGATTTGCAGAGATTGGGAATTCCACCGCCGCCCTTCATTGTAACAAAATCGCCAAATTTCTAACTCTTGAAACAGAATTTACGACAACAAGTGCGATTGATGAAAGCAAAGGGAAAGTGACGGAAGTTAAACGACGCCGGGTTATGATATCGATTGGTAAAATAGGTAATTGACACTGAATTAGTCTCCAATAAAACTTTACCGATAATATTTTTGACTAATCCTTTCATTCCAATTATTTGGTTGATTTTACAAGTTTAGAATGTTTTAATTATATATTCTAATTTTTTATTTATTATTATATTTTTAATAATTTATTAATATATTATTAAATCATTTGAAAAAATGAACATTAAAATTAAAATTATAAAAATAAAGTTTTTAATTCTTTTAAATAAAAATATGTAAAAAATATTTTAAATATCCAAAATCACTAAACACACCCAAAACATTAAATGCATTCAATAATACCCATTTTTTTTACTTTTTTCAGATTTGGGATTAATTTTGTTGTTACGATGATGAAATCATCACCAACAATCACATTAGCAAGTTTTTTAATAATTTGTTAGTTTTAATATAAAAATATACTCCCTCTGTCCCATTTTAATAGTCTCATTTTCCATTTTCGTGCGTCCCACTTTAATTGTCTCGTTTCTAAAAATGGTAACTTTTTCACACTCAACAATAAAATATTAATTCAACTCAACTCATTTTACACTCACATGCCTTGGTTATTGTGCCAAAAGCAAATGAGACTATTAATCTGGGACGGAGGGAATACATATTAATATATATAGAGAGAGAGTTGTGATAATGTGCTAAAATTAAAGTTTGTGCTAAGCAGGAATGAATCTCAGACATTGGATTGATAGCATCAATGGTTGAGATTAATACATAAAAGATTGAAAAATTAAGCATATTTTTCGTTTGTGCTTAATTACTTTATAAATCATGCTTAATTCGATTAAGCATGATTTATAAAGCAAAAAAGTATGAAATCTGGAAAAATATTTTTATTTCAACCATTGATTTTTTTAGATGAGCGGTGTTGATTCATTCTAATTTAGCACAAACTAGTTTTTAATATGTGATCCACTCTATATATATATATATATATATATATAGAGAGAGAGAGAGAGAGATAGAGAGAGTTGTGTTCATTTCTGAACTATATGTCTTGAATGAACAATGACCATATATTCAGCCATTCATCAATTTGATCCAACGCCCTATTTTAATGTCACGTGTATTTTTCTTTCTAATTATTAATTGCATTAAGGGTGTTATTGGTATTATACGATATATAATATTTAGTAGATTTATTATTGTTGGTAACTTCCTAGATTTATGCAATCTTTATTATTCACCATATCTTTTATTTTTTTTTGATTAATTCCTCCCTCTCTAGATGTTGAACGACGCTAACAACCCCCTCTCCCTCCTCTGACCCCTTCTCCTCCTCTGAAAACGCCACCATGTACAGAAGAAAACGACGCCCCCCTGGAACTCTAGGTATGTTTATATTAATATATGTATATGTATATATACAGGGTTAATACAAATTTGTTATTTTCTTGATTTTGTACGGCGGGTTAGATCCAGATGCGGAAGTGGTGTCCCTATCACCCAAAACCCTCCTTCGAGTCGGATCGGTACGTATGCGAGATCTGCAACCAAGGGTTTCAGCGAGACTAAAATCATCAGATGCATCGCCGCCGCCCTAAGGTGCCGTGGAAGCTGCTGAAGAGGGAGACCCCGATCGCCCGGAAATGTGTCTTCGTGTGCCCGGAGCCCAGCTGCCTCCACCACGACCCGTGCCACGCCCTCGGCAATCTCGTCGGAATTAAGAAGTATTTCCAGCGGAGGCTATATTTTTAGGTTTAATGTGTTTTTTCATTATTTTTTGTGTTGTATGCGATTATCATTGTTATGTTAAATGTGTGTCATTATTTTTGTAAGTTGTATGGCTTGACGAAATCTTTGTTAATGGATTGTTAATTGTTTATTTATTTTCTACATAGTGTGAACTCAGTTGATATGCAGCATCGTACGCTGTTGACATTATCATTGTTACATGTAGTCAATATCATTTTATCAAAATTATCGGTTTAATCTTAATTGATTTTTAATACACCTTTAAGATCATTGTTATCTTTATTAAATATCAATGTACGCTGTTGACATTAACATTGTTACTTGTATTCAATATCATTTTATCAAAATGTGTCAGTTTAATCTTAATTGATTTTTAATACACCTCTAAGATCATTGTTATCTTTATTCAATATCATTGTACGAATAATTAAAGTTGTTTATGCATTTAACGATAATAGATTAGTGGAAGTTAAAACCGCACCCGATAAATCAACCGAAAAATCTTATTTCAGCATGCAGTTTATCACACTTTGACAGAATTACCTTACAATGACACACAAAGCCATAAACAATGATGACGATTAACTTAAGATTATGGAATAAATCGTGGTGTATTTTTTTTTTTTGGTAACCGTAACCCAAAAAATGCAACATGATCTTATTTCTCTTTCCAATTTATACGATAATAGTGGAAAAAATCGTGGGGATTTGTTTTGGTAACTGAATCAAAAAAATCAGCATGCAAATTTAATTTAATTTCAATTTTTTCCCATTTAGGACTAATTTGCCCTTTTAATGATAGAAGAAGCTATCGACAATGATAAATGTCAACAGAAAATCAGGAACGTCTATTTTCGAAAGCAATGACTGAATTTTTATCTCTGTTCATTCATGGTCATATGTTCAACCTTAAATGCACATATATATATATAAAGAGTGGATCAAATTTATATATAATTAATATTATATATATAAATTATATATAATATAATTAGTGAGGGGGACTGGGTGGAGGGAGGGAAGAAATTGAAGGGGAAGTGGGTCGGTGGCGGAAGGCACCGACCACAGACCCTCTTTGATGATATTTTTTATTTTATTTTAATTATGGTCAGTATCGGGTCTGTGTCGAGCTATGATACAGACCCGACACCGACCTTCTCTTTCCTCAATAAAAATATATTTTAATTAAAAAGTTTTAATCAATTTCATTTTTTAAAAAATAGTTTACAACAATTTTCTGAAAAGGTGTCAGAATAGTGCATTGAGTATTTTTTGAATCCATATAATATTTTGGGTATTTTTATAATATATATATATATATATAGTAAAAATGAATATTAATAAAGTTGACTCTAAAATATTGTTGAAAGTTTATTTAAATATAATATTTTATAGATATGGAAGATCAAATTGAAATATATTATTGGAGATGGAGTAATTAACAAGAGGTCGATTCTTAAATATCCACTCTTTTAATTACCTTGGCATTATGGCTAGTAAGCCTAGTATCACTTATTAATTCTTACTTTTTCAAAAGTTAACGGAATGTTCCAAACTTTGAGGGCACGTCTGACACTCCGTGAATCTTTGTGAATTGTCTGAGAATACCCTTTACTATAAGAAATAATAATAAGTTACGATCATAGTCTCGCTCAGCGCAAGGTCTATATTAACTTAAAATGTGCATTAATTTTTTCTCCAAAAACTGTATTATAGGACATTCTCATTATTTCGCTCATACATAATATCCATCCGGCTTTTAAAATCATTTCACTAAAATTTGCTTTCATTTTTTCGAAAGTATTTTGCAATATAAAGACAAAAATACATGCATTATAGTATTTCAACCTATTCATCATAGGAAAAACATTCCGTAATTTATTCTCATCCATTTTTTCGAAATTATCTTGTATTTTAGAAAAAAATACTTGCATTATATTAGATTAACATTTTCATTATAAGACAACATTTAGTTATTTTATGTGTCTTCATTTTTTCGATATTATCTTGCATTTTAGAGATATATAAATGCATTATAGCACACCAACATATTCAGTATAAGACAACATTCAATTATTTTATATGTAGAGAGAAAATGCATGCATTATACGATAACCAGAAGTTTAATCAAAATGAAACCAAAATCTCTGTTAACATTTAGTCATTTTGTGTTTTCATTTATTCAATATTGTCCTGCATTTTAGAGATAAATATATGCATTATAGTACATTAACATATTCAATATAAAACAACATTCAATCATTTTATTTGTCTTCATTTTTTCGAAGTTATCTTGCATTGTAGAGAGAAAATGCATGCATTATACGATAACCAGAAGTTTAATCAAAATGAAACCAAAAATCTCAGTTAACAATCATCTCGAAAAAAAAAAATAGAAATCAACTCAAAAATTACAGATAAAGTATTTCACGTGAATACCTTAAAATCTCACATTCAAATTTAATATTCCTTACCCTATGATATGAATGCAGAATTAAAACTAGATCACCGAATTGCAGTGAAACCTAGATTGCAAATTATTTGAGAAATGAATAATGTAGATCTTTATAAACAAATATAAAAAAATTGGATATTGTCGTCGCCGGAAGAAGGAAGAAAGAAAAAACATTTTCGGCGGACGACGACTGACTGGAGAAGCGACGACACTGATTTAGGTTGGGGAGAGCAACGGCGGTGGCGGTGGTGGTGGTTTAGGAAGAATAAAGTTTGAAAATTAATTACGTATAATGATGAAGGAAGGAAAGAGGGTGATATTTATATTACAACAAAATTACAAAATTGCCATTCATTTCTAATAATGCAGGTTGTAATGAGAAATAATGAATACGATAATAATCAAATCTTGATTGTTGATTATCGTAGTTGAATGGACATGATTATTCTTATTTCTCATGGTAAGAAGCATTCTCATGGGATAATTTTCCTATATATATATATATATATAGAGTTGCGTTCAAATCCGAACTAAATACCATGAATGAACAGTGACCTAAAATCCGAGCGTTTATTTTATTGATCTGATGGCTGAACTAATGACACGTGGCATGTAGATTTTTTTATTTATTTAATTGAAAGGGTGTTATGGGAAGAAAATATTATGTTAATTTTTTGTAGATTTTATATAATAGGCAGTTACCTAATTTCATGCTAAATCAAATAATAAACATATCTTTCCAAATTCTTTTTTATTTATTGAATTCCTTCTCAACGTGAATTAAAGAAAAACCCTTCTCATCATTCCAAATCCTCCCTCCTGCAAAGAAGAAACGAAAGCTCTTTCAGAATCGGCTGCGTCTAAGGCTGCACCACCACTGCCGCGGCATGGATTTCGATTTCAGCCTTCTTAGGCGAGGAGACGACGGCCGGCACCGGATGCGCGGTGAGAGCAGAAGGCGAGGACGAGTGGGCGTGGAAGGAGGAGGAGGAGTCGCCTAAGTTTCACAAGTAACTGAACACGGTGTCTCTGTAGTTAGATTTCGATTTCAGCCTTCTCAAGCGAGGAGACGACGGACGGCGCCGGATGCGCGGCGAGAGCGAAAGGCGAGGTCGAGTGGGCGTGGAAGGAGGAGGAGGAGTCGCCTAAGTTTCACAAGCAACTGAACGCAGTGTCTCTGTAGTTAGATAAAAGTAAATCTGGAGTTTGATGTTTGACAATGAGTAATATTTGTAAAGGTGGTAGAATTCTTCATCAGATGTGGGCAACTCATTATGTTTATAGGCGAATTATCCCAAAATAAAGGATCTACAAATCCCAAGCTGTAGTGGGAATATGGAGAATAGGTGGGGAAAGAGCAGGTGTGGTCATTTATGGAAGCATCAGTAACTCTGATGGTAGTGCCCTTGATTGCTTTGACATAGTAATACATCTTTTTTTGTTAATTTTGATGTAATTGTTTGGATGTTAATAATAAATTACAGTGGAATGTAATATTTTCTTTAAGAACTGCTACATGATCGTCGGAAATGCCGATAATATAATTTTTGGTTTTTTATTTTACTGATTCTTACATTCTTCATCGGAATTCACATATTCAGAATCCGGATCATTGTTATTTTAAATGTGAGTCATTATTTTTGAATAAATGTGTCATTGTTCGAACATTTGTTAATAGTACATTCAGTGTTATATACATCATTGTATTTCTTGAATTTCATTAGATATTTATCAATATTTGCTTTCGTTTGAAGCATTAAAGTTGAATATTATAACTAAATGTAGAAGTTATTTTTTGAATTTATATATTGTCTTTACTTTTCGATTTTTATATCATTGTTCTTATCTTTAATTATCATTAAAATAATATAACGACACATAGCTTAAATTTACTCTATTTTATCAATTCATTAGTACACGAATATCAAAAACTGAAATTTGAATACCCAATAAAGATATATTATCTTTGTAAAAGACATTATACTAAACATTCACTACTTAATGAAATTAAGCAAATCTTAAACAGTGCATAATGTACTTAAATCCCATTCGAAAACCATAACAAAAAATTTAAATCTACAGCTTCAGTCTGCTCCTAAATATTGTTCCTCACGTACTCGTTAACATACTTATCGACATCCACCTCAGTAATATCTCTCTCAATCTTTATGTACTCCTGGCTTTGTTGCACGTTCTTCAAAGCACAATTTTGGTTCGTGGACAGCAGAAGTGAGGTGCAATATTTTGCACGCATATATCGGAAAACAATCTTGGTACGCTGTGGCAAACCTGCACACCATTCAGATTCCTTTTCGTCATTGTATAGCTGCATGTACCTCATGATCAGGACTATGCAATCAAGCTTGTTCACCACATTCCCAGTATTCAATGACATTTTCTTCTGCATTTTTTTACCAATGGATTAGAATTAACATGAAATACCATTAGCATTCTGATGACATTTTAAAAGTTGAACAATAACATAATATCATACACCAAATTGACATAATAAAAAACAGGTAAATAGGTAATTTTTTTGATTAAGTCAGTTTGTTAAACAATGACATGCAATTACTCATGTAATGATATCAATAAATATAAATAATGACAATTGGTATTAAAAGAAAAGATGAGACAGAATATAATGTTTCATATTCACCCTTTTAACATATTTAAGTATTGAATATAATTCACAAAGAATTTCAATGTTTTTCTGTGTGAATTTGTTTTATGTTTACTATAAATTCATTGGATTAGATTTAGCATGATATACCATAATCTTTCTGATGTCATGTTAAAATTTGAACAATAACATAATAACAAACACCAAATGAATGACATGCAATTACCTGATACAAGAATGACATGCAATTACCCATTTAATGATATTAATAAATATAAACAATGATATTTAGAAAAAATATAAAATATAACACAGTTTCATTTTTTAAAAATATTTTCTATTAAATATATTTAAATTTTTGGCTATAAAATAAAAGACAATAAAATAGCAATTTAACCCGATACAAGTTGAAATTTATACAATATTAAAAATTCGAAACAAACAATAAACGCCATACACCCATACAATGACAATAAATCGTAAGAACAATGATTTTGTATTTGAATATATAAATCCCGCCCATATATTAATCAATTTTTTTTCAATACAGAAAATACGGCATTCGGAAAAGAAAAAAACCAAGCGAACCAAAAATCAAATTCCGGAGGAAAGCATTAACTTTAAAATTCGGGAAAAAAACTAAATACTAACCTGAACAAGAACCCTCCGTCGTCTTCTTCTTCTTCGAAGCCATGTTTGCTTGAAACTTTTTTCAAGATTTGTTTGTAAATCTTAAAAAAAAAACCTCGTACAAAAACAAAAAAAAAACTAAAAAGGTCAAGTGGTGCAATGTGGTGATTTACAACAAAAAAAAAACACAAACAATGATAAGTGGGTAAATTAAAATTACACTAAATGAAGTGGTTGTAGAAAAAAAACTTACGAGTTTTTGTAGTAGAAATTCGTCTATATGTGTTTTTCTCCTTCACTTTCTCTTTCTCTAGTCGAAAAGAAGAAATTGGTAGATGGAATGCATTTAATGATATTCATTAATTAAAGTAAATAATTAATTATGGGAAGAGATCGTGTGAAATTTTTTGAAAACTGCTCTAGGAATATCAGCAGTCATATTTAAATTGATTGCTAATTTATACAATTTATGACTTATTTACCCTTATAATGATAGACTAAACAATCGGTAATGATAAATAGTATCAGATAATCTTGGACGTTGATATTTGAGATTAATGGTTGGATTTTAGTCTCTGTTCATTCATGGGCACATGTTCAGCCATGAACGCACCCCTATATATATATAAAGTAGTGATCATATGTTAAAGCCTTCCCTCATGTTAAATTGGAAAGAATCTCAATCCTTTATTTTCCTGATCTAATGGCTATGATAATTCAGGATTTATTAGATAAATAATGTAATTAGGGTATCTTAGTAATTAAGACTTTAAATTTGAGTAACCATCGTTATATTTTCTTAGATCTAAGCATTTTCTCTCTCCATACAATATAATTAAACGATTATATCTTTCTCAATTCAAATATATTTTTTACGAATCATATATCAAATTGAACGTATTTTTACGACGATTCATATGATATTCATATTGCATATGTTAAGTTTAGAAGATTCGCACAAAAATCTTAATTTTATATTCAACTGGTATATGTTCTTCATTATCTCCTAAAAATGAGAAAAAAATATCTTTCATCAATTACGCAAAAAAAAATGTTCCTAAATATTTTTTTGCATCAAATGATGCATTCTTAACTTGAACAAGATGCATTTTTATTCTAAAGTATATACATTTTGTATTCGTGCATTTTTTGCACTGATTATATGCTGTATTTTTATGCCCAAAATATTGCATTTTTTATATCAAACGTATGCACATTATGTTTTATGAACTGTAGAAAATGAAATTTGGAATACATAATTTTTCTCATTTTTGCCCTTGAATGCTAAATGGTAATACAAACAATGCACCAAAATTGTGACGGATTTAAATTGATCATGTGCATTGATTTTGATTTTTAATGGTCCAAATTTATTCTTATTTAACAACTGAGAAGATTTTAACACATAATCACTAACCTATATATTTGTTTTGATGTATCAAACACTGTATAGAAACCACTAGTTTAGGTTGTCTCTAGAGTAGCTCTAAGTTTGTACAAAACTTGTAATGTCTTGTATAGGATGTCGTTTTAGCTGTAATAGAGTCAATCAAGACAAACTGTAAATCCTCTAGTTTGGTGTCGCAGAGTGATAGAAGAAATTGGCTACATTTCTTACTAGTTTGGGAGCTACACATGAAGGAAACTGGATGTCGTCACCTGATCAGTTTCACTCAAGCATATCACTGACGAGTTAAGTGACAATAAGAACGAGTAAGGAGGAATGTCATTAAAGCAATACTTTAAAAATGAAGATTACTTAAAGTCTGAAGTTCCTGGTGTAGGACCAGTTGAATTCCTTGGACTGACTACGAAGAGCTAATCTGACACACCGTATGCAATCAACATCTTGTGTCAGAAAAGCAGATGCGGGTGCAAACTTTCTGCCAAAGCAATCTAACCTCTGCAGAAGAGAGGCGCCGATTGAAAATATTCCAAAGTGTCTCTAAACGGCTATAATTTCAAACCTCTCGCATTCCGTCTATAAACAGAAGAGAGGTTACTAACTCTCCTGGTTCAACTATCTCATATATCTACGAGAACCAAAAAGAAAAACTCTGAATACTCAAGGATTTAACATTCGAGGCTAAATTCTTAGCTTACTGTGTGTCGTCTTGGACACGAGACTTGTTGCCTCTTAGCACAAGTTAATTATTTGGTGTTCTTAATCTCCAAATAAGAACACAACAGTCACAACTTTTCTCCAAGCTGTAATTCTCACGGGTGCTTTGCCAAAAGATCGTCGGTTCCGGGAAGAACCTTAAAGCTCCCAAAACTTTTGGAGATGAAGGCTACATGGTATGCCCACACTTCGGATCTGAGTGGCGAAGGAGACAACAACCTGGGCGAGTGAGCAAGTGAACAAGTGGACGCTTGTACTTATCAGCTTTGCGATATATCGTGAGAACATTTGTATTCCGAAACTGATACGATCCTCGCTAGAAGGTTCAGATCGCAGCCCAGGAAGTCGACAAAATAAAGAACACACGCGAAAAGGGTAATAAAAAAACTGATACGATGGCGAGAAATGTAATACTTTTGAAGTCAACCCTTAGAGAACCATAGGCAAGGACGAAACGAACCCCTACGACTCAACAATCAACTCACCTAAAAAATGATAGATATAGTGCAAACACCACAAACGGATGTGAAAGTCTGGTTGATAAATCCATTTTGAATTTCAAGGTAATCCAAAGAAATTCATGAATTTTCAGAATTTGAGAAACAACTCACAAAATTATTATTGAAGTGAACACTGAATAAATTAGTCCATAACAAGGCCTATACATCAGCAACACAAATCCTAATCTAATAAGACAATCAAATCCTAATTTGATAAGGAAATCAAATCTAAATCTGATTAAGAAATCAAATCCTAATCTTAAAAGGAAATTAAACATCTAGAATAAAGTAAAATTCTAAATTAATTAAAACTAAACTATAACTTCGAAATTAATTAAAATTAAGCTCAGATATCATAATTAAATTAATTCATCTCGACCTAATTTGATCTTCAATCAAACTTCGATTTCAACCCATTGGATCTCCATCATTCCCCTCCTCTTCAAAAAGGATTTTTCCTCAAATCCTCGCCTGTACCAGATACAGTTGACCATCTTACATCACCTTTTATTGGCTTGTTTGTCATATTATCATTTTCATATACTGTCAATTTCTTGGTCTTATTCACCTCCTTTTTCAAACGAATAGTTCTCACAAAAATGAATTGATCTATGTTCCTCTCAACCATCTTCTCTACTAGCGTCATTTACTTTATCTCCATATTCTTCTGGACTTGACGTTGGCTTTGAATACTCACAACTGGAATGTTAATGATAGTGACTGTAGTTTTAACCTTGAATCCTTCATTGTCCTCAATATAACTCTCCAAGGGTGTAGCAACTCTCACATCCTCTTCTTTGGTCTCTTGAATTGGCTGCATCACCTCAGATTTGGTTGCCACCCATGCTTCACCAGGAACCTTCAATGGTATCTGAACCACTATATGTTCTTCCTTGATCTCTTGAACTGAAGCAACCATCGACTCAGACTTGAGTGCTACCAATGCATGTTTCACCATTGATTGAAGCGTGTCAAATGAGGAGTAACTATCTAGTTGATTCTTCCACCTAACTTGTCTATACCTCATCTTTTTTATGCCTAAATAACCATCTCCAATGCATCAAATCGTTGATGAAACATCTCTATCTCCGATTGCAGTATCTTTCTTAAGCCAGCTTTTAAAACCTTCATCATATATTTGGTTTGGTCCCCAAAATTTATATGATGAATGGACAACAGAGGAGAGAAGGCGTGCTCAGTTGGATTTCGCAGCCCACAAATTAATCATGTCAGCACTTCCAGAGGCGTTGGAGGAAGAAGTGATGTAGTTCAACAATGAAAAGAAAGTTTGGGACTACCTTGACAGTCTTTGCAAAGAGACAGAGCAGACACTACAACAAATAACGTTATAGACAACACGGATATTAATTCTTGTTGTTTATATCGTAATAGACGATGCAAAAGTGTAATTGTGTAGAGAAAAATATGGGTGGCCAAAGACAACGCGGCAAACCACATTGTCTATATGGATATAGACTACGCGAGATATCCGCATAGTCTATATTAATATAGGCGACGCGGATCTCCTCTGATTAAAAGAGACACGGATATAGACTACGTGAGTGGCTCGCGTTGTCTCCGTTTGATTTAAAAACAGTGATAAACGACGCGACCTCAAATCATCTCACCGCATCGTCTCTGTTATCCCCAAATAATATCCCAAATGACATCGTTTATTCCTGACGTGCACCCTTGTCTCTCGCCCGTCGGGCCGTCTACATTGCTGCTATCGGGACTAGGACTCAAGTTCATATAGATGATTACAACTTTGATCGGCTTCAAACCCCTAAATCGTTTCCCACTGCCCTCACTACTGCACCTCTCAAATTTCCGCTCAGCTACGTTTTCAATTCCAGTCCCCAATTCTGCATTGGAATTCAATGGCAACGTGTGTTCACCTTGAAGATGTAATCTATTCCCCCCTAAAAAATTAGTTTGGTGTGCGTGTGTTTTTTGTTGTTGCTTAATCCGTGCAAATTGCAGGAAGATGATTTCGGGGGCGGTTTCTCTGGCGAAAGTGCTGCAAGGAGTTCAAGTTATCCGAATTAGTTGGTCTTATTTTGTTGAATAATGTCAGTATTCTAAACTTGATTTATGCTATTGTTATATTAGAGAACTATTATTTCATTAGTGCATTGTACAAAAGTATTACATTTTAATTTCGATAACAAAATTATTTTAATCAACTATTACACAATTGTTAATTGCTGGAAAGTAAATACTCAATCCGTCCCATTTTAATTGTCTCATTTTCCATTTTCATACGCCCTATTTTAATTGTCTCGTTTCTAAAATGTTACCCCCTCCGTTCCGATTATATAGTCCGGGTTACTATTTTAGGGTGTTTCAATTATATAGTCCAATTTCTATATTTGGTGTTGTTTTTATATGGTCATTTACCATTACATCCTTGAATAATTTTGGAAAATGAGAATATTAAATGTAATATTATTAAAATTAGAGGTTAATTAATGCTTTAAATAAGGCTAATGTTGGAAGTTTGATTAAATATTAAATAATTTTTGGCAAACGTGCAAGATCAAACTGGACTATATAATCGGAACGGAGGGAGTAATTTTTAAGCACTCAACAATAAAATATTAATTTCACTCAACTCATTCTATACTCACATACATTGATATTTGTGCCAAAACCAAACAAGACAATTAATATAGGAAGGAGGAATACTCACATTTCGAAGTTTTATTTAACTTTATTTTTAATATAAAATACCACTAATAATATACCACATCACATTGATGACAACAATATCTTTTAACACTCTATAACTAAATGTTGAAATCTGCAAACAAAATGACTTGCACTACACAAAGTCACAAATTCATGTGAGAATTTATTTTAAAACAATAAGCAGTTTTTATATCGAGGAAAAAAATACATTAATTAATCAAAATTCAAATTTCAACATTAATTGGTAATTCTAGATGTTGTGAATTGAAGCGATTGCAGACACAAATAACTAACAGAAAATAAAGAACACAATAATTTATAGTGGTTCGAGCGTAAGCTCTACGTCCACTCTTCAAGCCTCCTCGGTGATGATATTATTATGATGAAGAAAATACAAAGTATGACAATTACAATTGTTGGGGAGCAGATGTATTTATAGGGAGATATTCATAAACACATAAGGAATATATAACCTGGATATGTTAAGATATATCTAAATCTAAATCTATCTAACATAGATTTATTCCTATCCAAATCTAATACTGATTAGGATAAATCTTGTTCAACATGGAAACAAGGTATAAACCATATCTTTTCCATATCCAGCCACTCGAACTGTTTATCGAGTTCCTCAACCTACACAGCTCTACCCACTTTCGTCGAACTCCTTCCGTCGACCTGCAGTCTCATAGACCCACTAGCGAACTACTTTTTGAGCTAGATATTGAGACTACTCCAACAATTCTCCACCTTAGGCTCAATATCACCTCGGCTTGACACCTCCTCTTCAGTTCGACTTCAACAGTTTGATCAGTTCCAAACAGTACTCAAACTTAGTACTTGGAACTGGCTTTGTAATCATATCCGCAGGATTATCAAGAGTATTGACCTTGTGCAGCTCGACCTCTCGGACTGCAACCACATCTCTTATAAAATAGAACTTCACATCGATGTGCTTAGTTCTCTCACGATGAACGTCATTCTTTGCCAAATGCAAAGAACCTTGATTATCACAGGAAACCTTCATCTTTCCTTGATCAATCCCCAGTTCATTCATACACCCGAGCAACCACATACCTTCCTTAATCGCTTCGATCAAGGCAACTACCCTCTGCAGACTTGCTCTCCGACTAATCGCCGTTCCATATGATGTGAACACAAAACCTGTCAATGACTTCCTCGTATTCACACATCCTGCATAATTTGAGTCTACAAACCCTTCGACTGGGAGCCTTGAGCTCGAACCATCATCCTCGAAGACTAGACCCTTTCTAACTGTCCCTTGAACATACCTGAGGACCCACTTTAGAGCTGTCCAATGCTCTTTCCTAGGTTCGGCCATGAACCTACTAACCATGCTGAGAGCATAAGCAAGATCCGGTCTCATACAGACCATAACATACATCAACGAACCAACAGTGCTCGCATAAGGAACACCTCTCATAAGCTCCCTTTCCTCCTCGTCGAGTTTCCCAGCAGCACTCAACTTGAAATGAGCTTCTAACGGAGTGAGCACAGGTTTTACATCCTTTATTCCATGCTTCTCAAGAACTTTCATCAAGTATCCCTCTTGAGATAATGTGAGTCTTCTTCGAGCCCTGTCTTGAACTATTTACATACCCAAGATCCTTCGAGTACAACCGAGATCCTTCATCTCGAACTCCTAACTCAGAGCTTCCTTCAGTTTGGCTATCCCTTGCTTATCTCAACTCACTATCAACATATCATCTACATAAAAAGTAGATAAATTCGAGTCTTCATATCTTCACCTCGAAAATATACACATGGGTCATGTTTGCATCGAACAAAGTCCTGCTGAACCATAAACTTGTCAAACCGCCTATTCCACTGCCTTGGAGACTGCTTCAATCCATATAATGACTTCTTGAGAAGATACACCTTCTCCCCACTTCCAGCTTCCTCGAAGCCCTCGGGCTTCATCATAAAGATCATTTCCTCCAGCTCTCCGTACAAAAATGCGGTCTTCACATTGATCACTGCAAAATTCGCAGATTAATTGCAAACACAGTGGCAAATAAATTTATAAATACCCAAAGGTAGTCGAACCCAGAGGAAATGTACAACGAAAATATCTCATGTACTAACTATAGTTCTCAGATTTTATTGTTTGAGTAAATAGATTTTTGGGTTTTGGTTTTAGAAAATAAAGATGACAAAACGGAAATTAAAGGGGTTTTAAAAATCAAATTAAAGAACACAGATTCTAGGGCAAATAATCAATCAGAATACATGCCAAATCAATCAACTCTAGATTGGTGGGAAATCAAATTAATGTATTAAAATTCCTTTGTCGGGCAATTTTAACCTTTACTATCATGTGACTGTATATGCTTGGTCGGCCTCAAGAACACAATAATAATCAACCTGAATAAAAATATAAGATTTAATCCTTACAATTAATTACTCTTCCTTTTGAGACAGAAAACCAATTGTATTCAAATTCCTCTTCCTATTATTAATCTTCTCCTCTCGGTCTTTCGATTAATAATTATGAATAAAGAACCAATTTCATCTCTCGATCCATCATCAATCCTAAATTCTACCAATTAAATCAGGAATTGAAACCATGCAATTTGAGTTGATCAAGCTAACATGCAAACATGATTAATTACACATAGCCCTAGAACCCGCAAGGGTTTCTAGCCACTCATGGTGAATAGAAATCCAAGAAATATATTATTAAATTGCATAATAAAAACTTACAATAAAAATAAAGCTTGAATCCTCTCCAAAGTAATCTTCAAGAGAAAACTAAATGTAAAGCATAAACTAAAGGGGAGGAACTAAAACTAAATAAAAACTTCAGGGTGCTGCCTTTGATGCTTGAAATCTCGAGCAAGAACAAGTATTTATAGAGGTAGAGGTGTATATATTGGGATCTAGGGCCAAAAATATGATTTAGCCATAAAAATCTCGAAATTCCCTTTTCTGGGCCCGTTTCGATCGACGTAGGGCTCATCTCGGTCGACGCAGAATTCCTTGTGTCGGTCGACGTGGTCTTCATTTTGGTCGAGACAGAGACGTTTTCCCTCTTGCGATCCTTCTGCGCAGTCTCACGGTTTTGGCCATAACTTTCACTTTCGAACTCCGATTGACCCTATTCCAGTTGCGTTGGAAAGCTAACTCAAAGATCTTTCCATCCATGTGCCCGATTAGCTCAGATTCCATCTTTGGAAGAAGTCGTGACTGTTCCATTGAACATCTGCTGCTTTCGGTATGAGTTTCCATTGGATTTGACCTAAAACTTGCGAAAATACACCATGACAAGCATCATACCCCATAAACTTGGCTCATGCTCTATTATTAACTAAAACACAAGTAAAAGCAAGAAAACAATAAGAAAACAATGTGATAAGTGAGGCAAAATACGAGCTTATCAACCCCCCCAAACTTAAACACTTGATTGTCCTCAATCAACAAAAGAATGAATCAAAAGTTCAAGTAGAAGAGAAGTGCAATGCCTCACAAGATTCATCACAGTCAAACTCGCAAATCCACAAAACATCAACACTTTGTAAGAATCAGAAAATCAGTAAACCATGGAAGACTCACAAGGGAAGTGTTTTCACTCATTCACTCAAGTGTTTAGGATAATTATGAGATCACACAAAAGTCATGCAAATCAAGTTCTACCATAGGCTTGCAAATATTCTAAATCTCCACTGCAAATATGTGTACCCAAGTCTAAGATCAGAAAGGACTTTATTCTAGGTTGTAATGTAGGCTTTTTAGTGAAAGGTAGGGAAATATTTGGCCAAGTGACTAAAATCAATCAAGTAGTCCTCAATCAATCAAACCACTATTTATTGATGTCCACCCTTCTCCTATAATGTTCAACACAAACCAAGGCTCTTTTATTCACATATGAAAATATTTATTTTTTTTAATTTTTTTTTCACATATCCTTTTATGCTCTTAAACAATTTTGAATATTCATTTGAGCTTATAATGACTAACAAAGACATAAACACATTTTTCTTTTTCTAGAGCCCAACCTTATCTTTTGCTTTTACCCTTCTAATAATATCTTATCCTTCCTCAAACAAATCCCAACCCACTCTCATAGACAAGAGTTGATTCCCCTATCCTTTTCCAACTCATAGACAAAGAAAGAAAATTCATAGGCTCAAAAGGGCTGACTAGGGATAAATGTTCAATTAGAACAGTGTATGGGATAAATAGGCTAAACAAGGATGGCCTAAAATCATTTCCTAAACCTGTGCACAGCAGTCTTGAAAAAGAAACAAAGCAAGTTCTAGAGATACTCAATAATGCAGACACACTCGCAATCAAAATCAAGGCTCAATTCTCACACTTGGGACAACAATTCTTCCATAGTAAACATCAAATCATCATCAACATCATGCCTCTGTAAGTTTCAAAACAAGTAATCATGCGGTTTTCTACATTCATAGGCATTCTCAACCACTATCACAATCAATGCATAATCAAGTCAATCAATTCAAATCTTGCATTCTTGCTAGGGTTATCTCATAGCCACGCAAATCTTCTCACAAAATCACAATTTTATTCAACAAATGCAATTTTTTTATTTTTTAAATAGGCAGAAATTTAAATGCAGAAAGCATTAAATAAAAGGGAAGAAATAGTTTCAACTCCAAGTCCTCCTCCCCCCAAACTTATTCGCTTGACAAAGAGAATAAGTTTGAAAATCAGACTAGGAGTGAAACTGTACCTCGATGTTGGTCTCAGACACCAACTTTTTATCCCGGAACCTTCAGAAATCGCTCGACGTGAGATTTTGGCTGCTGGCACTCCGCATCGACCGACACGGGCTCTGTGTTGGTCGACGTGGAGCCTTCTTGTCGACTCTTCTCACTGGTCAAAGTGTTCCACGTCGAGCTGCCTGTGTCGACCGACGCCAGGTCTGCGTCGGTCGAAACAGACACTGTTCCGATTTTTTTTGAAAAGACAATAGAACAAAGCAAATAAGTGAAAGCAGCAAATACAAGTAAAACGAAATTAATTAAAAAAATGAAAACACAATGAGTTACCTCCCATTCAGTGCCTTATTTATCGTCGTGGCTCGACTCAGTATCAGCTCATCTCACCAAGGCGGTCGAGTCCAAACTCGTCGACCCCTTGAATCTATCATGAAGACCCGGCGGTTTTGAATGATGGTGGTATACTCGGAATGAGGCAGCTTAATTGCCGATTTCATTGCTTCATTTCCTCGTTCCCACCGGATGGCTTCTTCTTCTTCTTCCGGTGTCTCATCTCCTTCCTCTTCTTCTTCTTCAGTAGTCTTGATCTGGTTGCACTCTCCTTTCCTCTTCTTCTTGTCAATGCAGAAGGTAATAGACTCCTCATTCCCTCTCAGTGTGATCTCCCCCTTCTTACAGTAGATCAGGACACCAGCTGTGTCGAGGAACTCTCTTCCCAGGATCATCAGGGTGTTGGCATCTTCCTTCATCTCATGTATGACAAAGTCTGCAGGAAAAATCAAGTGACCAACACGGATAAGAACATTCTCAACGATACCTTTGGGCTTGGACACAGATCGGTCCGCCATCTGAAGAGTAATCGTGGTGGCTCTCATCTCCCCAATCTCCAACTTCTTGTAGATGGACCAAGGCATTAGGTTGATGCTTGCCCCGGTGTCACAAAGCACGTTTTGAAACTCCTTTCCTCCGATCTCGATAGGTATCGAGAAACAGCCTGGGTCAGATCTCTTGATCGGGATCTGCTTCTGCAATAGGAGACTGCATTCCTCATGTATCTTCACTGTTTTATTCTCCAGGAACTGCTTCTTCTCACTCATCAATCTTCTGAGGAACTTCATGTATCCCGGTATCTCCCTGAGAGCTTCAATAAGAGGAATGTTAATATTCACTTTTTTTAAATTTTCAACAAAGTTAGTGAATTTAGAATCTTCCCTTTTCTTTGCGAATCTCTGTGGGAAAGGCATTGGGGCAACCGGATAAGCTTTTCTTCCTTCCTTCTCCTTCTCTTTCTTGCCCAAGTTAGGGCTCTGTTTCGACCGAGATGCGGCTGTCTCGGCCAGGCTGCCTGTTGACTTTTGTGTCGACTGTGATAGGCTCGTCTCGGTCGACATGGATTCTGCTGCGTCGACCGTGCTGCACTCCATTTCGGCCGGGCTGCAACCCTCCGCGTCAACCGGGATGGAATCCATCTCGGTCGAAACAGAGAGGTCCTGCGCGGGATTTTCCCCCTCTGTTTCTCCTTCTTCTCCTTCTACGTGGCTCGGACCTTCGTACTTCCTTCCGAATCGCAGCGAAATTGCATTTACTGACTTCCCCTTCGCTGGATTTATCTCTGTTGTGCTCAGAAGTTGCCCCGGTTTGTGCTGAGTACCCAAGGTAGTGGCTATCTGAATCAGTTGGGTGTCCATCATCTCCAGATGCTTTGTCATTAATTGCATGTGATTGGCCATCCCTTTGACTTCGTTCTCCACCTTGCCAAATCGGTTGTCCGAGCTCTTGATGAATTTCTCCAATGTCTCTTCCAGCACAGACTTCTTTCTCTCCACGATTTCTCCTCCTATACCTACATCAAAACCAGGTGGAGGGTGTTCTGCAGCACAGGGGGTAGAATAAGAAAAACCAGGGTGAGATCGCCCATGGTTATAGTGATACCCTTGATTACCTCGGTAGTTATTGTGATAACCACCGCCAAAGTAGTTCACCTCCGAATTCACAGCTCCAGATGAACTGCTTGCACCCCGGTTGATGTAGTCAGCCTCCACCGGAACAATGGCCATGTTTGGCTCAGTAGTAACAGCAGCAACCTTAGCAGTTCCTAGCTTCTCAATCTCTTCCCGGAGCTTTTTCACCTCAGCAACCACATCAAACTCCGACTTTGTCTCCACTGCTTTGGTAGGCATCTGTCTCTCAGTCGGCCACTGGTGGCTGTTCAGGGCCATGTATGCCAACAGCCTCATGCTCTCTGCTCCACTCTTCTTCATAAGGATCCCGCCAGCTGATGCATCCACCATCTCCTTCATGTGAGGATTCAGACCCTCATAGAAATGGCAAACCTGCATCTCGAGATCGATTCCATATCCAGGACAGAGTCGCAGGAGTTCCTTGTACCTCTTCCAGGCTTCATGCAGGGATTCATCATACAGTTGCTTGAATGTAGTGATGGCAGCTTTCCTCTTCAGTAGCAGGCTCGGTGGGAAGTAGTTGGTGAGGAATTCTGCTCGAAGCTCCTCCCATGTCCCAATTTGGCTTTTGTCAAGCCCAGCATACCAAGACCTTGCCTCATCTCTGAGGGAGAATGCGAACAATCTTATCCTGATGACGTCCTGGGGGACTCCATTCTGCTTCACAGTATCACACACCTCGATGAACAGATTGAGGTGGGCGAATGGATCTTCAACGGCTCCCCCCCAAACTGGTTTTGCTGCACCATCTGTATCAGCCCTGTGCGCAACTCAAAGTTGTTGGCATTGATGCCAACTCTAAATCCAGCCTCTTCCTGCTGTGGTAAAAATATGTCCAAGATGGACCTCTGCGGCACCACTATCTGCCTGTTGTTCAGTTCTGCCAGTCTCGCGGCTTGCTCCGCCTGGGTGGCTTGGGCTGCAAGAATTTTCACCCTCAGTTGTTGCACATCATTGACAAACTGCCTCTGCTCCTCGGGAGTCATATTCTGAAGCGGGGCTTCTTGGTTTTCCTCCATCTCAAAAGTTAATCTTTTTCCTTTCTTTTTTTTCTTCCTGCAGGCGGCTTCGATCTCTGGTATGAAAGCCTCGAGTGTTTTTCCCTTGTTTCGCATGTTCATGCACCTGCGTAGCAGCCAAGGCAAAAATCAGTGCACGTCGACCGACACAGGGAGTGTGTCGACCGACGTGAAAGAAGCTTCTGCGTCGACCGATGCGACACGTGCGTCGGTCGAAACAGAACTAAAAAAAAACACACACACGCACACGAACATGAATTTAAATAAAAAAACTCAATCCAATTAATCTTCAAACAAATTAGTAACAAGATAAAATCTGACACTTCCCCGGCAACGGCGCCAATTTGATCACTGCAAAATTTGCAGATTAATTGCAAACACAGTGGCAAATAAATTTATAAATACCCAAAGGTAGTCGAACCCAGAGGAAATGTACAACGAAAATATCTCATGTACTAACTACAGTTCTCAGATTTTATTGTTTGAGTAAACAGATTTTTGGGTTTTGGTTTTAGAAAATAAAGATGACAAAACGGAAATTAAAGGGGTTTTAAAAAGCAAATTAAAGAACACAGATTCTAGGGCAAATAATCAATCAGAATACATGCCAAATCAATCAACTCTAGAATGGTGGGAAATCAAATTAATGTATTAAAATTCCTTTGTCGGGCAATTTTAACCTAGGTTACTATCATGCGACTGTATATGCTTGGTCGGCCTCAAGAACACAATAATAATCAATCTGAATAAAATATAAGATTTAATCCCTACAATTAATTACTCTTCCTTTTGAGACAGAAAACCAATTGTATTCAAATTCCTCTTCCTATTATTAATCTTCTCCTCTCGGTCTTTCGATTAACAATTATGAATAAAGAACCAATTTCATTTCTCGATCCATCATCAATCCTAAATTCTACCAATTAAATCAGGAATTGAAACCATGCAATTTGAGTTGATCAATCTAACATGCAAACATGATTAATTACACATAGCCCTAGAACCCGCAAGGGTTTCTAGCCACTCATGGCGAATAGAAATCCAAGAAACATATTATTAAATTGGATAATAAAAACTTACAATAAAAATAAAGCTTGAATCCTCTCCAAAGTAATCTTCAAGAGAAAACTAAATGTAAAACATAAACTAAAGGGGAGGAACTAAAACTAAATAAAAACTTCAGGGTGCTGCCTTTGATGCTTGAAATCTCGAGCAAGAACAAGTATTTATAGAGGTAGAGGTGTATATATTAGGATCTAGGGCCAAAAATATGATTTAGCCATAAAAATCTCGAAATTCCCTTTTTTGGGCCCGTTTCGGTCGATGTAGGGCTCATCTCGGTCAATGCAGAATTCCTTGCGTCGGTCGACGTGGTCTTCATTTCGGTCGAGACAGAGACGTTTTCCCTCTTGCGATCCTTCTGCGCAGTCTCACGGTTTTGGCCATAACTTTCACTCCCGAACTCCGATTGACCCGATTCCAGTTGCGTTGGAAAGCTAACTCAAAGATATTTCCATCCATTTGCCCCATTAGCTCAGATTACATCTTTGGAAGAAGTCGTGACTGTTCCATTGAACATCTGCTGCTTTCGGTACGGGTTTCCATTGGATTTGACCTAAAACCTGCGAAAATACACCATGACAAGCATCATACCCCATAAACTTGGCTCATGCTTGATTATTAACTAAAACGCAAGTAAAAGCAAGAAGACAATAAGAAAACAATGTGATAAGTGAGGCAAAATACGAGCTTATCACACATCCAGTTGCTCGAATTCCATGTCATACCGAGCAACCAATGACAATATCAGCCTTATAGACCTTTGTTTCACCACTGGCGCAAACACCTCGCCATAATCCACACCTTCCCATTGTGTGAAGCCTCAAGCAACTTGTTTAGCCTTGAATCTAACCCCCGAACCCTCCTGTTTCTTCTTGAAGATCCATTTACAGATAACTATCGATTGCTTCTCCCCTGTCTTATCCACCAACTCCCAGGTGTTATTCTTCTTCAAGGAGTCTATCTCCTTCTTCATGGCATCAAGCCATTTAAGCCTCTCCTTACAACTTATGGCCTCGGTATAGCTCTTCGGCTCAGTATCATTTAGCTCTACCTCTTCTGCCATAACAAAAGCATATGCTACCACATCAGCATATCCAAAATGAGTGGGAGGTCTTATCTGCCTTCGTTCCCTATCTCTCGTGAGATTATAATCTTGAAGCGCACCTGACCCTCGAACCACCTCAATCTCGCCATCCACCTGAGGTGCACTCTTTGACCCACTGGTCGGCTCCACCTCAATCTCAGCAACTGATCTATTTCCTTCGACCTTGTCAGACTGTTCCTCCGAAGCACCACCTTATTTCTCAAGAATATTTTTCCGTTCCTCGGCCCCTTTATCCAGATCTCCTACCAGCTCCTCCTTGAACACCACATCCCTACTAATGATGCACTTTCTTATATCCAGCACGAGACACCATAACTTGTACCCTTTCACTCCTTCGGGGTACCCATTGAATATGCATTTCAATGCCCTCCTCCCAAGCTTATCTTCTTTGATGTTTGCATAAGCCACGCAACCAAAAGCTCTAAGGTTGCTGAAATCCGGAGGATTACCAGACCATATTTCTTCCGGTATCTTGAAACCTAGTGCAATCGAGGGGTACTAGTTGATCAAATAAGCTGCACTAGTCACTCCTTCTGCCCAGAACGACTTGGGTAATTTTGCACTGAACAGCATGCACCTCGTTCTCTCCAGCAACGTCCGATTGTACCTCTCTACCAATCCGTTCTGCTGAGGTGTTCCAGCCACTGTCTTGTGCCTCGCAATACCGTGCTTCGAACAATACCTCTCGAACTCCTTCGAACAATACTCAAGGCCAATGTCAGTTTGCAGCCTCATCACCTTCCTTCCAGTCTGATTTTCGATCATAACTTTCCACTTCTTGAAGGTCTCTAAAGCATCACTCTTATTCTTCAAGATGTAGACCCACACCTTCCTTGAGTGATCATCAATGATGCTCATGAAGTACTTCGCTCCTCCATTCGAACTGACCCTTGAAGGTCCCAATAGATCTGAGGGGATGTAGTCCAGAGTTCCTTGAGCTCTCTGTCGACCTACTCCGAACTTTACTCGGTGAGATTTCCCATAGATGCAATTCTCACAGAAATCCAGCTCTCTGATGTTATCCCCGCGCAACAGATCTTGCTTCGATAACTCTTGTAGCCCCCTCTCACTAATGTGACTAAGTCGCCTGTGCCTCAGTACTGACTTGTCAATCGTCACTATCGAAGCCACCCTGATCACCGTGCTCCCCATCAAAGTGTATATTCCATTCATTCGAGCTCATTTCATCAAGACCAGGGATCCATTGCACACCTTCAAAGTCCCAACTTCCACCTTAATTGTGTAACCCAGTTCGTCAAGCATCTCCAACGAGATCAAATTTCTCCTAAGCTCCGGAACATACCTTACACCTTGAAGTATCCTTTCTGTATTATCGTGCATCTTAATCCTCACCGAACACATTCCAACCACCTTGTATGGTTTATTGTTACCCAGAAGAACACTCGAGTTCTCCTGCTCCTCGAACCCTTCGAGCCATAACTTATTTGGTGTCATGTGGAACGTACAACCTGAATCCAATATTCATTCCCTCTCTGAGCGCTCATTCAAAATTACCAATGCCTCTCCAGAGTCATATTCTTGCTCAGCAACACCTACATCCGTCTGTTGCTTCTACTCCTGCTTCGTCTGCCTATATGAACAATCTTTTTTGATATGTACCTTATTTTGGCAGAGAAAGCACTAGACCTTTGGCTGTGATCCTGACTTTGGCCTCGACCTCGACCTTGAATTTCCCCTGTTGAAATTCCTCATCTCCGATCTTCCTCGAGCCACTCTAGCCACCAAGCCTTCTACATGAGAGTTCTCTCGCTCCTCGTTCTTCTCATTTAACTCCTTCAAACTTAGAGCAGACTGAACCTCATCCATGGTCAATGACTCTCTTCCATACATTAAGGCTTCCTTAAAATTCGAATAACTCTTTGTCAGCTCACTCAACAACATCAATGCCTGATCCTCATCACCTATCGCCACATCGATATTTTCCAGATCGAGGATCAACTTATTAAACTCGTCGAGCTGCTCGTTGATTGGTCTTCCCTCTTGCATCTTAAACGAATACAATGATTGTTTAAATAAAGCCAATTTGCTAGGGACTTCTTCATATATAAGGATTTCAGTTTGGTCCATAGTTTCGCTGCCAAATTCTCCTTCGATACCTTTCTCAACACCGTGTCTCCGAGACTCAGAATCAGTGCACTTTGAACCTTCACTAGTGTATCTCTCTTCTGTTGCTCCGTCATCGTGTTGGGTAACCCAGCCTCTCCCTTCAAGGCACCGTCCAAGCTTTGCTGTACAAACAAAGCTTGCATCTTCAGCTTCCACAAACAAAAATCATTCGATCCCATGAAGCGCTCTACCTCGAACTTGGCTAAACCCATCGCAATCCTTCTCTATCCTCGTTCACCGCACCAATTTATTGTGAATTGAAGCGATTGCAGACACAAATAACTAACAGAAAATAAAGAACACAATAATTTATAGTGATTCTAGCGTAAGCTCTACGTCCACTCTTCAAGCCTCCTCGGTGATGATATTATTATGGTGAAGAAAATACAAAGTATGACAATTACAATTGGTGGGGAGCAGAGGTATTTATAGGGATATATTCATAAACACATAAGGAATATATAACCTTGATATGTTAAGATATATCTAAATCTAAATCTATCTAAAATAAATTTATTCCTATCCAAATCTAATACTGATTAGGATAAATATTGTTCAACAAGAAAACAAGATATACAACATATCTTTTTCATATCCAGCCACTCGAACTGGTTATCGAGTTCCTCAACCTACACAGCTCTACCCACTTCCGTCGAACTCCTTCCATCGACCTGCAGTCTCATAGACCCACTAGCGAACTACTTTTCGAGCTAGATATTGAGACTCCAACACTAGATTTTATGCAATTTAAAAGGCTTTAACTGATTTTCTTTTAAAATAAAGAAAATCAATTTGTTTCTTATTAGTATAATTAAAATAGTATTTCCTATCAAATAAAAATGAATTTTAACTTACATTTCATATTATATATTTTTACCAAAAATATTTCAATTTGTAAAATCAACAAAAAAGTTTATTAAATGCGTTTAATAAATTATGTAACTAATAAACTAATAATCAACTTTAGCCAGGTCTTAGTTGCCATATAATTGGGTGTAACCGTAATTAAGAATTATATTCAAAAAAATGAATTACAATCCTAAAATAATGGATAAAAGAATATATAAAATCACCCAATAATTTGAGCGAGAACAGTTTTGCAAAGACTTCTTTGCTTTAATATATAGATAGATTTGATTATGTATATTAGGTATTAAGAGAGGCTTTGGCGAGCTTGATGATGATGAAAATGATATATCTGGGTTGAAAAAGTTACTTTTTGCTTCTAATTCATTCTTCTTGCTTACTACTACGTTCCTTCTGTGATTTATTTTTAACATTCTTTAGCAGATACAGTTTTTGAGTGTATTTATGTGATATCTAAATTAGTTGGGTGGACTTGCATTTTCAATTTTTTGTTTTCTGTATACGCGAGTGAATAGCGATAGCGTAAAGATAGTGTAATTCACATGATAAATGCAATTTGGCTGACGGGGATAGTCTTCATCTGCTTTCATTATTCTTCATAGTTAGCTTAGTTATTGTTCATGCAGTTTCCCATGGTATATGCATGGTGAGATTTTCACGTTATCTTCTTCATGAACATATTAGAACAAATCAAAGTAGAGAATAATTCATTGAGAAATATTTGTCTCATATGAGTTCTTTGCCTATTAAAATATTGTTGATAAGACACAAATCTGACTATTTGTTTGTTTTTACTCTAAGGGTAATGTAAGAGTTGAGGAAACTGCATCTGGAGTGGCAACTGGGATGATTTTGATTCTTCGAGAGAGGTAATATATTTTTGTGTATCTGCCTTTTTTATTGTATTTTTGTGTTAGCCATCAAGAAGTTGAATTGCAAAATGTAGTTTGAGTTTTATTTGCAAATGGTAAGTTTTTTATGGTTCATGTTAATGTTATGTTTTGATTGGCATTCTGATAGCCAAAGAAACATTCTTGGTCTTTCTTAGGGTGCGTGTACTTGTGCTTCCATCTACTCCAAAAGACATTTCAAATGACCTCATGTCCTGGTTCAACAAATCTCAGACAGTTTTCACTTCTCTCAAAGATATAATGCTCTCAACTTTTCTCGAAAGAACTGAGAGATTGAATGAGATGCCGAAGAAATCATGTGAGAACAAACTTGTTCCTGAAGAAAAGGTTACTGTCATAGACTCATGCAGTGGAGAGAACTTCTCCGTTAACGTTCTTAAGGTTTGCATTTTATTAAGTTAGTTGAAAGGGTTTTGTTTCAATTTGTTAATGTGGTTTTCTGCTACCATTAGCAGAAGTAATGTTACTGTGCATGGATTATTGTCATGTGTAAGAACCGATTACCATAAAATCCAAGGTCCTTGAATATAGTAACGTTAAATACTTAATAGAATCATAAAAGAAACTAATGGAAAATCTAGCATTAATATCAAACTAAACTAGAGTCATTTTTAATAATAATTCAAACCCAAACAAGTCCCAATCAGAAAACTATCATTCTGACTTGATGTAGAACAGTAGAAATCAACTCAAATAAACAAGTAAAGCTCAAGACTCCTTAACTAAGTAAAACTCCCATAGAACTTAGAACTGATCAACTAAATCTGGCCTATCAGTATGTATAGATTTGTGTGTATTTCTCATTTTCTTTTTGGTGTTTAGAGTGAGCTCAATGTTCAGCTGCTACTTAGAGTAGAGTGTATGTTGGGGCATTTTCTTGAGATGTTTTGTGTTGGCTCTGTGCTTAAGAAATGAATACAGCACTGACATTACTATTTCAATCCAATACTTTTTAATGACATGCTCTTGCACTTTGTTGTAATTTGGAGTGTGTTTTCTACTAGGTTTTAGCTCTTAGAGGATCTTAGTGTGGAGGCCATTGAAGAAAGGGGGCTTTGCTACAACCAGTGGCCTTCAACTGAACAGGAAATGACATAGATAAAGCACAAGTTTGAGAAAATCCAAGGCCTCCAAAATTGTTGCGGCATTATATCTGTTTTCTTAATAGTGAGTGCTTGGAGTATTCACTCATGCTTTCACTTCGCACAATTGCATATATTCATTTCTACTAGCTTATTTATTAAATTTTCTGTTTATTCATTTCTTCCATTGTTGGTAATTCAGGAACTTTGTTGTAAATTTCTGATGTGAAATTGTTAATTTTTTTGAAATTATGTATTACCAAATTAATCTACGCGTCAAGTAGATGATCGTGGTATATTTATTTTCTCAAAACCGAATTTCGGTGAGTGAAAAATGAATCCACGAAGTGACACGGTTGGTGGGATTATCACATGAAGTGGATATGTGATAAATGAAGTCCCACATTGATTAATTACATTAATTAATCTGTGTATATAAATATTAATGATTGAGGTGTGTAATAACAAGGTGTGTAGTGTATGTGACACCCGGTGGTGTCCTCGCACGCCGTCGCTGCTTTCCTTGCCCTGTTGGCCGAGCGCCTGTGTCCCATGATCCGAGCCTTGACTTCAGTTGTCGGTTTTCGGTAATTGGTCTTTGGGCCTTTGGCTTGGCCCGCTCGGGCCTTATCTTTTTGGGTAATTGAAATTAGCCTACGGGCTTGACATGCAGGCTGTTGACGTGGATGATCCAGTCGACGTGGTGCACACGAAGCATATGACGTTGCTGACGAGTCAGTGCACATGTTGCAATTGCGTGTTGACCGGTTTCAAACACGTTTAGTTCGCCGGAGCTTTTGCGATTACGGTGCTACCTCGTAAAAGAAAAAGTTGTTTTACCTTTGGGGATGATTGCCGGTTAATGAGCACTACGTTGGCGAATTCTTCTTGCGGGATTCCTCGACTCGGATCTTCTATTTTAATTTAATTTTTATTTATATACGTACTAGCAGTACTTGCAATTATTTGTATAAAAAATTGCATTACTAGGTATACTTTGTTGCGGTATTCTCAGTCTTGAACAACAAACTATTCAACAATCGCAAGATAAATTACTTTTCTACATTCAAGCTCTGAGACAATGGTTGATAACTTCAACAATGGTGCCGGAGGAAGCAACTCAAACAATGCACATTAACTCCCTCTGAATGCCCATGCCGACAAGCCATTCAAAGTTGGCGGTGTGGACTTCAAGACATGGCAACAAAAAATGATTTTCTATCTCACCACCCTTGGCTTGGCTGCATACTTGAAAGTAGACAAGCCCGAGCTTGCCGATGATGAGGCCGACAATAACAAGAGAATTGCCTTCGACAATTGGTGTCATGGCGATTTCCTTTGTCAAAATTTTGTACCTAATTGTTTAGTTGATCCTCTATAAAACTCGAATTTGAGGCTTATTTATAGGTGTGGGTATGTATCCTATCAAATCTAGGGCTAAAGATATGATTTGATTCGGATTTAAGTCAAATTTTGCCAGGTTTTCGTTGACTTTGATCGAGGTGGCTCAGCGTCGGTCGACGCGCGTGTTTTCCACCTCGGTCGATGTCGACTCTCGCGTCAGTCGAAATTGATCTGCGTAATCTCACGGTTTTGACCATAACTTTCACTCCCGAACTCTGATTGACCCGATTCCAGTTGCGTTGGAAAGCTAACTCGAAGCTCTATCTATTGCCATGTGCCAATAACCCAAATTTCTTGTGTGGAGAAATCCTTCACTGCTACTCTTGCACGTCACTGCTTTCGGAAACAGTTTTCCAGTGAATTTAGCCTTAAAACCTGCAAAAATGCACCATGACAAGCGTAACACCACATATAATAGACTCATGCATGAATTATATATATAAAATTAAGAAAACAACATAAAATAATATGAAATACTATAGATAAGTGAGTGAAATGATGAACTTATCAGTTAGCCAGCAGATTGGGTTACCAATTTACAGTTATGAGCAGTCAATAGTTATACACTTCAACACTTTCAGACAAGTGTTGAAGGTTTCAAAATACAAATGAAAACTGTATGATGCGTATAGTAAGTAAGGCTGTAAATGAGGCAGGATATTTATAGTGGTTCGGAGCCTTAAGTCCTACGTCCACTCTTCGGAAATTGATCTGGTAATTCACTAAGTAATGAAGATATAATCCTCACGATCTATAGCCAAATGCTGTAGAGACCACCGTTCACAGCAGAATGGATCACTCGCCCAGGCTGTTGTTCTTCACTCCTTCTTCAGTTCCTCGAAGCCAGGTACCACCTCGAAGTCTCATCAGAACTGGAAGTCATCGGAAATGGATTGAGGACAAACCTCCCTTCTCCTTCTCTAGTGGGTGGATGGTTCAGTTCTTCCCAGAATGTATGTTGGTTGGCAGTTGCCCGTAATAACCTTCTTTTCCTTAGAAAATCAGGTTGCCGTGTTTTCACTTGAAAAGTAAGAACACCAAGAGAGTAGATAAAGTCGAAAGACTTCATCCTTGTGTACACAGGGTCACACGGTGAATCTCGGAAGATTCCTTAAGCAATAATGCCTCGTGTTCAATAAATGAACCACAGAAATAATGTCGTTCAGTTGAGAGCTTTCAACATGTTGGAGTTTTAAATTCGGCAGAGTGAAGACAAGGTTTTCAAGTGCTCTTTTCTTTTGATCCTCTTGCTATTTATAGTTGGAGATTTGAAAATAGTCGGTAAAGACATTTTGGAGGATGTCCAATCAGTGTCCATCCTTCTCTGTAAAGTAGACCTGCTCCTCTGCCTTTTCTGAAACACTGCCATGCTTTTTGCAGGGCAGTTTGTACTTGATGTGTTAGACGCCGAACAACATTGTACGCCAGTCGTAACTGAGTGTTTCTTTGTCTCTTATCATCGACTTCTTTAATGTTCTTTTATAACTGATCGACATCTTGCTATTCATGTATTCCTTTGACGTGAAACTGTTCTGATCTGAAACTGTGAGCGCCTCTCTACAGTTTCTTTATGAAAACTGTGTCAACAGTTTTCTTTGATATATAATCCTTGACAGGTGAAAGACTGTCTGCACAGTTTTTTGCGTCTGTTACTCTGCTCAGTTTTTCTCGTCCTTTATTCTTGACAGTTTTCTTTTCTGGACGACTTCTACTTCAAAAACTGTTCTGCAGTTTTTAACAGTTCTCTTCTCCTAGACTATTACAACTCGATCATCCTATACAAGGATTACATGAGGTAATAACTCTAAGGCCTAGACTTTGGTACACAATTTTGACACATCAAAACATCAAATTTAAGGGTGGGATTTCTACATAAACACCTAACAGTACTCTTACCACTAAGGCGCCAGTGTACCCGACGATATTGAAGATGAAAGGTTCAAAGTCATAAGCTACCTGTTCAGGTGCATTAACATCTCTCAAAAACTGAGTTGGCTATGCATTCATGCATTTTGGCATTTCCACTCATGGGGGTATTGTTGGTAATTAGGTGACTTTGTTGTAAATTCTCGATGTGAAATAGTTAATTTGCCAAAATTAAATATTACCAAATTAATCTATGCGATGAGTAGATGATCGTGGTATATTTATTTTCTCAAAATCGAATTTCGGTTAGTGAGAAATAAGTCCACGAAGTGACACTGTTGGTGGGATTATTACATAAAGTGGATATGTAATAAATGAAGTCCCACATTGATTAATTACATTAACTAATATTTTTATATGAACTTTAATGGTTGAGGTGTGTAATAACAAGATGTGCAGTGTATGTGGCATCCGGTGGCGTCCTCACGTGCCGCCGCCGCTCGCCTCGCCCTGCCTCTGCCTTCGGCCTCAGCGAGGCCGTTGGTCGAGCGCTTGCGCCCATGTCCCGTGACCCATGCCCCAAGCCCGATCATGGTCCTGGATCCGGCTCGGCTTGGCTTGGTCTCAGTTCTTGGTTCTCGATTCTTAACAATTGGTCTTTGGGTGATGTTTGGGCGTTTGGCTTCGCTTGGCCCGCACGTGCCTTATCTTTTTGGGCAATTGAAATTATCCTGGGAGCTTGACATGTGGGTTGTCGACATGGATGATCCAGTCGATGTGGTGCACATGAAGCATGTGACGTAGCTGACAAGTCAGCACACATGTTACAATTGTGTGTCGAACAGTTTTAAACATGTTCAACATGTGGTTGATCACACCCGCTCACCTCCGTGATTCGTGCGTATGTTATGGCATGTCTCCTGCCTGTAATGGCTCGAGTCTTGATGGCAGTGACTGTAAAAGACAGGCTCTCCCTCGGTGGTACATGCCTATAAATAGGCACGCATAGGAGTTGTCTCCGGTTCCCCAGACACTAGACAAGCTACACATAGCCAGATACTGCAGCTTTATCCTCATATTGCTTCAACTTTTTCTTTGCTTTTAAGAAATTCAGTTTTTACCCCGGTTCAGTTTGCCGGAGCTTTTGCGATTGCGGTGCTGCCTCGTAAATGACGAAGTCCTTTTACCTTTGGGGACGATCACTAGTTAACGAGCACTTCGTTGGCGACTTTGTCTTGTGGGAAGAGGGATTCCTCGACTTGGCTCTTCTATTTTAATTTTATTTTTATTTATTAACGTGCTAGCAGTACTTGCATATATTTGTACAAAAACTTGCATTACTAGGTATACTTTGTTGCAATGTTCTCAGTCTTGAACAACAAACTATCCAACATCCATGTGCACTTGTTTATTAGCTTTGATATTCTTACAGGTCTTCGATTGTCTAGAAGTGCAATCTTGATGTTACTCTCTTGGCCCATGACAACACGGCTCACCGAATTGGGAAATGTGTGATACTTGTTGTGATATATGTTAGCTGACAAGGACTTCCTCGTAGTAGTTATTTTTAGATAATTGTTGTTCTTGAAATTGAGAGATAGTGTTTAAATGAGGAGTGTACCCTCAAAATACTAGCAACACTTTTTATTTTATTTTATTTGTTATTATAGTTTGTACAAATTTGATTGAGGTATTTGTAAAACTCTGATTGTTTATTTTATTATTTATTCAATAGGGGTTCTGACTTGTGATATGTGTTTTATTTTATTTGGATGAGTATTACTTGATGTCACATTAGTTATAGGAGTAAAACTGTAATTGTGAAATAGTAAATAAATGTTATTTTATTTTTAAAATTGGATATATTGAATAAAACTAAAAAAAATTAAAAAAAAGTATAGACTAAACGGATATCCGTGTAGTCTTTTTCTGTATAGACTGCACAGATATCAGCGTAGTCTATATGGAGATAGACTATGCAAAAATCCACGTTGTCTATTGATAAGTTCATGTTTTTACTAACTTATCAATTAGTTTTTAGGTTATTTTATTAGCTTTTGATGTATTTTACATGTTTTGTCATACATAGAAGGGTTTTCGTGCTTGTTATGCTTGCGGTGGTGTATTTTGTAGGTTTTTAGGTCTAAAATTAGCTAAGTCTTGAAAAGATATGTTTTTGCAAGAACCTCTATTTCGACCGACACGGGTATGCATCGGTCGACATGAGTTCCGGGGATCGATTGAGGCAAGGAAGAAGTGGAAGTCGATACATGAGCTCCGCATCGACTGACGCAAGCTTGTGTCGGTTGACGCACATGTCCGGAAGTCATTCAAAGTCTGGCTCGACAGAGGGGTCGAAGCAAAATCACGCGTCGATCGGCGTCAAAATTGAATTAGTCAAAATTAGGTCCATATTAAAGATATCTAATCTTTTAATCCTAGATCCAGTACGATATATCTTCCAACATTATAAAAAGCCATGTATCTTGAGTTTTAGAAGTATTGGTCCCCGATCAGAGTGTTTATATATGTAGCGGAAGTATTAATAATGTCTTGCACTTATCTTGCCAAGGTCTCAACTTAGCAAGTGTTTATCAAATGTGTTTTAGCTCCAATATTCGTTAGATTAATTGCAGATTATACCACAACACTTGGTGTATTGAGTTTTAAATATGCGCATACACAATAACCAAATAAAGCAGTAAGGACACAAGGATTTATAGTGGTTCGAACAACTCTTCAGTCTTCCGACTAAAAATTCACTAATCGATTGAATACAAGGTCAGACATGATCTGTAACGTTGAGCAGCTCCTCCGTCTGGTCAGCGCGCACCTTCAAGCACCTCGGTCTTCAATCTTCACCTCGTCGCTCCGCATAGTGAGGACAAAACTCCCTTCTCCTTGGACGTCAACTGTTGGGAGTTTTATAGTTCTTCCCAGAACCTATCCTTGTGTTGGATGATACCTATTTATAGGTGAAGACTCAAATGGCTATTTGAATCTTATCCGTTAGACTCAAAGGAATTGCTCGCCAATCTCTATTCTTCCTTTTTCTGTAGTACACAGAGACTCTTCAAGTCTCCTTCGTCTCTGATTGGCGTAGCTCCTATTTGTAGCCTTCTTTGTCAAAATGGATCTATTAGTTTGCACTTGAAACCTCCGTTGTGTCTATTGATTGTTCTATTCTCTGATTTGTCAGGTTTCCTTGTGATCCGGATCCTTCTGATTTACAACTTGTATTTTTCTCTTGATTGCTGTTGAGTGTTCGGTGGCGGTTGGCATACAGCTGACATCTCAGCAGGCTCGCTAAAATCTCGCAACATGTTGGCGTTACTTCTTCAGCATTCTCTTAAGTGCATTCAACATTCCTCCGAGTTTGCTAGCCTTTACTAGCTTCTTCAGCAATCTTCAGTGATCTTCATATCTGCTGATTCCTTCAGCATTCTTGATTCTTCTTTTCTAGATCTATTACAACTTGAGTATATATGACCTATACAGGACTTTTACAATTTGATTCGATAATAAGTTGTTAGACACTAGATCGACTTGAGGTTTGATGCACCAAAACATAATAAATATACATTAACAACCAAGGGGTTTTAATATTTCTAACACTATTCCTAACAATTTCCCCTTCTTGGTGCGATCAAAGCCTCAATCCTGAGCGTTAATACTAACTGATCATGGGAAAGCTGATTACTGAGATTACAAGGTTTTTCTATCAAATCTATTCTCAGCATCTCAACTCCCTTAGACTCAGTATGGTTCCTAAATGTTCCCCCTCAAAATATCAAGGGTATTGCTCGATTATATATTTTTGCTTCCAGTAAATGGCTTCCATATCATTCATCAGATAAGCACGTAGCACATTCACATACAAATATCAAACAATTATACAGGAACATATCACACACTTCATTAATCCACGCAGTTTGCGGATTATACTGAGTGTGTAATTTCAGGTAGTTCAATTAAAATAACATTGTACAATAAGATGTGGTATTCAAATTGGGTTAGATTCCATTAGAAATATCATGCCATAACGTACAGGAAACACATAAAAATCAAAAAAAGTTTGTTTTTCCGACTAGAAGACTTATAATGTTTAGAGAAATTACTTCTTGGTCGTCGAGGAGTCTGAATCAGCAGCATTCTTGGCATTTGAGGAACCATCGGTGGTCTTCTTCACATTCTTGAGAGTCTCGAGCGTTACCTTCATGAAGTTGTCCACTACGGCTTCTCTCTCTTTTCTTATTCTCTCATTCTCTTCGATTCCTTCTTCGTTCTTCTCTCTCTTCTTCTTGTTGTCTTCTCAAGTCTTCTTCCAGTTTTCTTCTGGCTTCAAGGCGTCAGAACATGTGTTCTTGTTCCTTCAGTCTTTCTGCCTCCTCTGCTAATCTCTTCTCTTCCCCCTCTTTGATCGCAGCAAAAAGGCATGTGGAGAAGGTCTGAAAGTTGTTCTGCAGAGTAGTGTGCAGTTCTTTCTTTGCCTCAATCACCTGATTTCTGATTGCCGTTTGCATGATCGACACAATTTGCTCTCCAATGCTCCTTCCTACCATCGTATGTATAAATTGCTGGAGGTCCCTCTGATAAATGCTGGAGCTCAAGGGCTCAATTGTCATGACCTGGGGTTCATCCGATAGCACAATTTTATTCTGGGCAGTAGGCATGGTGGCAATGGTGGCCAGTGCTTGAGACGAAGTGGATGGTAGATCAACATGAGCTGCTTTGGTAGGTTCAGTCTCCCTAGCTCTTTCTTCTTCACCAGTGATGGGAGAAGGAGGCCTAAAGCTGTCCATTCTGGATGACTTATTTGCCAGTTGAGTAAGGATTCATTCCTTGAACTCCAACATCTTCCTCCGATCCTCTTCTCTCTTTCGTGCGGCTTCTTCTTCTGCTATCTTTGTTTTCAGCTCAACATCTGCTGCCATCTGTCATCTTATTGCTGGGGATTTGAAGTGCTGAGTGAATGGTGGAGAATCTTCAGTAGCATATTCGGATGGTGGCAATGAGTGATCTCCTGTGAGTGCTCTGTGTGCCTTAATCTTTTGCAATCTAGCTGCAACTTGCTTCTCTGTGTATTGTCTTTTGGATGTCTTATCTAGGGATGTCAATTAAACCCGAAACCGATGGGTTGGCCCGAAACTGATGGGTTAAAATGCGGGTTAGGGTCAAAAAAATTTAAACCGAATTTTTTTTAACCGAACGGGCCTGACCCGTCGGGCTCGCGGGCCAAATGGGCTGAACCCGTCGGGCCGCGGGTCAGCCCGTCGGTCCAGGCAAATTTTACTTGTCCAGGCAAATTTTACTTTACAAGTCTTCAGCCCACCCAACCTACAACTGATTGCATTTCACACCCAAATATATTTAAGCCCATATGTAATTTAATTTTTATACATGGCCCAAATCTTAGTTAATAAAAATTCCTACTGGCCCAATACATAAAAAATGCTTGTGTGCCTATATTTTTAAGTTTAACTCATAAAATAATAATAATAATTTTGTAAATAATAATGACAATAATATTATGTTGGATCTTATATGTTTTATTCAAAATTAGTTGTTTGAATTCCATGGTTATTTAGAATTCCTTGAATCATCAAGTTATATAATTTTATTGAGTTCAAACAATTAACAAATAATCATGGAATTTTTAAAATTATTTAATTATAAAGTCATAACGTTGGTAAAATAAATATATTTTTAAGTTGATAAATAAAAAAGTCTGATATGTATTTTTTTTTAAGAGAATAAATAGTTTATACTTTTATAGTTTTATTACAATTTAGAAGAAAATAATAGAGACAGAAATATTTAATGTTATAGAAAGTATTATAAAATATTAAACTAAAAAGAATTAATAAATTCGTCAGCCCGACGGGTTAGCCCGAAAATAGAAGGGTTAGGGTTAGGGTCGAAATTTTTTAGCCCGAAAAAATTTCAACCCGAATCGACCCAGACCGAATAGCCCGCAACCCGATAGGGCTGGCCCGAAACCCGACGGGCTAGCCCGATTGACATCCCTAGTCTTATCCATCCAGTCGTCTGCCCATTCCTCTTCACTTTGCCAGTAGTTGAGACCCATCCTGACCATCATAATTGCGCGATCTTCGTAGTGTAGCTCGTGAGTGGCATAGTCGAAAAAACCTTCACCTCTGGAACTCTATTCTCATCCATTCAAGATCAGATGAGTCGCCTAGTAATTCCGCAGGATATGTGTTCTCAACCTCGGCGGCAATTTGAGTTTCAATAAAGACACAAATATCTTTTGCCCATGAGATGAGATTATCATTCTTCTCATCTCTTACGGTGATAAGAGGACACCACCTAGCAATCCTCTTTGCTTTGAATTTCCTGTCAGGTAGTCCTTCCATGGGCACTCTTAGTGTCTCTCCTCGAAACATGGATTCACCATCTGCAAGCAGCACATTCCCTTTGGCTGTAGGGATTTCACTGAAAGATATACCTGACACTTCGGGAGAGGTAGAAATTGGAATGTGTCTCTACTAGAGTGACCCCATGGTGCTTTTAAGCACGGAGGTAGTATCTGCTTCTGAATTCCATCCTGGAACGGTAGATGGATCCATTCCTAATGTGCGTAGATACTACTCATTTCGTGCTCGCACGCTTCTAGTGAGATTTTCTTGTAATCTTGCGCGGGCTTCAGCATCCAAGGAGGTAGTGGCTTCTTCTTCCATTTGTGTCTCTTCAGCAATGCTCTCATCATTCTCAATCTTCTCTGCAGTAGTGATGGCTTCTTGAAAACCTTCTTGTATAGCTACCTTGGGTTTCGCTGTACCCTCATCTTCTGTTATCTCAAGGTCATCATTCTCCTCATCTGCTACCTTGTCTTCCTTTTTGGCAATCGGGATTTGGTTCCCTTCTTTCAACAAATTGTACTCTGCCAAAATTATAACAACCTGGCTTTCTCCTTGATCAGCCAGTTGTGTCTCCCCAGTTCCTTTTTCAACAACAGAACTGCTTCCTCCTTGTGCAACAGTTTGTAACAGAACTTTTTCAACATTGACCTCAGCACTTATGCTTCCCCCTTGAGTGGTGGCGGGCTGGATGGTCAAGGTAGCAGAACTCCTTTTCCATTGCACAGGAGTCTGCGTCTTCCTCGATTCCTTAAATGCTTCTCTCCTCTGCCATTTTTCAAATTCTGCATCGGACATGGCATCTAGATTCACAATCCTTTCTTCAACAAATCTAACCTTGGATTTTCCTTAAGCGGCCTGTGCCTTCTCGACGTCCCTTTTGGTGATGCGTCCAGATTTCTCACCAGCTTGAATCTTGGCGTTGCGATCGGCATAGTTAGCCATGACTTGCTCGTACTGAGCATCCCTTTGCTCAAGAGTCATTTGCAGCTCGACTTTATCAAACTCCTTCTGTTCGCATGCCCTTTCAGCGCTTTCTCCTGTTGCCTCTTCTTCCGCGACTCCTCCTCATCGGAGAATTCAAGTGTTCTCTTTGCATCCTTGGAGGCTGAGTCAATGGGTTCTGCCTCACTTTCCTTTATGACACCGATAACTGGTAGAGATGTGTCTACCATTGGCACTGTCAATTTCACAGTTGATCCTTGAAATCGAACATGCTTGCCCTTCTTCTTGACTTGCTATTCATCACTTGCTGGTTAGTTCCTTTTCTGCTGAGGACTTCTCTGCGAGCACCTCTTCTTTGCAATAGTTGGCACAGGGGGTTGATCGGATTCCAGCTGTGTGATGTCGACTAAGCTTTCGTATTCTCTAAATAGGGCATCCTGTTCTACTTTCCTTCTCTCCTCCTCAATTTCCTCTGCAGTGAGTGAAACAACAGTTGGCATGATAACATGTCCTTGGTAGGGGTCCTCTTCGTCTGAAACTGGTTCTTTGGGGTTAACATTGCTCTTTCCCTTCGGAATCAGTGGTTCCTTGTAATTCTTTGGCGGTTGCTATTTTTTGGTTGGCGTTATGTAGTCGCAATGTAGCAAATCTTCACCACGGTAACGCTTATCCTCCTGTATGATTCCCTCGAGAAAGTGACTGTTCTTGAGCCCGAATCCCACTTCCTGGGTTAACTTATCATCTATCTTGATGTTCTTGTTCTTGTACGCATGCGCTAGCCACTTGGTGTAGATGAAATTTGCTCGATTCCCTCGGACTTGATCTTTAATCGCCATCATAACAACAAAGTTCTTCGCACTGAGTTCTGAGAGTCAACCAACCTCGCTTACTAGCATCCTTATCACAATCTGCGCTATGCTCTTCATTGGTTCTTTAAGTGATCTTAGAGGTGCGACCACCTTCCATGGTTCCTTGAAAGTGTCTGTTTCCACCTTAGCCATCGCTTCTGTAACTCGGTTCCATCATTAACCTTGTAGTTGGCTACATCCTCTCCTTCTGCTCGCAGTCCGTACTTCTTTGCTAATACTTCGTGGCTCACAACAATCTTCGTATCCAAAACACTTGTAGTGAAATTTTTTTCACTCTTATCAACCACTGCACGAGGGAAGAACTCTGTAACTATGTGCGACCGGAATTTTAGAGGTTCTGCAAAAAGATACTTCAACAGATTTTCACTGTCGATTTTGCCTATGAGATTGTCGAAGTAGTGCTTTCTGAACAACAGTTCGTAGAGTATCTTGTCTTTCTTTACTTGAGCCGCCCTCTTCTGCTAGTAAGTGAGTTCACCAGGTGCCTTACCATGACTAATGGAAACTAGACGATAGTAGGAGATTGATTCATCAATGTCCTCCTTCATGAAAATTCCTGTGAACGTGGGTTGGAATTGTTCTGGTTCTCCGGGTATTGTTGGTCTTCCGGATGATTTGCAGGGGGACTTGCACAGTTGGATGATTTCGCCATTGATGTTTCTTCTGAAAACTCAGAGAGGTGTAGAGTAGAAGAAATTTCAAAATTAGAAGTATTTGGAGTACTAGGGTTTAGAATTTCCAAACCAAACTTCCTCTATACGATCCCTTGTAACCGGCTTTTTGTGAACGGTTAGATCTCTTCCTCTGATCTTGATAAATCAACGGTTGGGCAGTTGGTGATTGTTTGCCTTACGTCCCACGATGTTGGAAACTTGTGCATAGCTGACGTGTCCTCTGGGTATTCGTTGTCGCCCTGAGCTAGAGTCTCCTTTTCAATTAATGTGGACTCTGTTTCTTCTCCGTCATTAGATAATGCCACCTTTCGAGAGATTTGAAATGATTGTCTCTCCTTTGTTTGCTGGTCAACATGCAGAAATGCATTTGCTGAGGGTAGCATATCCAACAATTTGAAACGCCTATGCTGAGAGCTTGGACTCAGCATGCAATCATCTGATATACCCCTTAATTACTGAATATTTTAGATCACTTAGTTTGCTCAGAGCTTGAACTCAGCATTCGATTATATGATTTTGCTATGATCTTAGCATTCCTTGGACCTTCTGTGAGTATTTGTTGAGAGCTTGGACTCAGGAATTGACTTTATCCTTGAAGGTCTTCTAATTCCATAGACAATGGTCATCTGCTGAGAGCTTGGTGATGCACAATAAAAACTTACACGAATTCTCAATGCACACTCAAGGTTTAATTATCAATCCAAGTCATTCTTCCCTTCGCCTACTCGATTATCGGAATACTACGGTAAAGTCTATTATCTAGGCAATACAAAGTTGTTGAATGATTTTTATCAATCTAGGCGTTCAATTTAAACTAAGCTAACAACTAATGCTAAACAACAAATCAAACAAATATTCATCATATTGAATTCTAAAGACAATCAATCAATTTCCTCAACACTTTGGTAGAACAAGCCAAACAAACACTCAAATGAGAGAGATAGGGCGTTGAAATAATCGTAGATGTAATCCAATTAGGTTAATCATCGATGCAAACACAATTTAATCCCTAGAAGGATGATCAATTCACTCATTTCTAGCCAATCTCCTTTGTACCGGTGAATCGACCGTGGATGAAATTAGAAACCTCAAACAGTTATGTTATCGATCCCTAACTCACTCCAAATAGCTCGTGAATTCTAGACCTATGCACTTCATCCGCACATGGATTAGATCAAGATACATATGAAGACATGCTATTCATGACATGCCTATCTGCGTATTGGCTGCAATAATTGTGTCAATTATCACCTAGATTGGCTCTTACCTACATCTAGTTGAATAGGAACAAGCTCTAGCATGCTTCAATCACAAAGATAGAGGTAAACAAACAATAATTAAACCTAATCTTCATACATCCTTGTTCAAATCAACATCCAAATAGAATTAGAACAACATACCTCTCAATTGTAGCAATACAAAGTCAAATTGAAATAGATCCATTACAATTGACAAGTAGAAAAGGATTTCTTCCCAAATTGGATTTGTTTGGTCTTGATCTACCCTCCAAATCTTCAATTCTTCACTAAGGAATGGTAGATATGCTCTTGGATACCTTGAATTAGGATTGGTAGTGATGGAGTATGAAATTGAAGAGAGAAACTATAAAATTTTTTCCTAAAAATGTCAAAAATGCCGAAAAGTCCCCCCAAAAATGTGAGTTTCCCCCTTTTTATAATGAGTTGGCAGAGCCCCGGATCGCTCTGTCCGAGATCGGATCGCCCAGGATGCTTTGAAAATGAAAAACCGCCAAGGCAACACATTCTGGATCGGTCGAGCTAGAACTGGATCGACAGAAATCTCCCTCTTTACAGACCAGATCGGTCGATCTCTGCATGATCGGTCGAGCATCACCTCTGAACAGACCACATCGGTCGAGCTTCATCTAGATCGATTAATTTTCTCCTCTAAAACCCCAATTCGGTCGATCCTGCACAGGATTGGTCGATCCTGCTCTCTAAAATCTATCCTGCTGCTCTCCTGCTCATCCCGATCGATCCTAACATCCTTTGCAACTCGGATCGGTCGATTTTCCACCAAAACTCAGCCCAAATGATGAATTATGCTCCAAACCTATCTTACACATTCCAAATCACACAAAATACGAAAACACAACGAAAACAATCAAAAAACATATGATATGGGAGTAAAATGAACGCAAACATGCATGCACAAACGTCAAAATAGAGGTAATTTTACGCACATATCATAATCCCCCAAACTTGAAACTTTGATTGTCCTCAATCAAAACCTACCTTGTGCAATACCTCATAGCTCATCTTATCCGTCTTAGCATGCCCTAGTCAAACGAGATTATCACTTAACTTTGTGACACAGTTAATGCTAAAGACTCAAACCACTCAACAAAATTGGATAAAAGCACTGAAATGCACTCCCTCATGTGTATAGGGACAATTCACTCAAGCACGAGTTTCCAAGCTCGATTTCCATAGGCTTGCATCTATTCTCACCACTATACTACAGTGAGCTAGCTCCTAGAATCAAGAAGGTCTTTGCTTTGGTTATAACGTGGTTAACTAAAAGGTAGGAGGTTTTAGGCCAAAGTAGTTAAACTCCTAAATATCCCAAGAACCCCCCAATCATCCACTTCAAACCAACTTCAAACCACTAATCCCGAGCTTATTCTTTCCTTCTCATTACCTTCTCTTTTTCTTTTCTGTTTTCTCTTCTTTTCTCTTCTTTTTTCCTTTCTCAACCTTTTCTTTTTTCTTTTTTTTTGTCGTTTTCCATAACAACACAAATTTTTTGTATGTGCTCATTTTTATGACTTGCACCCTTTTTCTTTTCTTTCCTTTGCAATTCTTTCACTTATTTCAATCTAGCTTCATTCATTGGGATTCAACAATCAACCATAACACAATTCCCATCCCGATCTCACAATAGCGTATTCACCCTCAAACTCTCATCCCCCAAACTTTGTCCTAATCATATCAAAGAATATTCTCCAATAAAGTTTAATCATGGGGAACAAAGGTAAGAAAGACAAATAATGATCAAATAACACCACCTTATACTCCCGATGTGCAAGGTAGGTCTAGGAATCGATAGCCTAATATCATTTTCTAGTTACATGTTCATGCTAAATAGATCAAGAACAAATGCAAGTTCTAGATTTCTCACTTTCAAACTCGCCTCTCACAACCGAAAATATGACAATATCATGGCTCAATTCTCACAATTTTTTGTTAAGTCTAAAACATTGACCACACACAAAACTCGGCAATTCAAAAGCTTAACCTAGGCATGCTTCGACATCAAAGATTCCACCCTATCATTGGTTATGGTGAACTTCAAACTCTAATAGTAAATCCTGAGTAAATCTCAAGCCAAGTCTAGGTTCATCACACCACACAACTTAAAACAATTAACTAACATGAAATCAAAAACTAAATGGCAAGGAGAACGATAGAATGCATTACCCATCGGTATCCACGATCAAACCTCTTCTCCCATTGCCTTATGTACTTACTCAACATCAACACAAACACCACCAAATTTTGAGCATAATTCACTTCATAAAGATCTCATTTCCACCAATCATTCCACAAACCAACACCTAAATGCATAAGACATCATTCCACTAGCACCACAATTCAAACCATTCTATTAATCAATATCCACAAACCAATCAAGATAGGAAGTATAAACTCATGCCAACTCATCAATAATTCCATACAACAAATCATAGCATAAAAAAGAACATAATCCATATCCAAATCCAAGGTAAAATATCAATACTAGTACAACCATATCGAATCAAATCCAACCAAGGGACAATATCCAACAACTAAACTAAATGCATGATAAAGGAAATAGGAGAGAGGGAGAAGAGTAAACCGAGGCACCGGCACATCCCCCAAACTTAGTCAAGTGAGACTAAGTTTGTAAATAGGTGGACGGTGCTCGTCACTCCTCTCTGCCCTGCGGTGAACGGTCACGCCGGCGGCGGTATGGCACCGGAAGGTAGCGCTGCAAATCTCGAACATCCCCCTGCACCTCATCGATCCTCCAATCAAGGCCATCAAATCTAGCATTCATGGAAACCTAGTCAGCAGAATATCTCTCCTGAAAAGCTGAAAAATCAGCATGTAAAGCTGTTATCCGAACATCTAAACACTGCATAGACACAGATAGAGAGTCAACAGAATCAGTAGCTTGCTGAAGCATAGGAAACATTTGCTGCTGCCACTTCTCCACAGGTTGTGGTGGCGGTGCCCGAGTACTAGGCCCGGCCCCTCGTCCTCCGGGCTGCTGCTCCCTAGGTAGGTGGTCTAAAGTCGTGAAAATCCCTCCCGAGATAAAATTCCCACCACCTCCTTGTGGTCCTCCGAGTCCATCAACCAATTCAATTTATCCTCCAAGTTAGACACAGTGGTGTACTCCTCACAAGGTAAACGAATCAAAAAATTCCCAAACATATAATACACTTTACCACGAAGACCCGAAACCAAAAATTTACCAGCCACAAGAGAAGCAGTATCCAAAAACAAACCGGGAGCAAACGCCCCCGACAAATGAACATCCATAGCCACAAAAACAGGGGTAATCAAACCATCACTAATAGATGGAGACTTCAAATTTGACACTCGACTCCATCCATCCATCAACATAGCCCCCATGGAAAATTTCTTCCCGTTCACCAAAGCATATAACAAATAAAGCTTAGACAAAATAATATTGCTAGATTTATTCCGGCTACACACCGAACCACCAACTAACTTATGAATATATCGAATAACAGGATTTCTAATTGCCGAAGCTCTACGAGATTTAATATTGAATGCTCCTTCAAATTTCACACCAGATATAGACTCCCAAAATGCAGCAAGATTGAGTTCATCCGGCACAAACATGGAATCATCATCACATCCAAAGATTTCATCAACTTCATGCCTATGTAAAAAGAATTCTTTACCTCTCACCTTGAGTTTCATCGAGAGAGGATTGCTTTTAGGACCTTTCATAATTGTAAAAGAGGCCAAAAACTCCTTCATCAATTCCATATAGGCCGGCCAATTTCCTCTTAGCAGCTTATTCCATCCAATGCCAGTGAGAAGACTCCACACGTCGTTCTTCAACCCCAGCGCTTCCAAGGTCTCCCGACATGGATGCTTAGTCCCTACAGTTTGTTTGTCCACCAAATTTTTGTATCTCTCGAACTCCTCCTCATCAAATCCTCTTGGGCGACTAATAGAAGAAGACGAACTCCCCCGTGCTCTCTTGCTAGCCATCAATAAAATCAAAGGGTGAGAACCACTCAAATCAGTGTAATTAAGCAAATGAGAAAATTGGGAGAGTGAAATTTTGACAGAAATTAAGATTGGGCGAAATGTGCCCTAATTTATGTTTTAAATCTGCGCCAGGATCGACCGATCTGAGGAGGGATCAGTCGTTCCGAGGTTCTATTTGCCCCCAATCCAGACTACTTGATCCAAATCGGCTAATCCTGCACAGGATCAGTCCATCTGATGCTCTGACCCGCGAAATTTTTGAATTCTCATTGAGCTCGGCCGATCCCACAGCAACAAAGGTTGAGATCGGCCAATCCTGCTTGAGCCAGGGCGATCTGAAATAGTCCCAAGCGAGATGTCCCTTTGTTTTGCAACTTCCTTGCATTCATTCTTCAATTTGTCAGCACCATTTCGAGTTTTAACCTCCCCAAATCTTAATTCTCATCTACAAAAACATGTAAGTCTGCAAAACATCCACGGATCAACCATCCTATACAAACAAAATCAATAAAACTAAACAACCTAAAAATTTATTCCGAAAACAAAAATTACCAAAACGAGTAAACATTGGGTTGCCTCCCAACTAGCGCTTCTTTATAGTCAATAGCTTAACTTCTTACCACGATCTCATCAATCATGATCAAATGGGGAAGAATCGGAGCTCATACCTTGCTCCATATGCCATTTCTCATCCAGAAAAATCAACTTCCTTCTTGCACTCCGAAGTGGACCATCCTCAACTCGAGCTTTCTTCATCCTTCCTTGCTCTTGCTCCAAATAATCCCCCGGATCAAGGTCTTCCTCCTTACTTTCATCCATAGCATCCCATCTAGAATCATCACCTTCCATTAATCTCTTCTTTTGAACACCCTTGTCAAGTTCCACTTGACTTTCACCACTCTTATCATCCATGCTCTTTGGAGGTAATGAAAATACAACCTCTTTTCCAAAACAACGGAAAGTAAGTTCACAACTTTTCATGTCAAACAATGCATCAACGGTGTGTAAGAATGGCCTTCCAAAAATTGAGTGAATGCCCCCCTTGTTCTTGATATCAACTACCAAGAAGTCCCCCGGAATTGTGAAACTCAAAACCTCCACATGCACGTCCTCAATAACCCCCTTGGGCAAAACAAGGCATAATTAGCCATTTGAAGGACTTGGCTTGTGGGTTTCAAATCTCTAACTTCCAATTCTTTGTATAAGCTCCAAGACAACACATTTACACTAGTCCCGGAATCACACAAGGCCTTCTTAACATATTTATCCCCAATCTTGAAACTTATGATAAAACTTCCCGGATCCTCCTTCTTGTTAGCCACTTTCTTCTCTCCTTTATCTTCACTTTCATTTTTAAACTCTTCTTCAATTAACTCATCAGGCAACGACACCCGTTGAATCTCTTCCAAATTTGGCATCTTAATATCGCCTTTCCTCACATAGTCAAAGAAATGGACCTCTTTGCCTTGAACTTCCTTCCCATTCTCGACTTTTTCCGCTTCAACTTCCTTTACTTCTTCTTCATTAACAACTTTTTCTTCTACTTCCAACACCATATTCTCAAACCTTGGAGTCATCACCAACATCGTCTCATCTCGACTTTGCTCTCTATCCACCACATTGCAACTTTTCTTTTGTATAACTTCCGTGTCACTCAGAAATTTCCCAGCTTGGTGCTTCCCCCTAAGTGTAGGGATTTCCTGTGAATCGAATCACAAAATCCAACTGAACCGGATCAATTTATGGATATTGAATACAACAAAAATTCACAATAAATTCCTAGCATGCTCCTATGAATTTAATTCGATTTGTGGATTGCAGAATATACCCGAACTCCGTAGATTCTGAAACGATCTTTTGCGTTTGAATTCCAAACTTGAATCAACCACGCGATTTGATTAACACTGCAGAAATAGAAATTTGAACCAGATCTAATTTCAAGAATTAATCAAAATAAAAGAAAAAGAGAATATGAGATTGTTCTCCAGATCAGATCTTCAGATCTGTATCCCAATGCTGTTCAGATCTGCTACTGGTGAGGATTCCACAGATATGTGATGTAGGCCAGAGTCGAAACTCCTTCTCCTCCCTATACAGTTGGCGCTGCCCAACTCTCTCTCTCTCTCCCTAGGGTTTTGACTGATTTGAATTATGATCAAGGTGGCTAGGGTATCAGAGAGAGAGGGGTCTATTTATAGACCTAGGGTTTTATCCCTAATGGGCTACTGGGCTCCATTTAGCATATATTACTTGGGCCAGACCTGGGACCTAATGCAAATAATAAAGTGGGCCTATAAATTAATTAATTCCCATGTCCACAACCCAGGACACAATTAATTAATTAATATTAATTCTTTTTCACCACAGAATTAATACTGACCTACCCCTTTATTACCACGTTATGAGAACGGGCTGCATTAATTGAGAATCCCCATATTTAAGGTGCCCCTTAATCTTTATCACTCGTGCTTGAACTTAATCAGCCTGCAGGACTTTGGCACGAAGAATGTCATTGAGCTCCTCAGGGAATGTCCCCATCCTATTACTCGGATATGGTTACCTAAACCCAGTCTCAGGCGGTACTGCACGAACTACTGTTACCCAAGATGCGGATATACGAGCACGTTACTCAGGCTCTCCACCATGGCAAGTCAAAGCAACAGTCAACCCGTGCAAACCCCTGAACCTTCGTTAGGGTTTGGAGTCAATCAATATCGAGATCTTGTATTCGCTGATGTCAGACAGTCGAACACATCTCACTGCGGTCCATCAATATGCCACCCTTGTGTACCAGCATGTCAAGTAACCAAGACAGACTACTTATTCCGACAATGTCGCAGCCATCCGGACAGACGTATCCTCATACGGTGTCTCGGCTGTGATAGGTTTATGTCTCACTAGGTCAAGTGATCATAATATCTTCTGCGATCTACTACACACCGTATGATCGTCCCTATTAGTGAGACAAGAGGATACTATTGTTACATACATGTAAGATTGTTTGACAGCTAGGAGAAATAAACCATTGTATACTCATTATAATAAATGCTTTCAGTATACAAAACTCATCACTAAGTTGCTTAGCAATTGACGAAATTTGCAATTGGATTTCAAAAACATCCCATCATATTTTTCAAACTTCTTCTCAATTTCATCGTTTAGATTTCTCCTAGGCTCATGATTGTCATGCCTAATACTACCTCCTCCCATATATCCTCCTTGGCCACCATTTCCCCCATTCTCCAATTGCATCGGAAGATTCAAAACATTATGAGGATTAGCATATGAGAAATTGGGGTAGAACCGATTGGAAGGGTGATAGTACATATTACCCGTTTGATTGTAGGGAACACGGTTGTTGTTGTTGTTGTACCCCGTTCTTTGGTTGACAAAGTTAACATTCTCCGGGTACATTGCATCTCTTGTCATCATTACCATATCATCCCTTCTTCCACCCAAAGTAGTAAGCTCTTCCAATTGTTTTTGAATCATTGAGATTTGCTCCTTCAACTCGTTGCTTTCCTTAAACTCATTTACCGATTTCACGGTCCTATAGTCTTTCCTCTTTTTTGGCCATTGGTAGCTATTCTCCGCCATATTTTCTAAGGTCCTCCAAGCCTCATCTTCCTCTTGATCTAGGAAGGAACCCCCCGAGGAAGCATCCATCATCACCTTAGTCTCGTAGTTGAGACCCTCGTAGAATTGGCATATTTTTTGGCTTCGAGTTAACCCATGCCTCAGACATTGTCGGAGCAGATCGTCGAAATGGTCCCAAGCCTCATACAACGGCTCATCATACCGCTGCCCAAAGGATGTAATATCGACTCTCCTTTTCAAGGTAAGACTCGGGGGAAAGAACTTGAATAAAAACTTCTCCCGAAGCTCCTCCCAAGTGTTGATACTTGACTTGTCAAGACCCTCAAACCAATGCCTAGCCCCATCTCTTAATGAAAACGAGAACAACCTCACCCAGATATGATCTTGAGGTACTTGGTTGATCTTTATAGTGTCGGTAATCTCTAGGAATCGCGAGATATGGGCATTCGGATCATTCGTAGCATGGCCACCATATTGATTTCCTTTAATCATTTGCACTAGCTATGGCTTGATTTCAAATTGGGTGGCATTCACCCCCAAACGGAATCCTCCCGTGGCATGGTCACATTGAGGTCATAAGAGATTTTGGAGAGGCCTTCTTGGTTCATTCCTTCCATTCACGATAGCTCTCATCTCTTGTAGTTGCCTCTCAAGTTCCTCTATCCTCCCCGTGTCTTCATGCCGATTTTCCATTTTAAAAACAATCTCAACTCCTACACTCCTTTGTCGAAACTTTTGCTCTTCAAGCAATCGAGCCTTGGATCTTGTTAACATACAATACCTACAAAATCCAAAAGCTCCTTTCACACACCAACAACAAAAAGAACTTAAAACAACAGATTATTCAAACAAACAAAAACACAAACACCTAGCCTACAAGCTTCACTTTTCCCCAAATATCTAGCAACCTACTAAATGAATTCCCCGGCAACGGCGCCAAAAACTTGATGCACAATAAAAACTCAAACGAATTCTCAATGCACACTCAAGGTTTAATTATCAACCCAGGTCCTTCTTTCCTTCACCCACTTGATTATCGGGATACTACGGTAAATTCTAATATCTAGGAAATACAAAGTCGTTGAATGATTTTTAACGATCAAGGCATTCAATTTAAACTAAGCTAACAACTAATTCTAAACAACATATCAAACCAACATTAATCATATAGAATTCTAAAGACAATCAATCAATTTCCTCAACACTTTGTTAGAACAAGCCAAACAAACACTCAAATGAGAGAGATAAGATGTTGAAATAAACGTAGATGTAATCCAATTAGGTTAATCATCGATGCAAACACAATTTGATCCCTAAAATGATGATCAATTCACTCATTTCTATCCAATCCCCTTTGTACCGGTGAATCAACCGTGGATGTAACAAGAAACCTCAAATAGTTACGGTATCGATCCCTAACTCACTCCAAATAGCTCGTGAATTCTAGACCTATGCACTTCCTCCGCACATGGATTGGATCGAGATAGATATGAAGTCACAACACACCTATCCGCGTATTGGCTGCAATAATTGTGTCAATTATCACCTAGATTGGCTCTTGCCTACATCTAGTTGAATAGGAACAAGCTCTAGCATGCTTCAATCACAAAGATTGAGGTAAACAAAAATAATCAAACCTAATCTTCATACATCCTTGTTCAAATCAGCATCCAAATAGAATTAGAACAACATACCTCTCAATTGTAGCAATACAAAGTTAAATTGAAATAGATCCATTACAATTGACAAGTAGAAAATGATTTCTTCCCCAATTGGATTTGTTTGGTCTTGATCTACCCTCCAAATCTTCAATTTTTCACCAAGGAATGGTAGATATGCTCTTGGATACCTTGAATTAGGATTGGTAATGATGGAGTATACAATTGAAGAGAGAAACTATGAAGATTTTGCCTAAAAATGTCAAAAATGCCAAAAGTCCCCCAAACATATGAGTTTTCCCCTTTTTATAATGAGTTGGCAGAGCCTTGGATCACCCCGTCCGAGATCGGATCACCTGGGATGCTTTGAAAATGAAAAACCGCCTAGGCAGTACGCTCTGGATTGGTCGAGGTAGAACTGGATCGACCGAAATCTCCCTCTAAATAGATCAGATCGGTCGATCTCTGTAGGATCGGTCTACCATCACCTTTGAACAGACCAGATCGGTCGAGCTTCATCTGGATCGGTCAATTTTCTCCTCTGAAACCCCAGATCGGTCGATCCTATTCTCTGAAATCCATCCTGCAGCTCTCCTGCTCATCCCGGTTGATCTTAACATCCTTTGCAACTCGGATCGGTCGATTTTCCACCAAAACTCAGCCCAAAATTATGAATTATGCTCCAAACCTATCCTACACACTCCAAATCACACAAAACATGAAAACACAATGAAAACAACCAAAAAGCATATGATATGGGAGTAAAATGAATGCAAACATGCACGCACAAATATCGAAATAGAGGTTATTTTACTCACATTTCACTTGGACTCAGCATCCAATAAAAATATGCTAAGATTTTTTCCTTAGCTGTCTACAGATATCTAACGAGAGCTTGGACTCAGCAGCCTTTGGGGTTCTATCGAGAGCTTGGCCTCAATAGACAGAACAAACTCTTAATAAGGTTTGATCATTGATGGAGCAGAGAGTTTCTTTATTGAGAGCTTGGGCTTAGTAAACTTTCTTTCGGTTTTGTTTGCTATTGCCAAATATAGCAATCAATTATCAAATTGCTGAGAGCTTGAACTCAGTATTCACTGGATATCTGCTGAAAGCTTGGATTCAGCAATAGGTTTAGACTCTTTTGATTCCTTGAATCTTTTAAGTTCAAGAGTCTTTACTGAGAGCTCAGACTCAGTAATCGTCAGGAATCTGCTGAGAGCTTGGACTCAGCAGTCAACAAAGAGTGGTTTGATTGAAAACAAATTCTCCATTTTAACCATCAAACACTCTGCTTCCAACTTAAAGTTGGGGAGACCTTTGAGATATTCCTATCTTCTGATTTTCCTTTACATTTATTAATCTTCTACCAGGAAAATTATAAGAATTTTAGATAGGATTTTAAGTACCCAAGGAGTGTAATGATCTAGCATTTTGATTTAGGCAGTTATATTGTTTGAGACAATAGAGTATTGTCATCAAAATGATAATTTTATTGATATCATTGATTTACAATAGTTACACTTCACAAAGTATAATGCTACAAGTTTACAATGATCAATTTGTCTTCTGTCTGCTCCAAATAATGCCTTTCCTAGATCTGCTCCTTCTTGGTCTTTTCCCCGAACTCATTACTGCAAGTCACCCCACTTGCGAAACAATGTCTTGTTGGTTCCGAGAAATATTTGTTTGCAAGTTCATTTTCAAGCTCCTCGAACTTGTATATAGACATTTCTTCGATTTTAGCCCTTTGGGCTTTCCTGTGGACACTTCAACACACAGAAGAAAATCCGAATCCAATATATCTCACCATCTGCTCGGATCGGCGCTCTTGTCTACATCTCTTATCTGCACCTGACACTTCACTGAAGTTTCCTACATGTAGGATGGCTAACATCTGCCCTGTCAGTATGATCAATTTCTGCCCTGGATGCCGAGCAAAAGCATTCGAGTTGCATCTACTCCATCTACAGACACATTCATCATCTCTTCTTCTTCTTCTTCTTCTTCTCCATTTTCCAACTTTGTTACGGGAAGAAGAGATTAGGAATTAGTGATTTGAGAAACCTTACCCAAAGGTATTCTTCAAATCTTGTTACTAAGAAATATTCATCCTCAGACCCACCTGACAAGCTTATATCTCTCCAATTAGAAACCTGTCAGGGCCTGACGAAATGAATCTCCAATCTCCATTCGGTTCTAGTATCAGAAAGCCCATCGTCCATGGTGAACCGAGAATTGAGAGAATCTTCTTAGATTTGATTTCTGTGAAGATTACGACTCTTCCTCTCAATTTGGAGACTTCCAAGTCACGTTGCTCGAACCTATTTTGAAGGTATTTTGGTGAGATGGTAAAAGAACACATTTATGGTTTTCTCGAGCAACAGGGTTTAAACGGATCTAGGTTTTAGAGGTTTTGGATGTTAATCTCCTAAGCAAAATAGCCTCCCCTTAGATAGATGTACCCGCCCTAGAGATTTGCTCAACCAATCACTTCATTTTCTTTGGGAACCGACAGTTTCAGAATGACTTTCCACGTGGCCATTTGGAATGCTATTTTCATAACTGAATTGTCTCGAGCCTTGAACAAAATCTTCGGTAATGATAGCGAATATCAATCATCGCTTCGTCATTGATGATGATCTTAATTGATACGTCGGTTGAGTATCCCGATATTTATTCCCTTATTTGATCAATTTCCCAAAATTAATTCAGCAGTTGTCTTCTCATGCTGAGAGTCGGGACTCAAAATTCTCATAATTTAGTCTGCTGGAATCAATATTCTTCAATATCTGACGGTCAAGATAGCTAAGAGTTGGGACTCAGCAATCAAGCTTAATTTTCAGTATTCCGTCGAAGTGCGTGAGCATGGACACCCTTTTGTTCCGCATTCCAAGAAATCCAAATAACTTCAGAATTCCAATACTTTCGATAAATCCAAAAATAGAATGAGAGCTGAGACTCATTCTTCCGTAACCTCATCTAACTCTAATAGACCGAGCCTAAGACAGAGCTCTTTGAATCTGTCTTCCGCTAGAGGTTTGGTGAATATGTCTCTAGTTGGTCTTCTGTCCTGATATAATTCACGGAGATATCCTTTTTCTCAACATGGTCTCGAATGAAGTGATTTCTGATATCAATGTGCTTCGTCCTTGAGTGATGTACTGGATTCTTTGTGATACACATTGCACTGTTATTGTCGTAGTATATAGGAACGCAACCGGTGCTGACTTCATAATCCTGAAGTTGTTGTTTGATCCATAGCACCTGTGTACAACAACTCACAACAGCTACATACTCAACTTCTATCGTGGATGTTGCTATGGAGTGTTGTTTTTTGCTATACCAGCTTATCATCTTGTGACCAAGAAATTGGCATGTCCCACTCATACTTTTTCAATCAATTCAGCATCCTCCGAAGTTCGAGTCTAAATATCCAACGAGTGAGAGATCATTTGCTCTGGGATACCAAATTCCTAAGGATTCCGTTCCTTTCAGATATCTGACAATCCTTCTTGCGTACTACATGTACGGCTTCTTTGGATTTGCTTGATATCGAGCACATACGCCTACAACATACAAAATGTCTGGCCTGCTGGCCGTTAGAAATAATAAAGAACCAATAATACCTCTGTATGCTGTGGGATCCACGAATTCGCCTTCTTTGTCCATTGAAATTTGACATGCTGTACTCATGGGAATCCGCAGTGTCTTCGTCATTTCTGGACAAAATTTGCTAATAAGATCCTTGGTATACTTCTTCTGGTGGATGAAGATCCCATCGTTGGATTTCTGAACTTGCAAACCTAGGAATTATGACATTTTTCCCAGCATACTTATTTAGAAGTTAGTCTGCATAAGTCCGACAAACTTTTCACATAGGGTTAGATTTCTTGATCCGAATATAATGTGATCCACATAGATTTGAACGAGCAATATGTCTTCAGCATCCTTGATCAAGAATAGTGTCCAGTCGATCTTTCCTTTCCTGAATCCGTTCTTAAGCAGAAACTGTGATAACGACTCGTACCAAGCTCTGGGGGCTTGCTTCAGACCATAAAGAGCTTTCCTCAATCTGTACACCTTGTTTCCGCGTTCAAATCCTAGAGGTTGCTCCACGTAGACTTCCTCCTTTAATTTACCATTCAGGAATGCGCTCTTGACGCCCATCTGAAAGATAGTGAAACCATGATGGGCAGCATATGCAAGAAATAACCTGATTGCATCCAGTCGTGCTACTGGAGCAAAAGTTTCATCGAAGTGTATTCCTTCGCACAGTGCATATCCTTTAGCAATGAGTCTTGCTTTGTTGCAAACGAAGAGTCCATTTTCATCGCGTTTGTTCTTGAATACCCATTTGGTTCTTATCACTGATTGATGTCTTGGCCGATCGATGAGATCCCATACATTATTCCTTGTGAACTCTGACAGTTCATCCTACATCGCGTTGATCCAATCAGCTGATTTAATTGCATCTGCCACTTTGGTAGGCTCTTCTTGAGATATAAAGCAGGCTAACATGGCACTATGTCTAGTTCGGATTGGACCTACAAGATCTCCTAAGATTGCTTTCGTAGGACGATCTTTGAGTAGCCACTTCGGTCTTTGTAGTTCCTCGACTGGAATGACTTGACTGCTAGAGGTTACAATATGACTTTCGAAGACTGGAACATCAACAAGTTGTAGATTTTTCAAGCTGTCTGCTACGCTTGTTGGGTTGACTTCTGCTGAAGAGTTGTCTTCTGGCGTATCATCTGTTGAATTTGCATTTGCTGGTGAAGCACTCATGTTTTCAGTAGTCTGCTCCTGGTTAACTTCAGTAGTGTTGTCTTTAGTAATTCTCTCGTCATTTTGGGGATTCTCAGCAACATCTTCATTTTGCTGATTGATTTCTCCTTTTTGAGTTCCCTCTTGACATGTGAGTTCCTTGAGAGAATTTAGGGTGGCCTCAGCATTACCATTTGCATCATAGGCCATCTTGACTGTTTGTTGATCAGTCAAGCTCTCCAATGGAGATGATGATTCATTCATTAACCTAATCAGATCGATCGGTTTAGCTTCGTAAATATTCGGGCCCGAAAGTTCATTGACATCTTTGGTTTCATGAATCACAACTTTCTGACTTCTCATGGTCCTGCGCACTAAAATAGCTTCAAAAAAAATAACATTGCACATTATTTCCACAAGCTTGGTTGTCTTGTTTAGTACTCTATATCCCTTGTGAGATGGATGTTCATATCAGAGGAACACTCCTTTGTAAGCTTTGGGAGAGAAAGTACTTAACTTTGATTTCACATTATTATGGATATAACATGGTGAACCGAAAGCACGAAGATAAGCCAAAGAAGGCTTACGACCATGATATATTTCGTAGGGAGTTTTGTTGAAATGAAAATTCAATCCACTTCGATTCTGCATGTAGCAATCGTTCTTTGCAGCTTCTCCCCAATATCTCTGACGTAGATCTGTGTCGGGAAGCATTGTTCGCACGACCTCCTTGAGAGTCTTGTTCCTTCTTTCTGCCAGACCATTCTGCTTAGGTGTTCTTGCAATGGACCTTTCATGTCCTATTCCAGCGTAGGCATAGAAATCCATTAATGCTCAATTACCGTTGTTAGATCTTATCATTTTCACCGTGAGTTCTTTGTCATTTTGAATTCGAAGTATCAGCTCCGGTAGGATAATTTTACTTCGTCCTTGCTCTTGAGTAGTCTCACCCACGTGTACTTGGAATAGTCATCAATAACAACTAAAGTTTACTGTTTATTACCTACAATGGGTGGAGTCACTGGGCCGAATAAATCCATGTGCAGCAACTCAAGGATTCTGTTTGATGTGGCCTTTTTCGGGTTGGATCTAAAGGAACCCTTGGCTTGTTTTCCTTGTTGACAGGCTTCGCATATTCCTTCCTTCTTGAAGGTCTCTTTGGGTAGTCCTGTAACAATGTTATTTTGGGCAATATAATTGATAGTTTTAAAGTTTAGATTTGTTAGTCTTTTGTGCCATAGCCAGTTTGTCTCTTCCTTACTGAATGCTATGAAGCATGATTCTGGCTTACCACTTTCCCAATCAACAACGTAGAGTCCTCCTTTCCTGATTCTTCTAAAATTTACTTCTCCAGTGGTCCTATCAGCAATCTCACAACTTGTTCCAAAGAAAGAAACAATATATCCATTTTCACTTAGTTGGTTGATGCTCAGTAGGTTGTGCTTGAGACTGTCGATGAGGGACGTGTTGATTATTCGCATTCCATTCTGCTCGATGGACCCTCTTCCAATTACTCTAGCCTTTGAGTTGTCACCGAATGAGACTGAAGGTCCTCTGATCTTCTGAAGTTCTGTGAAGATCTCTTCATCTCCAGTCATGTGACCTGAGCATCCACTGTCTAGGATCTATTCTTTTAATTTTATTGAGGTTCTTCTTCCTGGACCATGTTCCTGCAAAACAAAGAAGTTATTCTTTCGGTACCAGATCAATTACGGGTCCTGCAAGACTAGTTCTATGGATCACTCATTTGGGAATCCAAACCTTCATGATTTTGACATTTCTTTAGCCATCATGTTTTACTACCCTGTTGGTCCCTGATCAGAATCATGTTAAGTAGCGGAAGACTATTTAACAAATGCACCGGAATATTTCAAGTTATCTTGCACTTAGCAACTTGAGGTTGTTAGGTTTTAAATCAATGGTAGAAAAAATAAACAGTAACAAAGACACAGGATTTATAGTGGTTCGATCCTCGAGATCTATGTCCACTCCTCAGTCGAACACTGAGAATTTTCACTAAAAAGATATATGAAAGTAAAAGGATTCGCCGGTCACTTATAGCAGGTGGTGAGCTTTCGAGCCAGCCACTACAAAGCTATCCTCCGTCACTTTTATCTTTTGACAGCTGCGGCTAAGTCAAGGGCGACACCATCGTAAAACTTATCCTCGCTGTAATGGAAGCTTTTAAGTTCCTTCCTGAACTCTTGTGTGTGTTTTTGGCAACAGTCAGTCTTAGTTAATCTCTTTTTAGAGATGTGACTGCTGGATGCTTCCTAGGATGGAAGTTATCCCAATGATTGATTCTTGAACAAAGTCAAGGAATCTCTTCTTGAATGCAGTGTCAGATATTCAATGTGTGACACTTTTGTAGAGAGCTTGAAATTCTTTTCGTCTCTTTAACGTGCTCTCAACTGACTACTCTTTCGCTTTACTTCGCCTGTAAAAGTTATCTCTCAATAATTGTCTTTTGCAAATCGTAGAAGCAGTTATAGTTGTAGTTGTAGTTGTAGTTCTTCTCTCTTGTTTGGACTTCTCTTTTATATCTGGAGATTCAAACTTTTGAATCTCCAGACCCGTTAGACACAACGTTCTCTTTGTCCAATAGAGTTGCTACTTTTTTCGTCCTTTCCGGTTTCGTACAGTGCTTTTTAGCTACTTCGAGAAAGCTATCTGTCCTTGGTTGTACCCTTTGTCAGAAAGCCTTAGTAGAAGTTGCTGGATATTTCCTTGCTTAGCATTATTTCGGAGAATGCTGGGAACATTCTGCTAAGTCCTTAGACCTTTTGATTGCTAAGATCTTCTAGCAGTCTATCTTTGTATCCAACTGTTGACAACTCAGCAGTTGCGTATTCAGCACTTTGAGTCTTGATTCCTGATTGCTACTACTTCTAGCAATCTCCTGAGTATTAATGAATGTTGACTCCTTCAGCATCCTGCTATATTTTTACTTCTGACTGCTGAGCAAGTATTCCTAGCAGTCGTTTCCTTCAGCATATGACTACCAACTCCTTAACAGTCATTCTTCTCAGCACTTGACTACTACCTCCTTAGTAGTCATTTCTGTCTGTTGACGTCTCTAGCAGTCAACATCTTCCTGACTGCTGAGAACACTCCTAGCATCCAGAATCTTCCAAAGTTGCTTGGAATCTGCAAGCACTTCTAATCTATTACAACTCGATATATAGTCTAAATATGACTTTACAAATGAGTTGCTAGACTATTCTAGACTTCAGCATTGATCCACCAAAATAACTAAGGCTTTGATTCAACAAAACCTTTATAGTTTGATCTAAAGGGAGATTTACAAAATAAATCCAGGAATAATTCCCAACATACCCTTTCGTTCCTATTGAAGTAATACATTGAATCATCATAGGAATGTGCAGTAGGGTGCCGAGCCTTCACAGTCTTTTGAAAATGTGTTTTAGATTCTGGCCACAAGTAGGAGTTCCTTCTACTTCGTGTGTATGGTGGCTTCCTTGCAATCTCAGCAGATTGCTTAACCTTTTTGGGATTTGTATGGCCCTTCCTAGCAGATGGAACAGTCTGCTGGGTTGCATACCTTGACTTTGCTGCCTTTTCTTAGCAAACAAGTAATTTAGTATTTGCTGAGCAGTCAGTTGAGGGACGTTAGTTCGCCAACATTTTTGCTGAGCAATTATAGCTAACTTAGAGTTTTCCGTCTTGTCTTTCCTAGCAGGTTACTGACTCTTCCCAGTTGTTGGGACAAAAACAATTTTCTTTAATTTACTAGATTCAGTATCGTATGATTCTCCTTCATCAAAATCTATTCCAGTGAAGTTCTTCGAACTTTTTTGGACACTTAGAATCTCATCTAAATATCTGGTGCTTTTTGAAAATTTACACTGACAAATATTTTGCACGGAGTTTTTGTTTTTCAGAGCTTCGTTGTCCTGTTTTAAAACGTTAAAATTTTCATTTAAGGAGGAGAATTATGTTCTTAATTTTAAAAGTTCCTCGTATGCTGACCTAGATTTTTCAATCTCACTGGTCAAAGTAGAAAGCTGATATTTCAGAGAGGAATTTTCTTTTACTAAGATATCTTTTAATGCATGAACTTTTGAAAATTCTTTTAGCAGAAATTCTACGATTATTTCATCTGATTCTGTGTAATATGAATCAGCAGTATCATGTATGTTTTCTGAAGTAGAATCAGCAGACATAATAGAATTTGTTACCTGGTTTCCTGTGATAGCTAGAGCTGATTGTCCTGTCTGCTCTTCATTTCCATCACCATCTTCATTGATGTCGACCATGAACAGCATGAGGACATCCTCTTCATCTTCTGATGAGTAGCCTTCGTCATCATGATCTGGGATGTCTGGTAGTTTTTTCCTTGTCAACAGAGCTTGAGTAACATCTTTTGATGCTCTCCTTTCGAACAACTTCCTTAATCGTTCCATTTCCTCCGAATCTATTCGAGGACACTCAAATTTCAGATGATCCGGAGAGTTGCATTTGCAGCATGTTCTTGGTGTCTTTTTAACAATTCGGTTGTCTGCTGGTTGACTTTGCTGGAATTCTTCCTTCTTTCCTTTGGCTTTCAGCAACAGCTTTTATAATCTCTTCATCTGCTCTTCCAGCTCGCTGATTGAGCATTCTGCTTCTTTGGCTTGTGATCTACTAGTGGATGGTATCTCCTTTGTTGGACTGGATTGAGCTGGTCGATCTGAGTGGAATGGCTTCTTGGTTTTCCACTTTTGTCTGTCTCTCTTCACGAAGAATGTTGCATCCTCAATGGGTTCTTCATTGGTTACTGCAGCATGAACAACTTCATTTTTGTTGATCTACATAATGTCCCATTCGTGTGCCTTTAGTTGAGCGAACACTTCTTTGGTACTCATTGCTGACAGATCTTTCTCCTTCAGGCTAGTCACTTTGACGAACCAGTCCTCCTTTGGTAGTCTTGAAATAATATTTGAGTTCATGTTGGGAAGCTCGTATGTCCTTCCCAGCTTCTTTAACTCAGCTACAATGGAGTTAGATCTGGCCTCCATGTCCGTAACGGTATCGCCTGGAATCAATTGAAAAGACTCATACCTGTCTACCCATTGTTGTAGCTTGTTTCTCTTCATTTGATCCGTTACGGTGCTTAGAGTGCCGAGAAAGTCCCACATTTCTTTGACATTCTTGTATTCCAAGGCTTCTGCCATTAGGGTTGGTGACAAGGAACTCAAGACTAAATCCATGGCTACATAATCTAGTTGGCCACGAAATCGATCTTCTGGAGTCCATTCTATGTACGGCTTGTCCACCATTACGTCTGGTCCTGCTACTTCTTCGCCAATCCTGGTCTTTACCTTTTGTATTTTGATTGGTCCATTTTTGATAACATGCTTCATCCCGGGATGGATATTCATCAACATGATCAACGACCACTTTTTCCAGGTAGAGCAGGTTTCTGGAGTAAACTTTCCAAATTTGCGTTGTTCGCCATTGCTTTTAACCTGAGCTAAACACAAAAACACACAGATATGCAAGGAAAATATGGATCTGGTCCTAAGCGACTCAGAAGCAGCTAGTCTGTAAAGACCAACCTCTCTGATGCCACTTGTTGGTCCCCGATCAAAGTGTTTATATATGCAGCGAAAGTATTAATAATGTCTTGCACTTATCTTGCTAAGGTTCTGACTTAGCAAGTGTTTATCAAATGTGTTTTAGCTCCGATATTAGATAGATTAATTGCAGATTATACTACAACACTTGGTGTGCCGAGTTTTAAATATGAGCATACACAATAACCAAATAAAGCAGTAAGGACACAAGGATTTATAGTGGTTCGAATAAATGTTCTACTTCCACTCTTTAGTCCTCAGACTGAATTTCACTAATCGATTGAATATAAGGTTAGGCCTGATCTCTAACGTTGAATAGCTCCTTCATTTGGTCAACGCGCACCTTCAAGCACCTCAGTCTTCAATCTTCACCTCATCGCTCCGTAAAGTGAGGAAAAACCTCCCTTCTCCTTGGACGTCCACTGTTGGGAGTTTTATAGTTCTTCCCAGAACCTATCCTTGTGTTGGCGACTACCCGTAATAATCACGCGTGCACAACAAGGTGACTGCTAGATTCTTTCTAGGGTAGAAAGAATCCCAATATTAACCTTAGAAGTAAAACTTCACAGGTCTCGAGCTTCAAGTATGATAGCTTGTGAAAAATCTTCAATCACGTACTATCTCGGATGAGTTCGTGTAATGTTAAGAGTGTTTGGATCTTCTCTTGTTTTCTCTGTGAATACAATTTTGCAAACCTTTGAATCATGTTTGGAAGACACCTATTTATAGCTGAAGATTCAAACGGTTGTTTGAATCTTATCCGTTTGACTCAAAGGGATTGCTCGCCAATCTCTGTTCTTCCTTTTTCTGCAGCGCACAAGGACTCTTCAAGTCTCCTTCATCTCTGATTGGCGTAGCTCCTATTTGTAGCCATTTTTGTCTGAACGGATCTATTAGTTTGCACTTAAAACCTCCATTGTGTTTGTTGATTGTTCTATTCTCTGATTCGTCAGGTTTCCTTGTTATCCGGATCCTTCTGATTTACGACTTGTATTTTTTCTTGTTTGATGTTGAGTGTTTGCTCGCGGTTGGCATACATATGACATCTCAACATGCTCGCTAAGATCTCGCAACATGCTGGTGTTACTTCTTCAGCATTCTCTTAACTGCGTTCAGGATTCCTCCGAGTTTGCTAGCCTTTACTAGCTTCTTCAGCAATCTTCAGTGATCTTCAAGTCTGTTGATTCCTTCAGCATTCTTGATTCTTCTCTTCTAGTTCTATTACAACTCGAGTATATATATGACCTATACATGACTTTTACATTTTGACTCGATACTAAGTTGCTAAACACTAGATCATCTTGAGCTTTGATGCACCAAAACATAATAAACATACATTGACAACCAAGGGGTTTTAATATTTCTAACAATATTCCTAACAAGAAGTTTATGCCACTTTTGATAGTTTCATTCTTCGAGATTTCGGGAACAATTCGGTTTCTTTTCAAGTTGAAGTTTGGAGTCCTTGTTGTAGAATTTTGGCATCAAATTCTACAATAAGTCAATTTATGCACCGTTATTTCAGCTTTTATCTTTCTTTGATGAATTCTGTCATGTCTCTGTGTAACTAAACTTCTCATCAAATTCTAGGGTTGTAAAACTGACCTGCTTTCGTGTTTTTTATTAATTGAATTAATTTTCTTTTTCTTTCAAAGTTTATGGAATTTTATGCTAATTTCTGAACCCAAATCTATTCGTGACTTATTTAGGTTGCTAGTTAATAATTTGAGACTTAAAAAGTAATAATTATTAATGTAATAAAAATTTCATAATATGGTTTTGATTTCTTATCTGAGAAGAAGGAAATAGATTATAGGAATAAATCTAATGTTTTCTGAAATTAATTAAATTATTCATGAGACCGAAAGGGTAGAGAGATTTAATTAATCAACTTTTTAAATTTTCTAATCTTGAAGTTTACAATAATTTTTTTATGTTTCACTTTGTTAGGAATTAAACTTGTTTTTATTTGGTTGGTCATTGCAAGTTAATCTGGATGGAATTAAACCCTGGAATCTGTGTTTTTCGCTGCTTGAATTTGAAAAATCTAATTTCTCTGCTTTTAATTTAATTGCAAATTTCAATTTTGTTATTGTTTTTAAATTATAAAACCCCAAAACTTGATCAGCCTAAACAATATTCTGAGAAATTGTGTTTCAATATATGAGGTTATTCTAAATAATTTTAGCGATCAAATTGGCGCTGTTACCGGTGAGTGAACATAATTAATCTTTTTATTGGTTCTGTGATTGAAATATTGATTTAATTTTTGTACTTTTTGCTTCTATGTCGACCGAAATAAGTTTGCATCGGTCGATGTAAATATTTTATTTGCATCAGTCGATCCAACCATACGTCGGTCGATGCGCGTCATTTTTTCTTTTCATTTGTTTTGCCTTATTTCGTTTTAGTTTGTTTTATTTGCAGTTTAAATTCACTACCTATTTTATTGTGCAGGTAGTGTATGAACACATGAGCAAGGGGCAAGGAACTAATGGAATACGACCCTGAAATTAAAGCCACTTTCCGAAGGAACACCATAAGGAAGAATCAAAATAAAGGAGGTTCGAGTAGTCAAACAATGGCTGACAACGTACAATAGAACCCACCACTACAAAATCATCCACAACTTACTTCGGAGAACAAGCTAAGCTTGTTCGAGAGGTGCAGGCCATAAGGGAGCAACTTCAACAGTTGAACCTTGAAAGGAAAAACCAAAACCTCCGCACAACCCACTATTTGAGGATGGTCTTGACGAGGAAGAAGACCCTCCAGAGGGACTTGATGACGATGAGGATGAGGATGCCATTCAAAAGAGATATCGGTCTAGGTTCCAGGAGACGGAAGTCCGGATTGGTGTAGATGGTGCGGCAAAATCAATTCGGTGGGAGAGCTATAAAGGATCCATATGCTCACCTTGACAAATTCATCTTTCTCTGCAACACTATGAAGATCAATGGAGTCATTCAAAGTGAGATTCGGATGCGACTATTCGCATTTTCCCTGTGTGATAAAGTGCAATCCTGATTTTCTGCACTGGACAAGAGCAGCATCAACACTTGGGCGGAATTGAGGAATGAATTTCTAGGGAACTTCTTTCCCCCTAGTATCATTAGGCATAGAAGGAAGGACATCACGAGATTCGCCCATAGGTCCGATGAGAGCTTCTATGAGATATGGGAGCGCTATAAGGAGTTTCTGAGAGTCTGCCCAGGACATGGATTGTTACTGGGAGAGCAGGCTGAGACTTTTTACGAGGGGTTGAATGACAGGACCGAGGAATTGGTGGATGCTACACTGAGAGATACTATTATGTTAAAGAGTGGGAAAAGGGCTATAGAGTTCTTCCAAAAGATGGACAACAACAACCATAGGTGGTCTTCAGTTCATCAAAGGCATGTAAAAGCTGTGTAGAAGATGACTGAGGAGGTAGATTTGACAGCAGATATGAAAAAGCTGCGAGAGGATTTCGATGCTCTTAAAGCGGAAAAACTAGCTCCAATTAAGGGGGACTATATGGACGTGAATCTTTTCGAAAGAGGCACTTATCAAAATAACTACCGCATAGGATATTTGCAAAATAATCGGTTCTACAATCCCTACAATGCTAGAAACCAGTCGGGTTTCTCTTATTCAAATCCTCAAGCTGTGGTGGAGCAAAAGAAGCCAAATCAAGATTTTGACTAAGTTCATGCAAGGCTCGATTGACAAATTTGGGAAATTGGAGAACGAGGTGGCAGGAGTAAGTACCAAGGTGGACCGAGTGGAAAAACATATGCAGATAATAGAGACTCAGGTTAGTCAAATTGCTAATTCTCTCGGAGCTCAACACAAGCCCGGTCACTTGTCAAGCAATACTCAAGTCATCCCCAAGAATCAAAGGAATGAGGTTATTGCCATCACACTTAGAGGGGGAAAACATATGAGGGGCCAAAGAATCTAGAATCAGACCCTCCGGAGACTGAGGAGGCAGAACAGGTTGAGGAAGTCGCAGAGGATGCCTCAGTTTTGAACAACACAGGAGGTGACGGTCGACGCTGAGAGAATGGTGAGACCATTGTAGATCAGTCTGCGTGAACCGATGCAGATACACGTCGGTCGATGCCGACACCCAACCTGCCAATTAAGAAGTTGCCGATGTCTTTTTTGCAATGATTTGCCAAAACAAAGATGAATGAGCGATATGAACGCTTCTTGGAGAATTTGAAGAAGGTGCATATCAACATTCCACTTGTGGAAGCACTGCGTGAGATGCCCAACTACATCAAGTTTCTGAAGGATATGGTTTCTCCGAAGTGACCATTTTTGGAACATGAGATGGTGAATCTATTTGAGGAGTGCAGTGTTGTGATATAGAAGAAGATGTCACTGAAGTGGGAGGATCCAAGTTAACTTACCATCTCCTGCGTTATTGGAGGAGAGACCTTCAGTGAGGTCCTGTGTGACTCTGGTGCATCAATCAATCTTATGCCACTGCCTATCTTCAAAAGGCTGGAGATTGGAAGTATTAAGCTGACAACCATATTGCTGATAGATTTGTTTCCTATCCGAGAGGTATAGTGGAGGATGTGCTCGTCTAGGAGAAGGATTTCATCATCCCTGCAGATTTTGTGGTGCTTGACATGGAGCAAGACCACAACATCCTGCTGATCTTAAGGAAGTCATTCCTGAAGACTGGTGGAGCTCTTATCGACATAAGAGATGGGAAAATGATGTTTCCAGTCAATTACAAGTCGGTCACCTTTTCCATCTACAAGTCTATGTAGAAACATAACGACAGGAGCTGCCAGGAAGAGTGTCACATGATTAACTGCTCTGATCCTGTGATTTCCTCTCCTTTTTCTTCCCTTAAATCTGACCCGGATTTTCTTAAGAATTGTTTATTACACTCTATGTTTTCTTCTTCAGTTTTGGATGAGGCCAACAATGAGATTGTGGATCTTGTGATGGAGTTGGATGTGCTCGAAGAGATACTGCGAGCAAAGGAAGACAAAAGGGAGCAATTATCTGCTCGATATTGCTAGAAATAAAAAAGAAAACGAGTAGGGGCCTCTCTTTTGCTCATCGCACGTCACTCGTTGACCGATACACACATTTCATGCGCATTGGTCGATGTGGCCTCGGCATCAATTGATGGGAGTAGAGCGACCGACATGTCATTCACATCGATCGAAATAGAGAGATGTGGAAAAGAGACTTCGACATTTACACCCACGTCGGTCGATGCTGAACATGCATCGGTCGATGTGAAGCTTGATCTACCACTGTCTAACTCTGATCAGCTTGTTCTAGACCTCAAACCTCAATCCACACATTTGAGGTATGCATTTTTGGGTCCGAATGACACATATCCTGTTATTATTTCTTCTTTTCTTACACAAGTTGAGTTGGATAATCTACTAAGGGTATTGAGGAAACATAAGATGATTATTGGATGGATGCTAGGAGACATAAAAGGGATTAGTCCTTCATTGTGCTTGCACAAGATTATGCAGAGGAGGATGCAAAATCGAAAAGACAAGCGAAGCGGAGATTGAACTCGACCATGCAGGAGGCTGTGAAGAAAGAAGTACTGAAACTTCTGGATCAAGGACTGATATATTCCATCTCCGACAGCAAGTGGGTGAGCCCCACTCAAGTGGTAGCCAAGAAAGGGAGAATGCAGATCATTAAGAACGAAAATGGAGAAGAGGTCAAGACACAATCTTTCACTGGATGGCTGTTCTGTATTGACTACCGAGATCTCAATGTTGCCGCGTGCAAGGAAGATTTTCCTCTACCTTTTATTGATTAAATGCTTCACAGATTAACATGTTATCCCTTTTATTGTTTTCTTGATGGTTATTCAGGTTATTATTTTTGGTAGTTCATTTGATGTTTACTAGGAGAATCTTGCTACTGTTATAGAGAGATGTTCCGAGACCAACCTGTATATCAATTGGGAGAAGTTCCACTTCATGGTGCAAGAGGGAATCGTGTTGGGACATCGAGTGTCAACTGAGGGACTGGAGGTGGACCAAGCAAAAGTGACCACCATTGAAAAGATGCCACCACCAGCGAATGTCAAGGGAGTTAGGAGTTTTCTCGGCCACGCCGGGTTTTACAGGAGATTCATTAAGGACTTCTTGAAGATTTCAAGGCCTCTATGCAACCTTTTGGAGAGTGATGTTTCTTTTGTGTTTGATTCTGAGTCTTTGCAGGCTTTCGAGAGATTGAAGAATGCCCTAGTCACTGCGCTAGTTCTAATTTCTCCGGATTGGAGTGAGTCGTTCATCTTGATGTGCGATGCCAGTGACTATGCAGTGGGAGCAACCTTGGGCCAGTTGAAGGGTAGATTATATCATGTGATCCAATATGCCAACAAGAGTATGAATCCGACATAGTTTAATTACACCACCACCAAGAAGGAAATGTTGGTGGCGGTCTATGCATTTGACAAGTTTTGTTCCTATCTGATAGGTTCGAAAACAATTGTCTACACTAATCACATAGCCATTAGATACTTGTTTGCGAAGCAGGATGCCAAGCTGCGGTTGATCGGGTGGATTCTGCTGCTAGAGGAATTCGACTTGGAGATCAAGGACAGAAAGGGGAGCGAGAATGTGATCGCTGATCACTTATCGCGATTGGAGTTTTCACCTGAGGGAGATAACCAGGATTTGAGGATCTGAGAGACCTTCCTGGACGAGCAGATTTGTGCTATCGAGAATGTGCAAGATATGCTTGACTCCAAGACCCCTTGGTTTGCTGACTATGCAAATTATCTGGTGACTAATGATCTACCGCATTATTCTTCTCCCTATGCAAAGAAGAAGTTCCTGCGCAACGTCAGATTCTACTATTGGGAGGATCCCTACCTATGGCGCTTATGTGGTAGTGGCATCATTCCCCGATGTGTCATCAATCAAAGTGGCAGCTGATTTTCGAGACTTGTCATTCGTCTCCAAGTGGATCTGTATCATGGAGGAGTGTTAAACAGAAGTGTATCATAGACTCCACCATGGAATCTTAGTATGTGGGAGCTTCTGAGCCTTCTAAAGAAATAGTATGGCTCCGGAACTACCTGCAAGAGTTAGATATTGTTCTGAGTTTGCTCAAGACTATCACGGTATATTTTGATAATGCTGGTGCAGAAGAAAACTCTAAGGAACCAAGAGCTTATAAGGGAACAAAGCACATAGAGAGAAAATACCACATCATTAGAGAAATTTTAGCGAGGGCCGATGTGAAGATAAAAAATATAGACACGAAGGATAATCTAGCAGATCTATTTACAAGGGGTTTACCACAAGAGACAAACAAGGGTTATGTTCGTAGCCTAGGACTAAGGATGAAACCAACCACCTGGTGACCAAATATAATAGCTAGATTAGAATATAATAGCTAGATTAGAATACACATATGTTATACTTTGGAAAGTAATGGTATAATGCTTTGAGTATAAGTGGGAGATTCTTGGAATTGTATACATAAAAGCATTATTATTGGCATAGTAGGAAACATTATGTTTGATATACTGGTAATCATTAATGACATGCAATAAACAATTCCTGTCTGAATTCACAATCGTACAATGCGAATAAATACATCCAGTTACATCGTTGATAGGGAGATTATATAGTGTGTAAGAGATCACATAAGATCGTACATATCATTCAACCTAGTGAGATATAAACAGTTGTCACAGTAGGTTTTGGGATGGCTCTCGGTTTAGGTGTAGCACATAAGTCCGATAAGTGGTTTATCTTGGTTGTTTTGTGTTACCGGTACATCTCATTGTATTGATAGGATAAACAATGAGATGAACCATTCTACTTGAAATATGAATAAGTAAAGATCTCGGTAACTTAATCAAATCTAAATTGTATTGAAAGATGAGGGGCACACATGGTTTGACTGTCATTTTGATTTGCTATGATGGAGAGTCTTACATGTACTCGTTGTAGGATCTCAGTCTACACCTGACAATGTCAATTGTCTTTTATTATTTAGCCCTTTGGATCATTCTTAGGATATAAAAAATAAATAACAGCTGAATAAATTAGGCGAACTATAATAGAATACCTGAACTCCATCTTCTAATTTTATGAATCTTAATGATGGTGGTGGTGGATTCAAGATGTGGGGATCTAATCAATGTTGTTGTGTTCCAACAGATCTGATCTTGTGATGTGTATCCATTTTCCTCCGAGATCCAGGGAGGATAAGCTACCGAGTTCCACCAAACCTTCAAGAAAGTTGATCAGCTTTCTTGATTGGTGTAGCTGCCACCGCTGTTTCTCTCTCTATTCTGTACTAACGTACTTGATATTTTGTTGTGTAAATTATATTGTCTTGTATTGTATATTTGATGTGCAGAGAGAAGAGCTATATAAACACTTTATAATTAATTCTTCCTTGTTGAACCGAGAATATAATTAATTAATAATATATTAATTTGCTTTCACCAAGAAAATTAATGTTGACTCGCCCTTTTATTACCACGTTATGTGGAACGAGTTTCACTAGACTTAAACGATCCACATAATTAAGGTTCGGGACATTTATTACTTAAATTGGCTTATGACAACTATCCATAATTAATTAATGTCTTATTTCCTGAGTAGTACCACTCACTCATTTTCACTTATGCTTGAATTAATAATTCAACTTGCAGGGTTTAGCATATTGAACCTTGTGAGCTCATTAGGGAATGTCCCCATCCTAAAACGGATATGATTAATGACATGTCTAGCCTAAGCAAGCAGCCACACCCAAGATGCAGATATTAGAGTGCATGAAAGACTCGCCACCATAGTAATTCAAAGTGTGGTCAACTTGTGTATGCCGCATAGCCATCCATTAGGTTTAAGATCATAACATGTATGTTGAGAACTACCTCCCTCATATGTCAATGAGAATGACGCATCTCACTGTGGATCCCATCAATACATACAAATGTACTAACACACCAAGTAGCTAGGATAAGCTCACATATATACTAATGTGTTGCAGCCAAAACCGATAACCTGTTCCAGAACTATTTCAGCCGTGATACTTGTTTATATCTAGCTAAGCCAAACAATTCATATGATCTTCTGTGATCTCCTACACACTATATGATCATCCCTATAGGCAAGATAAAATGATATTATTGTGCATAACGTATGTTTGTTATATCAGTATGTTAATGTAACACATTTACAAAGACTAGCGTATTGAAAATTGTATTGTTACGAATACACTTAATCATTAATGCCTTTAGTATACAATCCCAACACTCATATGTCTGCATGTAGAAGTCACATAAAATGATTTAAATGTCGTAGTTTTATATATTTGTTTGAGTTGTAATGACTTAATGTGATTTTAGGGTTGAATCGGTAAATTTAAAAAATCCCTTAAAAGTTCTGCAAGTTGAATCATTGATTCAAGCATAAGCGATAATAGTTGAGTGGAATGACTCACGAATAATAATATATTAATTAATTTTAGCTAATTTTCATATGATGAATTATTTAATGAATGTCTTAAACCTTAAATATGTTGATTAATCTAGTCAATGCAACTTGTTCCTAATAATGTAGTAATAAAGAGGTAGGTCAGCATTAATCCTCTTGTGGTATGAGTTAATGCTTATTAATAAATTTTGTTCTAGGTTGAACATGGAACTAATTAATAGGTAGCCAATTTTATTATTTGCATTTGATCTCTGTTTTAGCCCATTAAATGCTTTGAGCCCATTAAGATTTATGAAACCCTAATAGCCTGTACTCTGGATCTATAAATAGATCAGTACACTTAGTCACACACAAGATTACAGTTTTATAAACTGAAACCCTCGAGAGAATCAGATGGGCGGCAACTAAAATAGGACAAAAAAGAGAAATCAAGTTCTTCTAGTGTTGTTTCAATCCGTTAGCGTATCCTCACCAAATATCTGGATTGAGAAAGGAAACAGATCAGAAAATAAGATTTGTAGGAACGTCAATCAACAATCTATCGCCGCTATTCACACCGCTGGAGTTGAGATATTCCTTAAATCCATCGTATTAAATCAAATTAAATACAAGCAAGCATTAGGGCATTTATTTTTTGTTATGATATTTATTGATATTCTATTAAACGATCTGGGAGTTAGACTCAGCTCCAACACCGGGACCAACAATACTGCATTTATATTAGGTTATTGATATGTGTGTGGCATGACTATTTTATTGATGCATAATTGTGATTTTTCATATTTATTTAACCCACATATCATGGGCTTTTGTTTAGATTTCATGTGTTTTTGAGTTTGTTTTCATTTGAAATGTGTAGGTGAGCTTTTGATCATAAATCCACAAGTTAGGCAAAATTTTGGAATAATTTTGACCCAGATTCTGTGCATGTTGAAGAGTGTTCGACCCAGATTTTGTGAGAAGAGCTGAAGGGTGAAACAAAAGGCAAAAATTTGACCGAACCCAAATAGAAAATTTTTCCAGAACCCAATTTGGGTTCGGTCGAAATTTGCACTTTAGAGGGCAAAATTTGGTCGGACCCTGGATGTCTGGGGCAAACACGTGCGGAATTTTCTTGAAATTTCTGAGATTTTTGGCCATTTGGATCGAACCCATCCTATCCCGGGCAAAATTTTGGTCAAATCACATACTATAAAAGGTGGGAAAACGAAATTGGTGAAAACTTTTGGCACTTTGGTGACGGTCTAAAACACTTCCAACTCCATCCAATCATCCAATTGAAGGGGATCCAAGGCCAAATTCATCCAATTGTGGGAGAAATGAAGATTGAGGAGAAGATCAAGGCATAGAGATCCAAAATTGGGGGAAAACTCTATTCATTTTCTACTTTGTAATTGATAAGCTTTCCTTTTGTATTCAATTGAACGATTCACATGATATGAGCAACTAAATTTCCATAGGATGTTGGATTGAATGATGTAGTGAATGATTTTGATTAATTGAATGCTTGTTTACTTCCTCCTAGTTGATTAAGACATGCTAGAGCTTGTTCTTCTTTCAAGTAATGTAGATTTACGTCAATTGCTAGAGAATTTAACATTGATATTGTAGCCAATATGCGTATTGAGATGTCGTGAATAACATAGTTTTATAAACGTCTCGATCCAATCCCTGTGCAGAGGAAGCTTGTAAGTTAAGTGTCCACGGTTGTTTGGGAGTGCGATAGGATTAGATAACGTGACTATTTGATAATCTTATCTCATCTATGATAAATTTACAGGTTCTAAGGAGATTAGTCATTGAAGCGTGGATTGACCATCTCTAGGAGGATTAAATTGAGTTTGCATCATTCTATTGGCTATATTTGTTCATTGCAAAGTTCTCTCCAATATCATGTTTTCCCTCTATTGTGATCAATCTTAGTGGGATCGTTCTTATCATTGTTGGAGTGATTGTGAGTGACTATGATGATGATGATTGTTAGTTTTAATTCTTGTTTTGATATTATTGGCTAGATAGATAGATAGGATTTCATTTGTGCTTAGTCATACTCAAAACTCAACGACTAGTGATTACTTGGATACAAGTTCAACACATAAGTAACTGATACTCTAGTAGGCAAAATAAGAAGATCTCGGATTTGAAAATTTTATTCTTGAATCGCTAGGGATTTGGTTGATTTAATTAGTCGAATTTTTTGCGTATCAAGTTTTTGCGCCATTGCTGGGGACATCGAACTTGTGTTGATTGTAGTCCAAGTGTTTGTTAATTTGATTGATTGATTAATAATTAGAATTTTTGGACTCTTGTAGGTGGTTCATGATCACGGGGTCCAAAGCTCGTTTATTGGAAGAACAACAAAGGAGACAAGGTGTTGAAGGAGTTGTGTTCAACATGGGAAACCGTACAGAAGACACAGAGAGGATGGATGAGCAACAAAGACAAGTGGAAGAGATGAGAGCAGCCTTTAATGAGAGGAATAATCCGAGGAGGCCATTACAAAACTTGTTCCGATCTGAAGAAGATCAAACAACGGGGGTTTAGGCTGGGAGTCAATGATACACAGTTTGAAATCAAGTCTCAATTGGTCCAAATGATACAAAACAACCAATATGGAGGCTATCCTACAGAGGATCCCAATGCTCACATCTCCCGATTCTTCGAGATCACGGATACCATCAAGATCAACCAAGTACCGCAGGATCATTATCTCTTTGGGATGGAGCGCGCCATTGGTTTGAGGGGTTGGACAAGGAATGTATAACCTCTTGGGAGGAGCTGTGGGAGAAGTTTCTTCTCAAATTCTTCCCACCTAGCCTTACCGTGAAGAGAAGGGCTGATATAACTTCTTTTGTTCAAAGATATGATGAACAGTTATATGAATCATGGGATCAGTTTCGAGATTTGATTCAAAGGTGTCCTAGACATGGCTTGTCAAAGAGTAAAAAAATTTGCCAATTTTTTGGAGGTCTCAACTACGAGACCAAACTTATGATGGATGCATCTTTGGGAGGTTCATTTCTTGACTAAGAAGAGGAAGAAGCATGGAGAACGATTCAAAATATGGTTGAAAATAGTTATCAATGGCCAAAGGAAAGGAAGGACTACCGTACGGTGAAGACGGTGGGTGAGATGAAAGAAAGTGAGGAGTTGAGAGAGTTAGACATGCTTACTACTTCAAGTGGATGGAAGGATGAGATGATAATGGTAAAAAGGGAAGATGTGTACCCGGAGAATGTGAGTTTCATGAATTAAAGGATGGGGTTCAACAACAATCGTGGCCCTTACAATCCACCGGGGAACATGTACTATCACTCTTCCAATCGGTTCCATCCTAATTTCTCCTATGCCAACCCAAACAATGCTCTAAATCCGCCTATGAATATGGAAAATATTGGGGGAAGCTCACATGGAGGGTACATAGGTGGAGGAGGTAGTAGTAGGCATGAAAACAATGATGGAAGGAGGAAGCCGAATGAGGAGATAGATAAACGGTTTGAGAAGTACGAAGGGATGTTGGCCGAGATTCAAATCCAAATCTCCTCAATTGCTAAACAATTGAGTGGAAAGCATCAAGCGGTGATACGATCCTCGCCGGGAAGGTTTAAACGCAACCCAGAATCGACGAACAAGGAAATACATGCTGACCGACTCAAACAGATACAATGGAAAATCAAACGCCAATGAACTTGACCCTCAGAGAAACGTTGGCAAGAACGCGAATGAGAACCTACGACTCAAAAAGCAACTCGGATCACAATGAGTGATATAGCGAAGATGCCACTAACAACTACGGAATTCTGTTTGATAAGTCATAATATTCAAATTCTAGGGCTACTAGAATTCTTGAGCTTTCAGAATAATTGAGGAGATAATCGCACAAATTTGATTAAAAACTGAAAACTGAATAACAATGGAAATATGAAGCCCTATTTATAGGGAGAAAATCAAATCTCTAGACCTAATCTATCTAGGAAAATAAATCTAAAAACCAAATCAAATCTATCAAGATAAAAAAAAAATATATCTTGATATCTTTGTAATAAAACGAATCTAAATCCTAACAAATCTAGAAATCAAATCAAATCAAATTAAAATAAAATCAAATCTTATCAAGATATATCACATCTTATATAATATCTTTAACAAATCTTCTTGAAATATCTTGAATATCTTGCTAACTGAATCTCCATCATTCCCCTCCTCTTCAAAAGGATTTGTCCTCAAATCCAAGTCTGCACAAGATTTAATTGACCATCTTACACTGCCTTTCGTTGGCTTGTTTGGTACATCATCATGTTCAAACTCCGGCAATTTCTTTTCTTCATGCATCCTCCTTTTCAGAATAATAGTTCTTGCAGAAACAAACTTATGAACTCTTTCCACCTCAACCTTCTCCTCCACTAAACCCTGCTGTATATCCACTTGATTATGTGCACTCAAGATTTTTATAGCAACAATAGTGTACTCAAACGACATTGAGATCTCTTCCTTAGCTTCCTCCAATGGAGTATGAACTACTATGTCTTCTTCTTTGGTCTCTTGACTTTGACTTTGCATACCCATAGTTGGACTGTTAATGATAGTGAATGTAGCTGAAACCCCAATTCCTTCATTATCTTCAATATGACTCTCCAAGGGTGTTGCAACTCTCACATCCTCTCGTTCGGTCTCTTGAATTGGCTGCACCGACTCAGATTGGGTTGCCACCACTACTTCACCAAGAACCTCCAATGGTATTTGAACTGCTATATTATCTTCCTCGATTTCTTGAACTGAAATAGGCATCAACTGAGACTTGGTTGCCACCAACATCTGCTCCACCGCATGTTCCACTATTGACAGAAACTTATCAAATTGGGAGGAACTATCTGGTTGAGTTTCCCACCTTGCGTGTCAATATCTCATCTTTGTGCTGCTCAAATTATCTTCCAATGCATCAAGTCGTTGATGCTTCATCTCCATCTCAGACTGCACCATCTTTCTTAAGTCAACTTTTAGAACCTTCATCATATATTCGGTTTGGCTAATGAACTTCTCATCTCTGTCGCCTCCTGTGCCCCTTGAAAACTCCGACTGATTACGTTTGTACAAACATGCAAGAGAGGTTAAAAAAAAGGACCTCACCACCTCACGAGCTCTCGTGTATCACTCAAGAATGGTAATCACTCAATGCTCGTGTATCACTCAATTTATGGCTTTTATATTCTCTCGAACTCTTGCCTTTTACCACTTTATCTCACAAAACAATATTTTTTTTTTGGCTATACAGAAACTACCAGAACAATGAGAAAGACTCTAGAAATAAGAATGGAAGGAAAATATGATATGCTATATATGAATTAATAAGGATAAATATGGATGAGATATATGTGTCATAGATAATGATAAATATTTGGATAAATAAGGATGAATATGATATGAACAATTATCGATGAGATGGATATGAAAAAATGTATAAGGATAAATATGAATGAGATATATATAGATAAAATAGATATGACTAGATATGAATGAAAGAGATATGGGTAGATATGAAAAGATATGAATAAGATATAAATGGATAGATATGGATAAATAAGATATATATGAATATCTAGATATGAATAAAATAGATATGGATATATATGAATATATATGGATGAGAATGACTAACTAAGGATAGATATTAATGAGAATGGATATAAATTGATGATATATATATATATATATATATAATAAGATAAAAAACCAAAAATAATAGTTATAATACTTAAAAAACAAAAATAAGATAGATAATAATAAAAAAAAGAAAAGAAAAAGAAAAAGAAAAAGAACGAAAACTGACACGAAAAAATTGAAGTGGACTGGACACGAACGGACAAGACACGGAATTGAACCAAACTGAAAAAGGAAAAGAAAGACACGACCTGACTCTGGATACCCAAATGATACGATCCTCACCAGGAAGGTTAAGATCGCAGCCCAGAATCGACGAACAAGGAAACACACGTTGATCGACTCAATCATATACAATGGAAAATCCAACGCCAATGAACTCGACCCTCAGATAACCACATGCAAGAACGCGAACGAGCCCCTACAACTCAAAAAGCAACTTGGATCACAACGAGGGATATAGCGAAGATGCCACAAACGGCTGCAGAATTCCATTTGATAAGTCAGAATTTTCAAATTCTAGGGCTACTAGAATTCCTGAGCTTTCAGAATAATTGAGGAGATAATCTCACAAATTTGATTAAAAACGGAAAACTGAATTACAATGGAAATGTGAAGCCCTATTTATAGGGAGAAAATTAAATCTCTGAACCTAATCTTTCTAGGAAAATAAATCTAAAAACTAAATCAAATCTATCAAGATATATAACAAATATATCTTGATATCTTTGTAATAAAATGAATCTAAATCCTAACAAATCAAGAAATCAAATCAAATTAAATTAAAACAAAATCTAATCTTATCAAGATATATCAAATATTCTATGATATCTTTAACAAATCTTCTTGAAATATCTTGATATATCTTGCTAACTGAATCTCCATCAAGCGGGGAAGTTTCCAAGTGATACGGAAACCACTCAAAAGAAGAGTTGCAATGTTGTGAATAAGGAGCAAGGTGAGGAGGAGCATATTTTGGTGATGACTCCTAAGGAAGAAAGAGTTGAGATTTGTGAACAACCAACAATGGAGAAAATGGTGGATGATGAATCAAAGGATAAAAGTGAAGAGATGGTTGTGAATGTGAACCGAGAAGAAGAGGTTAAGTTCTTCGATTATGTGAAGAAGGGGGACAAAGAAATGCCTCTACCAGAGGAGATTCATTGTGTCCCTATGTTGGATAATTTTTCTTGATGAAGCTAAAAATTCTAAGGAGGGTTGTAAGGTAGAAGAGCTTGTGGAGGATGATGATCCAAGTGAAGAAGTAGAAGTCAAATGTGAGAGGAAGTTTGCTAGCAAGAAGGATTATCCGGGGAGCTTTGTTATCTCTTGTAAGATTGGAGAAACCATGGTCAATAAGGCATAGTGTGACTCTGGGGCAAGTGTGAATGTCATGTCTTGGACATTGTTCAAGAAACTAAGTGTTGGGGAGTTAAAGCCGACGACACATGTGTTACAAATGGCCAATCATGTCTTATTTTGTCCAAGAGGGGTAGTAGAAGATGTGAACGTAGACGTTGTTGGTCCCGGATATCAGGGTAAACTTTGGCAGCGGAAATTACGT